>JAODKC010000044.1:24626763-24696781 GCA_026777985.1 Mormyrops attenuatus | reverse complement strand
GAGTGCCAAACAAGTAGACAAAAGTATCAGCCTGCACCTGTGTATTAGCGTGCTTGGAACGGGCAAGCCCCGTTACATACTTATTATTATGATTTTTTCTTTTATAACTATGTTTCCAATTCTGCTGGTTACTCGAGCATACTGTTCACTTGAATGTCGGAAAATGGAGCTTGTATTGTACATTGTTGTGGTGTTCTAGTGATTACTAAAAAAATTGTGAAAAACATCACATAGTCAAACAAATTCTGTAGGATATCTGTCTGTTTCAGTTCCTATCTAATTATACAGTGAAGTGAATGAAACTTTTAGAACAGCTGTAAGAGTAAGCAATGTTTTTCTCTCTCATAACGTCTTTTTCTGCAGAATACAGAAAACATGGTTGCCTTTCTCTCCACTGTAATTTCTGTGTGTGGTAGACTCATTTAATTGAAATTGTTGTGTGTATGACAGTTGTTGTATGCTGGATACTTCCTGTTGCCTCATAATGAGAACAGATTGGGACACCTGATAGAGAAACATAGTTCAGAAATGCCATGTGCTTTAGTCACTTTAAAACTTCAATGTTTGAACTAATGGGGACTATTCTCTAATTATTTTGTAATTTTAGATCAAAGGGAATAAAAGAATTAAAAATAATGAACTTTGGAAAAGATAATCTCATCCTCTGTTACTAAAAACATTTCAAATGCTGCTCCCTGTCCCTTATACTGTAAGCTATTTCATTTAGATTTAACCAATCTCAAGTTGTTTTTACCGCCTAAAATAATGATAGAAGAATACATAAAAGCAAACTTAAACATGTCATTATGAGAGATCCATAAACTGGTTTTTGAAACAATACTTGACTTTTTATTCATAACTCTATGGTTGCTTTTTACATAAATCCGGATTCTATTTTACCTGAAACAAAGAAAAAAGTATTCCAAATAAAATGAAAACTATGTTTTTTAATTAATATATAGGCACTATATCTAAAAAATATGCAGTGCAGTGTACTACCCCCTCTGCCCCCCCTTCTCTCTATATATATATATATAGAGAGAGAGAGACAGATAATACACACACATACACACAAGCAATACATAAACTATAGAGGCAGTAATATCTAGAGAAAGCATTTGTTTTGTTAAGATGCAGAAATGGAGGGCTGCAGGCTTGTGCCTTTGTGAGTAGCACTGTTGCCTCACATCTCCACAGGCAGCAGTTCAAATCTTGCCTCTGTGTGTGAGTTTGTGTCCTCCCGTTAAATTGATTGGCTGATCTAAATTAACCCACTATGTGTGTAACCCTTTGATGGACACACATAACATCTGGAGTACACCCCAAAATTGTCTCCTGTACTGCCCGGCATAGGCTCCTGACCTTGATGACAGATATGCATTTTTTTTTCCTTGGATAAGAATAAAATATAATAATGACCAACAGTCACCCTTATGCGCAACAATGCGACCATTAAAATGATAATCTTAATATGATCTACTTCTGTCTATGTCGGAGTAGCTGTGACAGTGTACCTTTGTCAGAGGAATAACTAGTAGAAAAAAGTGTAATCAATTTTTGATTACTCTCTCCCAGTCTCTATCTTGTTCATTGTTCAGAGCATTCAATCTTCTCTTACAGACTTCTTCAAACTTCTATAATCATAGCATCCTACCATCTGTTCTCTTCACTCTATCCCCACTCCTCTGCTGAAAATAATCTCTTCCACCTCCTGAAATTTGTCTTCTTTTTTTCAGTTCCCTCTTGTCATTATATTTTGCCACTACCTTCAAGCAAACACAGATCACACCGCTCCTGAGAAAAATCGACACCAAATACAGCGTTGTTCACACATACACATGAATGTATTTACGCTCCAGAACTTCTAGAGTTGTACATCTTTACCCCAGAGAAATGACATAATAACTATTTGGTCTTTGGATAACCAATTAAAGGTATGCGTTATCTGTAATGTCTAGATTCACAGTTTTTAACATAAACCACATTTCAATCCTTGAGGGGAAGTTACGAATCAAACACACTGCACTGGGCTGGTTTGAGTTGCACACCTCAGATAAGCCTCCATCTGCACCATGCACCTTGTTTCTTCTAGGTTTCCTGTATTGAACATCACCTACCTCCACTTCTTCTCTATGTACCTTCTAAAGATTTTCAGATATAAAAAGTGTTTGATAATCAACTGCATTAATTAACAAAGAACTGTTGCAGGTTAGCTGTGATGGGTTGGTGTCTCGTTCTGGGTTAGTGGGTCCCTGTCTAGTGCTCATAGCTTCCAGTATAGAAAATGGATGGATGGATGGATGGATTGATGAATGATGCAGATTAGTAGGCTAGAATCAGGGATTTGAACTTGATACAATAGTTATAGTTATGACTGGGTTAGTAGGGCTCGGTATCGATTCCGATTCACTAACGATTTGATTCAGTCCAATTCAATTTGATTCCAGTTTGATATCAAACCGATAGGAATGAGATATGATATTCTATATAGCAACTTCACATGTTTGAAGAGATGTTTTAAAAGCTCTAAACGTATCACAAATTTACAAAGTTAGTCACTGAAAACAAATTTTAAAAACCAACTAAAGAAAGGCCAAAGGCTTGTATACCAAAATCTTTTTATTTGAGGAACTATGGGTAGAGTTCCTACCTGTCTCTTTCAAAGCACAAAAAAATGACCTCTGACTGAAAATAAAATGGGCAAGTCTAAAATTCCATGCCATGTTTCAGAAGAACTTAAAAAAAAATATGTCACGTCCAGCCCCGGCCTGCATGTCCGATCTCTGTGTTTCCCTCAGGCGTGACTCCAAACCAGCCACACCTGAGTCTTGTTAGTCTTACCTCTTGTTCCTGCCCTCTTGTTAACCAACCACAGCTGTCTTGCATTTGCCCCTTTGTTTAGTCCTGTTTATTAGTGTGTCTTAGTCATGTGCTCCTTGTTTGGTCATTGTGATCTTTCAACGTGTACTTCCCTGTTCCGTTTGCCTCAATAAAACCCCTACATGGGTTTTGTCTGAAAGCAGCCAGCATTTGGGTTGTGCCTTGTTTAACAAATGACTGATCTGCAAAGATGACCCCCGTACCTGGTCCAACGGGAGGAATCGTCTTCCTTTGTTCCCTGGTTGATCCTTGAAAATGCCCATCTCTGACCGATGGTGGTACTGGTGTGGCACACGAGTGGAACCTGGGGCCACTCCCTTGTCAACCCCTGCGCCTACTCCAAACTGTGACAAAACAGAAGACGCTTCTCATACACCCCTGGGATTCTGCAGGAGCTCCTTGTCGATCCCCGGCTTCGAGAATTGTCTGAAGTGGTAGCCATGCTGCTCCAGATAGGTGGAAGACTGGAGGTGATCTCCTCGGCCTGCACTTCCCCGGCAACATGGGAGATAACAGGGGCTTTGCTTGCCTTGCACAGACAGGTGAAAGGGACAACTCCACCAGCTGGCTTGCTGCCAACCACCTGTCAAGTTCGCCTTACCAGAATTCCCCAGTGAGGCCAGTGCCATGCTGCCAGCAAAATGTTCAGTTAAGTCCACTCAGAGGGTATTGAGCGCTGAAAGGCTGACAGACCCTGATGCGGCAGCAGCTGGTCCAGAGGAACTCACTGCAGCCAGGTCCTGGTGAGACCTCTGCCACTGCCGCATCCTACCTGGCACAAGATGCTGCTCGGCTAGCTTCCGGCCCGGGGGAAGACACTGCTCGGCTAGGGTCCAGCCCAGGGGAGATCCAGATGCCCCCGTTCCATCCTGCCTCACTCCTCCAGAATGTGTTAACTTTGCTTAACCTGCCACCAGAGGGCCCCACTGTACTGCGCCTGCTGCCAGAGGGCGACGGCGTTCCACCCTCATCCTGGCTCCTGCCATGCAGTTGCCAGCAGTCACACCTGCTCCTGCCTGCTTACCTGCCGCCATTGCCCAGACAGCTCCTACCCAGCTTGCCCAAACCTGCGGCCTTTGCCTCATTGGCCCCTGGCTCACCGGAGGCTATGGTCGCCCAGGCGGCTCCTGCCTGCTCACCCGTAGGTCATTGGGGGAGGGGTGCAGTGGGGTCCTGCGAGGTGCGATGTGCTCCACCACCTGGCCTCTCACTGGCATACGTCTTGCCCCAACTCCACACCTGTGCCCATCATGAGGCTGCTGGTGGTTAACCAGGCCCCCACCTAACTGTCACCACCTGGCATCCGGCCCAGATATTTTATTTTACGTCACCGCAAGCCTTGTACTGAATGATTGGTGTGAGAATAAAACCTTACCTGACTTGATTTGCTTGCATTCATGTGCTGAACTACTCCATTACCATGACTGACAATGTACCAAGATGGCAGCACAAGGCGATTGCACAATACTGTTGCAACCCTCCTTTAGGCGAGAAAGAAAATAGCACAACCTATATAAGAGGTCCGATAAGTAAAATTTAGCAAATGCATTTTGTGAATTGATATGGAATCAAAAGCAGGATTGCAATTAAATATAAAATTGATTATTTTTTTTTTCCCCCCACCCCTATAGGTTAGGGTTATCTAGGGACGTTTATTAAATGGATCTAGCAGTACTTTCTGGAAAGCCATAAGAGGACAAGGTTAGTTATGTACTGTAGATGAGTAGGATTTGTATCAAAGGTGAGTGGAGTAGGTAATGTTGGCTGAAAATGTACACAAATCAGCCATAACATTAAAACCACTGACAAGTGAATAACATGGATTATCTCAATACGGCCCCTGTCAAGGGTGCCATTATCTATTATGCGGGTTAGCAGTCGGTTCATAAAGTTGTGTTGGAAGCAGGAAAAATGGGCAAAAAGGATCTGAGCAACTTTGACAAGGGTCAAATCGTGATGGCTAGACAACTAGGTTGGAACATCTTCAATAAGGCAGATCTTGTGGGATGTTCTCAGTATGCAGTGGTCAGTACCTACCAAAAGTGGTCCAAGGAAGGCTAACCAGTGAACTGGCAGCAGGGTCATGGGCACCCAAGGTTCACTATTGCGCGTGGAGATTGAAGGCTAGCCTGTCTGTTCCAATCCCATAGGAGTGCTATTTTAGCACAAATTGCTGAAAAAGTTAATGCTGGCTATGATAGAAAGGTGTCAGAACACAGTGCATGCCAGCTTGTTGCGTATGTAGTTACGTAGCTGCAGACCGGTCAGGGTGCCCACGCTGACCTTTGTCCACTACTGACAGTGCCTGCAATGGGCATGTGTGCATCACAATTGGACCATGGAGCAAGGGGAGAAGGTGGCCTGGTCTGGTGAGTCACATTTTCCGTTGCATTATGAGGATGGCTTTATCGCAATGGGATTGTGCAATGGCTGTGGGCTCTTTCAGTAGGGTAATGCGCTCTGCCGTACTGCAGAAATTGTTCAGGAATTGTTTGAGGAACAGGAAAAAGAGTTCAAGGTGTTGACTTGGCCTCCAAATTCTCCTGATGTTAATCTTATCGAGCATCTGTGGGATTGGCTGGACAAACAAGTCTGATCCATGGAGGCCCCACCTCGCAATGTCCAGGACTTAAAGGATCTGCTGCTAATGTCCTTGTGTCAGACACCATAAGACACCTTCAGAGGTCTTGTGGAGTCCATGCCTTGATGGGTCAGAGCTGTTTTGGTGGCATGAGGGGGACCTACCCAATATTAGGCTAACAATTTTTATTTTAGCCCAGGATTTTAGAAAACACTCCAGACACAAGAACTGCATTTGGGGTTCTTTACCTGCATGAATTTTACAAAAAAAAACCCTTAATGTTTCTCTTTTTATGCACTTTGGAGCAAGAGCATAGTTACAAAAAAAGCATACAACTTTGTTGGAAAAAAGAAATAAATGCGACTGAATCCCTCTAATTACGACTATATACAACCGTGGTTTGCTGTTGCAAACAAAAACCACACAAAACAATTACAAGTAGCTTATCCAAAAAAATGACACTGAAGTCAAACTTACATCTCCGTCTTCACCACAGATCACTTAACACCTCTTATAGGTTCCCTTTAATTCCACTGTTTAACAAAACATAGCTTGTTTACTTTTATACAGAAATAATGCAGAAAGCGTTTAGTTAGTGCTAGCATCATAATCATTAATTAGTCCATGTGTGGCTATGGCAAACTAAACCTAAAAACACGGTGAACTCAAAATGCACAGCTGCATCAGAGCCAGATAAACAGTATTCCATAACATAAACAATTTTTTTACATAACCACAAAAATAGAATACATTTACCTAAATGCCACTGGCCTATCTGTGTGCACCTGTCAGAACCATGCGATGCAGCCTTGTCATCTTCCACAAGTCAAAAAACCCACTATTGATGGCATAGATTCTACATAGACATATAAATCAGCTGTTACAGCATAGATCATGTAATGATGGGAGAACTCTTAAAGCAACAGTAGCCCCTTTCTGAATGAGGAAACTATACTATTCTTGTCTGATTTACAAATATCACTACGGCAGTTTTAATAAGAAAATTGAAGCAGCTGCATAATGTTACGGCTGATCATTGCATATTTCAAGCAGTGGTCATTGCAGAGCCAAATGGATGGAGCTGGGCCTAGTACAGTGAGCACCACATGAGTTCTGACTGTCAGAGACAGCAATGCACTACAAGAGTGTCTAGTTTGCCTTAAAACTGAAGAAGTAGTAGTGGTGCGCACCATGTGGAAAGACTGACAGACAAATCGGAGAAGATTCGACATAATGGCAATCAGTAACCTAACATATAACATATGCTGAACTTTGAAACATAAAATGTTTTCATAGACCAATCTTGATATGAACATTAAAATTAATGTTATTTTTGAGTCTGTGAAATGTGTGTTTTGCATCAACTTAACATTACCATTACATAAATGAGTTAAGGTTAACAATGTCTATTATAACCGATTCATGCTATTGATAATAACCATTTGTAGCTCACTAAATGCCCAATGCAGGTTCTGGATGCGGTAACTTAGGCATTAGGATGCTAGCTAGCTAATATAACATTTTTACTTCCCCATCCCCTATCAAAGAGTGTGCCTGGATAACATTTACGCTACACATTGCCTACGGCAACTTTTAGCAAGTGTAGTAAGTATATATATTATGAGAAGTCATCGTGGTTTTTTTCTTCTTTTTTTGACGGTGTGGGCTTGTGTTTAACCTTTACAGATGCATCAAACACTATCGAAGCAAGGACAGTATCTCTTTCTTTCAATTGAGAGATGTACAGTGTGCCGGAAAAAGTACCACTTGATGTTTGTATGTTGAATAAAGAAATTGTGGTATTTTTATTTGTCTGTTTTTTGTTCATATATATAAAAGGAGAATAACAAATGAGTGAATTTTGAATTAAAAATAACTACTGTGGCCGTTTCATTCTTCGATCCAGACTGCACACATGTGACTGAACCATATTTGAAATTTACAGTGTTATAAAATTTTCATTCTGGTGAGTGTCTGGTTAAAATGCGGATGGGCTCAGTTCTGAAGAGCTTTAATAACATTGCATCCAAGATATTCTTAGAATGAGAACTGCAAATAAGTGTGGCAAATGGAAGGAAAATTTTGAGAATCTTCAACACCAATTTCTCATGTTGCATATCTCATGAAGGTTTAATGTATAGTGGTAAACCTAACTGACCAGCCCCTGAGGAATTCTTGTTCTTTTTTACCACCTAATATGTACAGGTAGAGAGTTAGAATTAAAAAATGAAAAATAGCATGATAAGGTTGTTCAATTGATCTTTTAGAATGGGCAGAAGGATATTATATTTTATATCAAATCAGCACAGATTGAGAGATTGTTGTTGATAGGGATGTTAAAAGTCATGTTTACTGAACCATTTATCCAGAGCAAGCATAACAAACAAATCCTGAGTATCAGGAAGGAGGTATGAGTCTTATTCTAAGTTACCATTTATAGTAAACATCACAAATATGAATGAATTTATCTGACTCTGGACAATTACAATTTTCTTCTCTAACCTATACAATTCCTATTCTATCATGCCTTCTAGTGAGCAGGGCACTGCTTTTGCTTTGTGAAAAATATGTTTGATGTATCTCCTCAAGTAACTTTGTCCCCATTAGAGCAGAACTATCACCCTTCACACTCACCAGGCGCAAGGTGGTCTACTGTGTGCCATACTGCACCGCTGCTTTAACATCACCAAAACTGCACCACTTGGTGGCCCGTACTAAAGGCTACTCACAACAGGTGAACCATTCTTATTGGCAGTTTTCTAATATCTTTCTAGAACGTGGGATAGGGAGACTGGATTCTGACTTGAAAAGGAATTTAGTAAACAAGAAAAACATACAACAGTGTGCTGGTAGGGTTTGATGCAAAAAGAATCACAATTATGTACAGAAGTCAAAGTTGATATGCATAACTTTGATTGCAAATTGGGCAAACACATAGAGAAGCCTTGTTTGCAAATGCACCAGTATTATTGGCACACTGATAGAGCAAAACAGCAACTTGATTTTTTTATTCATTTTTTTTTTATTCATTTTTTAATACACATGCTAAAACTACATGACCTGACTCATCATGCCTTATATCATATTTCAGATGTCAAATCCCATAATTAGGAATTGAATGTTTAAAATCCCACCTCTTCCCTCTTTGTGAAGTCAGCATGTTCACCTTCTGTTACATGACTTCCCTCCCAGTCAAAAGACATGCAGTTGAGCTAACTGGCATCTCTAAATTGATTATGGTGTGTATGCATTTGCCCTGTGATGGACTGCCATCCTGTCCAGCGTATACCCTCAACCTGAGGGTACAAGCCTTTGCTGTTCTCCCTGAGCCTGACCTGGATGATTGGTTAGAAGATAGATAGAAAGGTACTTTATTGATTCCGAGATGGTAATTACAAACAAGAATTTATTTATCACTATAAATCAGGGGGGAATTTTCCGTACATCGCTTAAATCATCCGAGATCAGATGCCTCATCTTGGATGAGTTAATGCCGGTGAAACTCATCCGGGGTAAGTCGGTTTTTCAAATGCAGCTGTGTAGTAGATTAGTCTAGCTGGATCCAATCATCGAGATGATTGCGCGCGCCTGCGCTGCTTGAAAAGCCCATATATATTGAGTATAGAAAACTTGATCGGCAAGTCTCTCATTGGCTTCCACAAAATGTCAAAAAACGGGGCGCAATTTTTCACGCAATCCGAGCAGGACCTTTTTTTAAAGGGGTATGATGAATTCAAAGATTTAATATGTACTAAAGGAAACACATCAAAAGTGACCCAAACAAAAAAAGACGACTGGCAAAAAGTGTCCGACAGATTAAATGTGAGTAGTTTTTAGTTATTGTATTTATCACTTGAATGTAGTATTGCATTTCCAATGTTTCATTATTATTTTATTGTCATAGTTATAGATCAGATACAAGCACAATCATGCAGGACATGGGAACAAGTTAAAGTGAAGTACAAAAATATACTTCAAACTGGTAAACACGACATTTCATTCACGTATACAGTATATATGTGTGTGCGTATGTGTTTGTTAATTTTATGTATATGAAATGTAGGAAATCTTTAACATTTATAAAACATTCCTTTTGAAGCTAATAAGAAGAAGGCAGACAAAACCTTTCTGGGTAATGATAATATTAGTGTGATTTTTAAATTCTTTATAGAACTGTGATTTGATTGCGCATACATTACCTGTAATGGCATAAAATGCCTCTTTTTAACCTTTAGGTGTCCAGGAAAAACAATAAAAACCCAAAGGAAATATTTCAGGCCCAAACAGACTTTGTGAATTGCCCGGCAAACTGTACTCTTTGATATATTTTCCGCATTGCCTACAGTATACAAAAAAGTGCCGCTTGCAAAATATCTCAAGCCAATGCACATTGTGTGGCTGTGAGAGCCTGACTTCGCCTAGTCGGACTTCTACTATACGGAGCTAATAAATCTTTAAGATATAATATTCCATCTCGGCTGAAGCGGTATCTTTCGAAAAGAATATCATCCGGCAACAATAAAGGATCTTTCCGATCGCGCAAAACCCTCTCATTTTGAAATTCCCTTCTTATTATTTGTGCACCGATTGGTCGCTCATCCATGAATGGCGAGGCCATGACTGAATGGATTTCCATGCATGGACACTGATTAAGTGTGTGAGCTAATCCTTGTTTACATAGAACAAACGTGCTCTGAGCAGGTTTGAGGATTTGGATGTGCTGCTATGACAACACATCCAGCAAGAGTTTCAAAAAACCAACAGATCCAGGACCATGCCAAATCATCAATTACATATGGCTAAACGAGTAATCCACGTACGGAAAATACCCCCAAGGTTTGATTAGGACTGAATGGCTCTGTTCTTATATACCCTATATTATGGTGACCTTTCAAAGGATTGCATTGTTTCTGTGCAAATATGCTGAAAATGTAACATTACAATAAAGTCAGTATGTCTTCATTGTATAATGCGCTGAATTCTATAGTGTTTATTTTTTCACAACTTCACTATCAAATGACATGTTAAAATGCAAACCAGCTTATAATCTTTAGACCTGTCGGCTCTTGTACTCCTGCAAATTACCCCATCCGTCCTTCATGAGCCCAAGCAGCATAGGGCATGAGGCCGTGGTTATCCTGGATGGGATGCTAGTCTGTCATATTATTCGAAAGAATGAATAAAATATTAACGTATTTTAAAAAGTATTATTGAGGCCATCACTAAAAACCTGATAATACTCTGGAATAATGTTTATTTTCCCTCTGGATTTGGATTATCCAAAAAAATTAGAAGGAAATCAAGTTGCAAAGCTTTATGCTCCGAAACTGTGAAATTATGCATCAGGATCTGTCATGGAATTTGGCACAATGTCAGCTTTCAGTGTAAGAAGGCAACAGTTGCAGCTCTCCATGTATAGGTTAAGGGGGCCTTTGACTGTTTTGTGTAAAGGATTATTGATCTTACTAATAATGGCTGATTGAGCATGGGAGTCCATTTAGCTAATTCCTGGTAATACCAGTCAATCTTATTAAAAATGGCTTTATGAGTTAGGGAGTCCATCTTGGCTGATCCATGTTTTCCTAAATAGGCCAAGCGTTCTTATATATTAGTGGCTAGTTGCCAGACAATTTCATGGTATGGCCTATAATTCCTTTTCCGAATAAATATTCATGATTGCAAGACTTTTAGTTGTTTACCTGACATTTATATCAGAAGCACCATCCATTTTCATTTATTTAATACAATTGGATATTGCTCTATTACTGGAGCAAATCAGGTTAAGTAGCATGCTGAAGATCTGATTAATGCATGTGTTTGTATGTGCATCGGTGCCTGTTACCTTACTGCATTTTAAGATTAGTTAAATCCATCCATTGATGCGTTCACCTATCTATCAAACAACTTATCCAGTACAGGGGATGAACCTGGAGAATATTCCAAAAAGCACGGTGCTGGGGCAGGGGTGCCAGAACCAACATTTTAAGAGGCAAATTACTTTTGCTGATGTTCTGTAGAATATGAACCATATTTTGAACGGAAACGTGATGCACCCAGGAGAATCTTGCTTGAAGGCAAAAATATACTGATATGTGGTGGAGTCACCAAACTGCTATTTGATGGTTTTGAAGGTATGTCCGAGGCTGTTAACAACAGTAATACATTGTTCACAGCACTTCTTTGAGGGAAAGAAAAAAGTCCATCATGGGGGTACTGCAGTATACCGACAGATCAATACTACTTCAGCCTTGAAGAAAAAATATATGTATACCATACAAGTTAATCTAAAAATCACTGAATCTGAGTATGGCAATAGTACTTGAAGTACAGTATTGCCAATATGTGGCATATAAGCATTTTGTTACTGCAGACAGCATAGTGATTAGAACATTGAGTTGCTACCTCTTGTGAGTTTAATCCCAGGGATTAGATCAACTGAAGCACCCTTGAGAAAGGTACTTTACCTAAATTAGTACTACACAAAGCATTATAAACTGATAACTTTGTCAATTTGTCATTTATCTTGGATAAAAGCATCAGCTGAAGATCCTGTCTGATGGCTGTTTGTTGTTCTTGCCATTGTCAAAAAAGCCTAACATAATTGTATTTCCTATAGACCAAAGTAATAATCACTTGCCCAGTAGAGGGTTGTGAAGAGCCCGGAAGAGGATTTAGGGGACTCAATGCAGGGAACTACCCTGTGCACAATACAAGCCCATATCAGGGCACATCCACTGCTGATGGACAAATTAGGGATGCCAGGAAACTGGAGTCCTTGTGGAAACCATTGTGTGATATATGGAGAACATGTAAACTCCACACACACACCCACCCAGGAGGGGTAGGGTTCAAAACAAACAACCATAAAATTACAGTATGAGGTAACAGTGCTACCAACCAAGGCACTTAGCCATGCTTAAATAGCATCATCCATCCATACATTAATCTTTCCATACAAATTTGTCCTGTGCAGGATTGCATATCCCAGAAGAAACAAGCCCAACCCATCACAGCCATCCTTAACTTAATTTTAGAAATCATTAATCAATTCAAATAATTTTTAATTTTTAGCCACATTGGATAAAATCACAATGTTTTAAAGATACAATTTCTTGATCTCCCTTACTACTGTCTGAAATAATCACTATTGTCAAAAAGGTCATTTTAACATCACTGCATTTATTTGTGTCTTACAAATCAAATAAATTAACAATAACAACAAACCCATATCCACCCATTCATCTATTTAAAAAAAAAAAAAAAGTACACATTGAGCCTGCAGTCTATTCCAGGTAGTACAGGACTGGGACATCAGGTCATCAGAGAGCACACACTCACACAATCGGAATTGGCAATTTATAGAACACAATTTCTCTAAGCAACATATTACACAGTTCACCCACCACATATAGTTTGACTGTGGGAGGAAACCTGCATGAAAACAAATTCTACAGACCGAACCAGGGTCAGCAATCACTGCCACGACCCTTATGGCGTGTAATCATGGTGCTAGCCTCTGCGCTGCCTAAATGCCCAAAACAGCAACGATTGCAATAAAAATAACATTAACATAAATAATCAGTCTCAGAATCCATCCATCCATCACCATAACCACTGAATCCCAACTGGGGTCGCAGGGGGGACCGGAGCTTAACCCAGGAACAATGGGCGCAGGCAGGAACCAACCCTGGGCAGTCGCCAACACACCACACGGCACACACACTCACACAATTACGGGGGCCCAACTTAGAGTTGCCAATCAACCTACCGCACACACCTTTGGACTCTGAGAGAAAACCGAAGTCCCCAGTGGAAACCCACGCGAACACAGGAAGAGCATGCAAACTCCACACAGGAAGGTCCTACGCCTGACCTGGGAACTAAATCCACGCTTGTTGCCTGCAACATCCAAAGTTAGCTGTGCCCCCTGTTTTGATCACCCATGATGCCGTGTTTGCTGGTTTGTTCCCTGTTTGTTTTCCCCCAATTCCTGCTTCCACGTCCTTCATCCCATGGTACGTGACAATAAATGCAGTAACAATAAATGCAGTAACCAAGTAATTGGTAGGGATGGATTGTGCAAATTGGCATATAAGTGGAATGCGAAAGAAATACGAGTTGTCTCAGTACTGGCATTCAGAGCATTCAAGGATTTACTGTCTTTCACATTTCCATACAGTAATCCTAGAAATTGCAGAGGTGGGGGGATAAGGGAGGAGTAGGGATTAGATGGGCAAGCCGGGTGAGAGGGCTGTATGAGGAATACGTTGCTATCGTTCTGACAGCATCCCTTCTAGTTTAAGAATGTTTAATTCTATTTTACCATAATTTAGGCAAGTTATAGCTTCATAACAATACCTGGGGTAGAAAAATAACAGAAAAAAACATAAAATGAGTTGAATGAACATTGAAATAACAAAATTGCAATTACAGATGCAGCTAGAAAGGTGAGAAATAATAAATGTCAATTATAAGTATGTGTCAGGAATGTAGGAGGTCTGACAATTAGTATTATGTAAGTTCAAACCAACATGAGTTCCATAAAGGTCAAATAGTCTCTATTCAAGTTGCAGGTGCACAAGGCCCAAAAAGGCAAAATTATTTGATATGTCTTGGGAAAAGTCTCAAAAATCATAACAACACATAAACAACACAGGTGAATGCCATAGGCAATGAGAAACAGTGGTTGCAAGGTGAAGCTCACTAACAAAGGATAGGATTAACAGGACAGTGACTAAACATGGCAAAAGTAGGACCTCAAAAGTCATCACAGAAGTAAAACAGCACCTGGCTCAAATCTAGGCTCAGAAGAAAAACTCTATATCATAAACTTCATAAAGCTGGATTTTTTCGGCTGGGTTGCAATTTGGAATCCACTTTTATTCAAAACCAATGCATAATGGCAATATGATTCATAATCTGAAGTTAGGTGCACAAAACCTGAACCACTGAGCAATTGCAGCAAGCCAAAAGATGCCTTCAACGCATCATGTCTTTTGGAATGGGCAGCCATTTCTTGGAACTCATTAGGCCCAAATGAGTCCGAATTACAGGACCATAATGATGCCATATTCCTACAATCCCCCCATACACACTGTTTAACACTATGGAACCTTTATGGGACACTGAGGAGTGCAGAACCAGGGTCAGTAGTCAAAGCTAAGGCCCTAATGTTCTATAGGCATGGTGTTGCCAAAAGGTTAAGCAAGAAACAACAATTTGTAAGAAAGGTCAAATTAATTTACATCACCGTTTTTCAGAAACCCACCAAACAAATATCTATGCTGGCAACTAACAATTATAAACAGCATGGCACAAATCAGGACTTGCATGGCAGCATTTGAAGAAGGATTGAAGCTTTCATGAAAGTAATGTGTGGCCTTTCTCCCTGTGTCCTTGATATTAATATACTGTATTGCTTGGTGTGTCCATTATTTGGTACACCCACCATCATCATTAATAGTATTTCATTACTTTAAGTAGGTTTGAAAATACCAACACTCTATTTTCTACTAATTTCTTCTTTTGCACAAATGATCTGTTTTGCATGTACACATAAAGCTGGCTTTAAATGAAGATTAATAAGTTCCATTGTACATCCTGTATTTACTTAGAGGTTGAGTAAAATGTGGAAACTTCATGGAATGCATGTCATTATATATTATTCTTTAACAGTTTTGACATTAGACATTACTAATTCAATGGTAGTGAATAAAAAGAGTATGGGGACAATTACACCTATTGAACATCAGATGGTGGTATTCCATAACTGTTATGACTAACTCAGCTATAGCTGATAAGTTGACTTTGGTGCCCGGCATTCATTGCAGCTGATCCAGCGGCAGTCAGTAAGTCTGCTATGACATTCAGCAGTCATTACATTTCCTGCTGAATGATGGAAATGTACTGCATTTCCCACTGGATGCTGAACCCTCAGCTTCTACAGGAGGAACACGCTAGCAGGATCAATCCTGTGCTGATCTCTCTGCTCTCAGGTTTGCTGATCTGAGCTCCTACAGCCACATTAGCATTTCAATGGACTGCTCCCATTGTGTCTTCAGATCAAAGGTGATTACTAACGAGATAGCTGAAGTGTTTGATGGGAATGACACACAAAGAAAAACAAATGGATGCTCACTGCCAGACTGAACAATTCCTGATATGAGAACTGTATGCATGAGTGGGAAAAGTTTTCTGTAAAAAATCCTTTCATATTAAACTACAAAGAGGATATAGCCCTTCATCAGCTATATCCAGTATAATAAATTTCTTGTGAACTTTTTTCTCAGAGTTTTTGCAGTTATTGATAACTTATGTATTACAGCAACTTACCCACTGACCCTAGCCTCATTACTGATAGGTCTTGTACTGACGTCATTCGCTTTTTAGCATTTTTTATTTTATTTTTAGCATCCCCTTTGGCAGTGGGTCAAAATTACTGGACATTGTATTGTCTCGAGAAAGGAGTGTCGAACAATGAGGTGGCCCATGATGGTTACCTCTTGGTGTCTGATCTTCTAAATGCACAGCTAATGGCGCAGTTAAGTGGAAGATTTGAACAATGTAGCAGAATAGCCAAAGAACAGAACACCGGAGACTTCATTACATGTTTATAATAAAAAGATTAAGGACTTATTATTTTGGTATGATAATTACTGTTTATCATTAATGGATGTTTTGCTATTTGTCTGTTTCCTTTAAAACAGAAGCTTCCAATATGTCCCCCACAATGTGATAAAAAACTGTTATTTTGGCCAAGTGGGGATATTTTTCTGGTTTCCAAAAGGGGAAACTCAATTTTATAAAAATCTGTTAATACAATCAAAAAATCAAAACTGCAAAAAAAACTTGTATTTTGTTTGGTTGCTTATAGTTAAGGTTAGGGCTGAGTTTTGCCTTGTAGGGAGCCGCCCACTGGCCCAATGACGGAATCCAACTGACAGCCGAAGGCTCTGAATGCATGTAGGTTCTTCCGAGTACTCCTGAAAAGTTGCCCCTTTAGTCAAAACCGAATTATATTTGACTCCGGTGTATGTATCTTAGGGCTTGAGTTAGAATATTCTAGCTGGTTGGGTTAGGATTGTCCAGATTACTTCTATACCTACTGTAAGCTAACTCTGCACATCCTGGCATCCTTCAAACAATTACGTGAGATTCCTAATGCTTAATCTTGGTTCAGGGACTGTGGTGCAGCTGCAAACTATTAAGCTATCGGCTTATTTGGTCTATCTAGCTTAGGGAGTACCTAGAAGCAGTATATCTGGGTGATACAACTCAGGGGCTGCATAGCAAGACAATCTGTTTGGTCACCTCAACTCCGGGATTGCTAGAATTCGGTATGTCTTACTAATTCAACTCAGAGGCTGAAAATACAAAGCCAGCATGTTTGGTTAACTAGCTCGGTGACTGGCCCAGTATATCTAGCTAATCCAACTCAGAGGCGGCTTGCCTAAAGCCAGCATGTTTGGAGAGTTAGCTCAGGGACTGGCAGTATGTCTAGTTAACTCAAGGGCTGACCAGCAGGGAATCAGCATAGTTGATTAGTTTGCTCAGGGACCGATTCATTCGATGTCTGATAGACTCAACTCATTGGCTAGATAACAATTTACCATTGACTAGTATAATGCAACCGCTCTCCCAGTTTAACTGAGTTTAGAAATGCTGTGTTTCACTTCTAACCAGGAATTTACCGGAGTTAGCAAGTTCAGGCAACCAAGAAGTAATCAAAACATAATTTATTAGCTGGGTAAAACAACATACATCCATCATCAGTCAAAACCATGACATAGGGACGAACATAACTCCACCATAGACATACAAGACAGCACAGAGACGAAGTGATACAGACCCAACAGAAGACACACAACGGGGCAGTGAGACAGATCTGACTACAGATGCTAATTGTTCAGCACTATGTGGGAACTCCAATTACTGCATGTCTCCTCAGTAAAGGCTACACATGGTGAGTATGCTAATCACACCTAACATGTGGGGGTTCTGGCTACAGAATGTCCCCCCAACCATCTCGTGGACCCTTCCTTAAATACCAAACCAAGCAATGGGAGGGGTTCCAACAATCTCTGACCAGATGTTATAGTTATTGTTTGCTTAGTTATATTTGTTTTAGCTTGTGATCTCTTTGTGATCCCCTTCAGGGTATACTAATATATCAGTGGACAGATCCTCAAGCTAATGGTCAATTGGAATGTTTATGATGGGGTCATTAGGGCCTTTCCTTCATTGTAGGGGCACAGCTTTCCAAGGCAAGATTTCTCTAATTCTCTAAATCGCCATAATATTGTGATCTATTGGTTTAAGACTGAGACCATTCAAATGAGACCAAGGATGAGTATGTACATTGGTTGGATTAACATCAGACAATGTTTTCCCATTTTGACTTTCTGTGTGACCATTTGGGACCTGGATCAGGGGCAGGGGAGCAGGAAGAGAGGGGGGAGAGGGCAGGATTGGTTTACGATCAGCGAGCCTGAGAGGGTCTGCATGTGGGCTCTTTCTAGCACAGTGGGGGTTGAGATGGGGTTGCCGATAGGATGCTCATCGGAGGCGAGCTGATGGTTCCCCCCTGAGTGAGTGGTAGCGCAGACCCAAAGAAGTCCAGGGCCTTATGTGGCCAGCTGCCTTACAGCCCTTAGAAATGAATGAACGGTCTCCACAAACATATTAGTGCGTGTGTTTGTGTGTGTGTGTGTGTGTGTGTTTGTGTGTGTGTGTGCCCAGTGATGGACTAGAATCCTATCCAGGGTGTCCGCCTGCATTGTGCCCATGTTACCTGGGATTGAGTCCTTCTACCCCTGTAACTGTTTCCACGATAAGCTGTTTGAAGACAGATGGATGTATCATATTTAGCTTATAACTGCTATTTTTCAATATTATTTTACAATATGTTTACAGTACGGACATTTTTCAAAAAGGTTGTGTACAAAGAAGACTGAAAACTTGTTTCATTAACAGTATTGTATTTCACCTTAAACTAATGTGTCCAGTACAAGATCAAACATATCACAGGGACTTAGAATATCTTAGGCATTTCACATAGAATCCCTGGACATAATTCAATAAACATTCCATTCTTTTAAGAGGGCCTTAAAGTGAAGGAGGCAGGGTGATAGTCTGGCTGTTTCATAAATGAGAGCAGGTCGCCCTGCAGCAGCAGTGAGAGATCAGGGCTAGGGCAGTAACCGGGGCGGGATGCCATACAGAGAGGACTGACGCAAGTAGTAATGGCTGACTCATGGATGACAGACCTGTGGCCTGAACACTGTTCCATCAATTTATTCTCCCCATTCTGCTTTCTCTGTCCTCCTTAAATCATATATAGCTCTCTCTGTCTCTCTTTGCCTCCATACATTTTGCCGTTTCCTACCACTCTGTCTGTCTCTTTTCTGATTGCTCTTTCTCTACTCTCTCTCTCAGAGAAAGCGAAGTAGACGTCCATATCTCGTAGCAAAGCATGACTCACTGTGCTGCAGCTGGAAGCACACAATACTGTGTGCCAGAATCCAAAAGCAAAATACATCCACTAATGACATGCAGTTTGTCATCCTGGCACTGTGTGTGTGTGTGTGTATGTATGTATGTATGTATGTATATATACAAACACACACACACACATACATACATACACATGGGGCGGCATGGTGGTGCAGTGGTTACCACTGATGCCTCATACCAGGGACCAGGGTTTGTGGCTCTCTGTGTATGGACTTTGCATGTTCTCCCTATGTTGTCTGGGTGCACCAGTTTCCCCCCACAGTCCAAAAACATGCTGAGGTTAAATGGAGTTATGAAATTGCACATAGGTGTGCATGTGTGAGTGACTGGTGTGTGAGTGACTGGTGTATGAGTGTGCCCTGGGATGGGTTGGTTCCCTGTCTTGCACCCATAGCTTCTGGGAAATATATAATAGTAATACTCAAAACTCTGGACACATCTGCTTTTAATGCATTTATTTCTATTTTAGTTATGTTATACACCTTATAGTAAAAGGTCTCAAAGCAATGAAGTGACCAAGAGAAGTGTTCAACATCTCAAAATGTTTTCAAATTTTTAACTCTTCAAAATAGCCCCCTATTGCTTCAATAGGGGGCTAGAATACCAAGAGTCTGCTTTGCAGACTCTTGGTATTCTTTCAACCAGCTTTCAGATGTTGCCACCTGGAATGTTTCTCCAACAGTCCTAAAGGAGTTTCCACAAATTTCGGACACAAGTTGGCTACCTTGCTGTTAATCTTTGATCCAACTCATCCCAAACCAGCTCTATAGGGTTTGGGTTGGGGAAATTGTGTGGGCCAGGTCGTCCGTTACAGCACTTTATCTCTTTCTTTGTTCACAAGATGAAACTTACTACATATCCTCGAGGTGTGCTTGGGGTCGTTATCATGTTGAGAAACAAATGATTTTCAGTAGGTGTGTCCAGACTATATACATACACCATTGACAGTGGTGTGATGTACCAAGTCTGTAGAATCTCCTCAAATTAGAAGTTAAAGGTAATACATTGTAACAAGCTGGGGGTCTGCAGCAAGACTGACACCAGTGTAAAGGAAGGAACTGTTCATTATTCCATTCATTCTCACAGTATGCGCTTCAAACATGCTAGTTGTCCTTGGGCAATATCATCACCAGGTCACCAACATAAACAGCGTGTAACAACCAAATCAAACACAGAAGAACCAGCAAGATAAAACCAAAGAAAATAACATAAAAATAAAAGTACTAAACACACAAATAAATAAATACACAAACTGAAATTTAACATTTCTTATGCCCACTGGGCTATATCCCTATCTATTTACATATACAATGACTGGTCAGATGCAACATCTAACTAAAATTGTAGGGAAAACACACCTGCTGACTAGATGCAGAAGCTCAGGACAACATGGCCTCAGTACAAACAATGTTTTGTTTGTCTGCACATAAATATATTTACCCCCAAAAAATGGTTTTCTTAATACATTGCCCACAGATTAGACTGTAGTAAAACCAGGCATCGTATTTTTCCAAGATCTGCCATATAACCAAATGTGCTTTTAATCCTATTTTTTTTTTTTATAAGAGTTACATGTTTTGCTGTAATGGATGAAAAAAATGTTGCTTGTTTTTGTGCATAAGGCAGCTTTGGGCTTGACAATTTCCTTTATCCATTTCCAGCCATTGCTGTTGTACTTGACTGCCCTCCAGTGAGAATGTTTCATATGAAACAACCTTTCCCATTCCTTGCGGATTCCAGATCTATATGGGGCCACTGGATATCCTGACAATTAAATATTCATTTCACAGTGACAGTAAATACAGAAACTACACATTTCTATTTTTAATTTATTTGCTTACAAATAATAAATGGGACTTCATCTGATTTAGTCTATTCCCTTTGTGCCCCCAAATCCAGCAAGGTCAGCTCTGCCTCTACTTTCCACCAAAGCCCAGAATTCATGATTTAGCTTAGGAGCAACCAAATAAATAAACCTTTTTGAAAACATTAACATCCAACAATTGAAGTGTCCTTCAGCCACCCCCCCCACCCCCCCCCACAAGCCCACTCTGGTGACTCAGCTGGTTAAAGTCAGAAATTGAAAGCTGAGTCCTATAACCCAGAATGACAGTCTTTCAGTGGTGGAATATAGTAACACTGTCTATTACAGAATGGACTGTACCAGTTGACCAGGGAATCTTCTATACAGGTCTATAATGTACTCTGCGGGTGTCAGTTGCAAGAAGCAACTAAAATACTCTTTCTCCAGTTTTCATTAATCTGGCATCCTTTACAACCTATAGTTTGGAAGAAAAAAACTCCCTTTGCATAGAGAAATATTCAGAGAGGCCTGAGTAGACAGCCTAGGCTACTGCAGAACAATATATTGTGATAATACGATACTTGAAAAACAATTGCATGGATTGTTCCTTTTTATAATGGTAAAGATATTAAAGATTGTATTTTTCCAAAAATGTACTTTTAACTAGCTTGTTGAAAGTATATTTTACCTTCTTCACCACTCCCTTTCTTCACCTTGTCCTTCTGCCTTGAGTCCGAATTGTATTGTGTTTTTCCCTATTAGGTTGACCACATTAAGGTTCTACACCTTGGTATGTCTCTGCTGGTCATTCCCGTTGATACTGCAATAGTTACGGATAATCGAATGTAAATAGTCAGCCAGGACTTTTTAGCATGTAGTTATCATTCAGTGGTTGCCTGGACAAAACTATCATTACTACAACATAAACTAACGTGGTATATGGTATTTATAGAAAACAACATGGAGTGGTGGAATTTCTAAGCTTTTTAATTTTTACTCATAACTTGCAATTATAGGTGACTTTCTAATGAAACAATACAGCTGCTTATTTTTAATGAAATAATTTGTGTTGTCCGCAACAACAGCTTCTCATTTGCTTTATTAATCAGGTACCTTTTTATTACAGTTCAGGTCCCATAACTGCCATTTAGCCTGCAACCTTTTAAATATTTAGATAATAAAGGATAATCCCCAACTCCCTTTATGGTGAATGTATAAGTCTATAATTTAACACTGAAGGAAAATGACTGTGAGGAGCAAACAACCAAACAGGGAGAAGCTGTAGAAAAGCCTGCAACTGAAAGGGTCCCCAATCTCTTGCAGCCTCCCAGCCCATGTTCCTTCCAGGGAGGGGAGGGGAGGGGAGAGCAGGGGGAGAGCTATTTTGGTGCTTGCATAACATGGCAGTAAAGTCGGGAGAGATGATTTCTGCAGTGGTGTGGGGGATTTCTATTGAATGTTTCTTTTTAAGGTGTAACCAAACAGGGATAATTGACATGAGTTGAAGATGAAAAAAGAAACAGGAGAATCAGTAAGGAGAAGCACCACGACTTAATAGTTGTCACCTTTCAAAATCCTTTGCAATGGTTTATTGGCTTTTTGTAAATGATTTTCAGAATATGTGCTTATGCATCATTGAGACTTTCTTCGTCAGCTAAACCGAGAAGCTTCCTGCAGCAGATTCTGAAAGTCATGTTTTGAACTGGACTTGGAGCACGAAGAAAAAAAAAAAAAAGTAACGACTGCTATTAATGCTTGGTGAACAGTGCTGGTGCTTCACGCCTCCAGAATTGGGGTTTAAATCTCACTCTCTCTGTGTGTGAGGAGTTTGCATGTTCTCCTTGTGTTTCTTGGGTGTCCTCCAGATACTCACGTGCAAACCAAAAACAGTTAGGAGAATCTCTACAAAAAATCTCCAGATGACAATTATTTTTGCATTTAATACCATCTGCTTTCATTTTAATAATCACAATCAGAAAAAAACACAGATAGATAGATAGATGGATGGATAGACAGATGGAAAGATAGATTGATTTGAAAAGTTGTACTGACATCTAGTGGTGATGACTAGTGAAATATTTTTGATGATTCTAATGAATTTTCATGTTGAATTTCACTACAATATCACTAGGCAGAGAAAAAACATCCCTGGCAGTGCCAGATTTTTGTGGTAAATCTTGCATGCATAAAATATATTAATGGAGAATAGACATTTTGAGATAATGTGTTGTGTTCTTATCTTACCCAAAGATAATGGTACCTAGCTATTCCCAACCGCTGATTTAACTATGATCAAGCTGACATTAAAAGCCGAAACAATGAAATCAAAATATAACTGAGCGCTCATGTACAATTCAGCAGTGCAGTGAAAACAGCGGCCAGTGTTTTCTTCCTCAGAGCCATCACCTGTGAGTCTGCGGTGTGTTTAGTGCAGTGATTACAGAGTAATCATGCGTGACACGGAGCATTACTGAAGGCCAGAGAGGTGGCATACAGCAGACACTGCGTGCACTATGTGTCAGGGACGGAGGGAGCCAGAGGCACTGGACCGAGACCTCCAGCATTCCACAGCGCTAGGGACAACAGCGCCATCGCCCCTCCCCCATCGCGCAGCTCATTCCTTTTACCCTGAGCTGCAGACCAGTCCTGCTGTTCCCCAGCTAACATGCACCAGGCTGACCAGCTTCTATCACACCCACCAGGCAGCACTGCATTGTCATACATCTTTTATGCATAAGTCCTGCTGTTTAATGGCCTAAATGAAATGCAGGGACTCCTATGTTGTCTGAAAAGACTCAATCTTTATAAGCTTGGACTTTTTTTAACTGCTGTTGCTCTGAAATAACATTACAAGCCAGACACATTAAAATAGGTTGTTTCTTAAGATCAAAGGGACATATAGCCAACATTTATTTTAAATATTCTCATCTCTGAATACCATCGTTCTAATATTTAGGTATGTTTTGCTGAACGATCGCTGCATTTTTCCGTGCCCTGTTTTTATGTCTAGTTCACTGATAGCATGATATAAATTATGAATCATAGAATGAATCATGCTGTAGTCTCTTTGCAAAATGTTTATTTATTTATTTTCTTTGTTTGTTTTCCTTAGTGGCTATTAAGTTGCCTGAATATAAACAATAAGCATTCATTACACTCATGAGCCAATAGAGGGGGCTCATGATTCAACTTTTAGAGACTGTGAACCCAGAAGCACTGTCTCTGATACAACCAAAACAATTGTTCCTTCCATTTATTTGTCCCCTCACTGTTTACAGTTTTGTCTTACATTTTGCAAATTCAGAACAAAAGAGCATCTCAAGTGGATCTGCCTAAACAGACTTCCTGGAAGTCACTGTTCTTCCATCCATTTTTCACCACAAGTGCCCAGGAAACGGGAAGCCAATAATCCCACGGTACATGTGTGGAACGTAGGCCGGGGCAGGCACATTAATAATAGAAAAAAGAGAAATGCCACAGCAGATGCTGTGCTCTGATATAGGGCGGTCTTTCCTTCGGTTCGAGGTTTTTCAGCCTACAAGGAGCCATTGTTGTAGCAGAACAAAGAAGGACGTGGCTGCCTGACTGCAGCCTGCCTCCCGCTGTGAGGGGAGATCTCCTGGGCCTCTCTGCATGAGGCAAACAGCATTCTGGAGCCCTGAAGAGAGACAACCAGACCAGAATAATCAAACCAGAACATATAACAGGCAGTGATTTTTAGAAAAAGAAACATATTTATAAGAACTGCTCACTCATCCCTGAACACTGGAAACCTATGACGATTGCACCAAAAACATTTGGCTCTTACGATATTGATAATCTTTTTCTTTATAAGAATTTTTTTATTGAACTAGGAAAAATGAAAGATATATCTCCATCTTAACCAAACATGATTAGCTATTCATCTGTAAACTGCATCTCCTGGGTCATGGAACCACAGAATTATAATCTTTAAAAATATATCATATGATATTGTCTAAACAATTGTAGCAAACTTAAAATAATGAAAGCTGTTCCATCAGTTTAACTTAACACATTTTAATCTGGTGTTCAGTATTTTCATCTTGGCATATATTCTGAGTTGTGCAGTTCTTATATCCTTTACCAATATGCTATATTTGTAAATAACTTATAAAACATTTTAATTCCAAAAGGAAGTTATATTTTTAAATTCTGGTACCAAGTACCAAATTTAATAAATGAAAATGCTACAAACCATGTAATATCAGTTACTACAATTATGTTCATTTAGAATCCATAATTTGCTTTATCGTACCTATTACTAATTAAATAGTCCCTAAATAGTTGTGGTGCTATTTTGTGTAGGAGCCAATTGATTTGGACTGAGATCATAACAAAAGACACCAGGCATCTACCCATAGCCTGGAGTTCCCACCCCCTGAGTGCCTTGTGTTGACTAGCCAATGGGAGAATGAATGAATGACTCCCACCTTATATGATGAATGTAGACACAGAATCCCACCAGCTCACTGGATGCAGCACTGAAATGTGTGTGCATCAAAGGCCATAAATGACTGAGAGGCAGAGTCAGTAGGTCAGAACATGTCCTATAAAATCTAAATGCCTTAACTGTGTGATTGAGAATTTGTGATCCTTTATAAAGCAGCACAATTTCAACAGGAAAGCAAAGCTAGTAAATAGAACGAGGTTTCCAGTTTGGATAAACGACTCCAGTGGTATAGGAAAAGTACTTAAACTCTGAGCAAGAACATATATTTCTATACATGTAAATGTATGTTTCAGATTACAGTGTTTCAGGCCCTCAGGTCAGAATTTAATGCAATTGATTTAAATAAATTTCATGTCTCAGGTTTAAAATTTCAGTTTTTATTGTCACATGTATTTCGAGAATTGCCACAGTTAAGGTGAGTGACGGTCCATGCAGAGACAAAACAGACAGCAGTGCTGTACATCTGGTGCTATACAACTGGTATATGACCTGGTAGATGACAATATACTGGCAATCCACCTGAATTTCAGTTCAGAAATCTGTATAAAAGGTATATACCCATTCAACAATACAAATATTCATCTTCAAAAATGGGTATTAGGTCATGTTTTGGATGCTGGCATTCCAACTATGCACAGAATTTTCCAATATATTTTTTTTCTAATTGCTGATGAACCCATTTGTTTGTTCCAGGGTTTACTAGCCATTACTTTAACTGCAATGTATGGGAGAGCCGTCTCCGAGAGTGACAATCTGCCTCTGCTATGGAAACAGGAAGTCCACAGGAAGAGAAGTCATTACCAGTCCCTTGCTACAGCCAGCAGATGTGGTCTGCCAGCCGCTTCAAACCACATCTGAAGGATGTAAGCTTTGTACTGCCCGACCTAACAACACTGCAGTAATTATACTCTCCCCTCCCCCAGGACCTCTGTTTCCCCTTTCCGTAGCCATTGGTGAGCTTTGTACCTCCTGCTGACAAGGTTGATGTAATGGGGTAGGTCTAAAGGATTATGTCTCTTTACTGTTAAAATGTACCTTTGAATACTAAGGCAATGTCTCTTTCATATCTCAACATTCTCCTTCTATTTGTAAAGTATGCATGACAACATGTATGACATGAAAAGGCTGTGTGGCTCTCAGTACCTACCTCATATTCATATTATTTATTGACAGCCACTTTCAAGCCGGTGTAAGATCAGAGCCGTTTTATGGCAGAGAGGATGACATCTGGTTTAGGGAGCTGACATCGGGTGCTAACTTGATTTTTACAGTTGGTCTGCAGTTTTCTTTCAACAGTATTTTCTGTCTGCGATGCTGGCTGTCATGCATTATTCTTCCCCAGGCAAGAAATATATAGACAGTAATAGAAAGAGCTATACAGTGTTACTAATGCTTAGTGTGCTTATCCAGTTTCACTGAGTTCCTGACAGCACTGTAAGAGGCCAAAATTTGGCATATACCCTTTTCAAGTATAAAATGGTTGAATGCTCCTGAGGTGTCTTGCATTATGTGATGTGATATATCATGTGTATATCATGGACTAGGCCTGGGCAATTATTTTTTGTGGAGGACCAAATCACTGGTTCACCATATCAGTAGGGGGCATTTTTTAATGATTATTTTCAGATCCCATGAAAGCTACATAACAGACTTAGATTTTACTTTCCCAGCAGAAATCAATAGAACCAGTGCATTTTTCATGTTTACTTGTTGATGTAAAGTGCAACAAGGAATTACAATGTTTTATAATATGATCTTTCATTTAGTAATTCATTCACACAGATTCATTACCTTGTTATAATACAGTAGGTTTTAAGAGACCACAAACCTCCAGGACTGGGGGTTTGAACCCCAGTTGTGTGTGTGTATGTGGAGTCTCCATGATCTCCTTATTTTGGGTGGGTTTCCTCCTACAGTCCAAATATATAGCGTAAGACAAATTGGTCTCTCTAAAATGTCAAGCAATATGACTGTGAGTATGTACCCTGCAATGGCGTAGCATCCGATCCGGGTTACCCCAGTCTTGTGCAGTATTCTGCCTGGGACACGCTCCAGGCAGTTAGAAGATGGATGGTACTGGGTCAAGAGAAAATTGGTTTAAGGTCAGTTTTAACTGTTGCTGGACCTATTACTGAAGTAATACGCCTGTGATAGATCAAAAACATCTTCCTTTCCATGAACAATGTTTGTACAATTTATTAAGGCATTTGTAAAAGCTATATATTGTAATGGAATAAAGAGAATGAGCTATATTAGTTAAATATTTCCCTTAAAGGGAGTGATAAATTGAGAACACAATGAGGAATGTTTGATGGCTCTGTGAAGGGTTAGTAGACCTAATGTTCCTTAAAAGGAGACGGGAGGACATTAAAAAACATAGATATCATTGGTTTTCCTTGGCAAAAGCAAATCCTTACTTCCGTGGCATTTACAGTTGTGACCCCTTTGTTCCTCTTTGAAAGATTGGGCTAGCTTTATTTCCCTCTCATTAACTGTGAACTTTAACATTCTTCCCCAAGTTGTTTCTCCCAGTTTTTCATACTAGGCACAACTGATCTTTCACTCCTAGGCACTCCTGAGCATTCAGGAGGAGACCTTGGGTGTCTGTTCTGCAACACTTATGTTGGGCTTATCTTAGACTTTATTTCTTCCATAAATGGCTACCTTTAAAAATGTGGCAGCTGAAATAGATGCGAAAAATGTTTATATAGGGCTGAGAAGTCATAAAAAAATTAAGCAAAATGATGTAATATGCTGGTATGTCTGAGAAAATGAGAAACAATACAAATGTATTTTATAATCACACATCTGTTATCAGACAGCTGCTAATTAAATATGCCTTGTGAACAGCAGTCTCTCAGCAACTTCAAACCAGATCATTTCTTGGCAGCTGGACAGAAAGGAAAATCAAACCTGCTGAGCGGAAATATGTTGAACATAGAAAATCAAATCTATGTGTGTTATCCAGGGAGAAGCT
This sequence comes from Mormyrops attenuatus, assembly GCA_026777985.1. Classification (NCBI taxonomy): domain Eukaryota; kingdom Metazoa; phylum Chordata; class Actinopteri; order Osteoglossiformes; family Mormyridae; genus Mormyrops; species Mormyrops attenuatus. The sequence continues at coordinate 24,668,556 of JAODKC010000044.1, read as the reverse complement.
ACCTGTGTGTTTACAGGGCTGTATCGTAATGTCTTCCCTAAAGTATCCGATTTGGCCGGAGAACTAATAAATTCAATGTCAACACAAATTTGTTTGTTTTTCATTGTTTTGGGTGGTAAGAACCTCGCTGCTTTTTATGTTGGGGGGGGGGGGGATCAGCCCACTAACAAGACTATAAGGAGTATCTCCCTTACATTGTTTGATCTTGTTTCAGGCACCATTCTGAACGACATTTGATGTCGCAACCAGTATTGTATTTGTATTTCAGTTAAAGTGTGCTCACTGATAACAGACACTCTTATATGACTGTTCTTTTTTATCCAGAGTAGATGGAGACACAGCAGAGTAGACACAGCATCTTATAGTGACCCAGGGGAAAAGCAAGGGAAGCAACATGTGTTTCACAGAGAACAAAAGAAAAACTGTATCACAGGTGAGCTCTTCACCCCATGACTATGATCGCCTACTTTTTAAACACGCCGGATTATTTTTGGAGGCAATCGAATAAATAAATCAGCTGAGTCTAACACTGATCGCAGCACCAAGCTACACGTCAGAGTATATTGTCGAATATTCATTAAGAGATTTAAATGATTATGTCATAATCTTGGCTCTAATGCATAACTACAGGTCATGTTGTCTGCCTCCAGGTCCAGGAGGGAGCCGTCAATTAAATGTTTCCTCACTGCAGATGGAAAAAAGGACTTCTGGAAGTTAAACCATAGTGACCTTCAGGGCACCTCTACTGTGTGAGAGAGATGTGAAACAGACAATTCCATTTAATTTCCACCAGGTGCGATATTTATGGAATGAGGAGTCCACATTCATCTACATTTTAAGCATTGTCTCTCTGATGAAATATTGGGACTATGGAGGCATATGCACAAGACATTTGTCAACATGCCCGATGTAAAATAAATCTAGATTAAAGTAAAGTGTATGCACTATGTGGATAGAAACAATATCTAAAAATATAACCATACTGTACATTTGGGCAAAGAGAAAGTCTTTAAGTGGTACAAATGTACCAGATGTGCAAACATGCATAATTAAGGCCTTAGCTAAAGATGGGAATGACTCACCTGCTGATTAATCATATGCTGCCTGAACTGCGTAGCCAGATTTGTAAATGTGTTCACTTGCTGGTAGTGCAACCCTGGAAACATGCGAGGAAGAAAGGCTAAATTAAAGCGCTGATTTTGAAGCAGCCTGTTGTGTTACCTTCACATAGGAAATACTTGACTGACAGAAGGTGCTCTCTGTGCCTAACTAGTAACATGACTATTTCCAGATGGTCTGCAGGCCTGATGTATCTAGTGCCAGAGAACCACAGGCAAAAAACTTACAGCTTGTTAAAATTAATTTGCACAATGAGATAATTAATTTGTTTAGAATGTGCCAATATGGATGTAGAGGCTGTGACTTTATGATTCAAAGTAACCATATATGGAACACAGCTTTTCATTTATGTGCCATTAAGCTCACAAGTAAATACTATTCTACTGATTTTTCCCTTTATTTTGACCCTAATTTTCAGCTCATTGTTTTGCACACTCTCCAAAGCCCCTGAAGGGTAATGTGAAACATGCATTTTTAATGAGATTTTTAATGAGACCTAGGGAAACAATGCACAATTACAAGGTCATCCTTAGTAGGTCACCAATGTATAAAGTAGGTCACCTTTAAACAAAGGGAAACGTAAAGAATAAAAAGGAGAATCATATTCTGAATGTTACTGCCATAAAAGCATTATTGATGATCGTATTCCAAAAAAAAAGTAAAACAAATTGCATGCTGTAGTATAACATGGAGGTTAAACCTACAAGATAAGTGCAATGTTCGTGTCCTGTCCAGAATTCACAAATCATACAAACATGCATAATACAAATAAATTGATAAACAAACTGAAGTTTTAGGTTTGCTACAAATTCTTTATTAATTGTTTTACAATGTTCCTTTTATCAGGCGAGAAATCTGAAGATGTGAGCCTGGATTTCCCAGTCTGGAATGAATAACTACATGAGAGGAAAAGCTTTCAGAGTTGTATGTCTTGGTTAGCTACAAAAACATTGGGTTTTCATGTTTATTGTGCTTTTGACCCATTTCTGCTTTGGCATTATGCATAGCTATTAGCTTTCATTTTTATTGGTCTTTTGCATTAGTAGGGGAATCACTGATAGCCCCCTAAAGCCTCTTATGTAATTATAATATGTGGTAGAACATTTGGTGCTTTAAAACTGCACATGATTAATTACCAAGAGAATAGAGTGGAAGACTGTAATTAGTGAATTGAATCCTCAATAGAAAAGTACAATCACGAAAAGGTCTGTATAGTTTTGTCTTTGCAGGTGGGTGCATTTTTGAATTATTTCAGTTATGTCTTTCAGTGACAACATGTGTGGTTGGCTATATGGAAACATTTGGCTAGCCTATGTCTCATTATTGTGCTACAACAAAAATATATTGTGGTTATAAAATTATTCAGTTCGTTTAATGCAGAAGCATACATCACACCTGCGCCCACAAAATCATTAAGAGTATCGTAATATTGTTCTTTCAACATGTTTTTGATTGAGCCACTGGGCAAAGCAGAGAAATTGTATCTTGCTTCGAAGAGAATTAGTTGTCATTAGCCATTCAGTCTCCATCCATTAACATATACATGAGAATTATGGTTCCAGTCAATAATAAATATTAACTAAAATATTACACAAATAAAAATACACAAATGCAATAACTGTGTATTATAAAGAGTTAAGAGACATTCAGTCTTCTATAGCAGTTTTTGACAATTAGTTGTCCTCACCTAGTAAATACTGTGATTTCACTTTCACTGTCATGTTTATAGTATAAGTTGATAGCCAAGACTGACACATCTAGTTTGGACAGAGTGGTTCCGGTCGCGTTCTCCAAAAGTAAACAGTCCGTGGAGGGTAATAGGATAATCCCAGTGCTGTGTGAAGCACACCTTGCCATCTGGAGAGGCAGTGAAATGGAACGCCCCCTGCATTTCCACATTCCTATCTCTGCAGGAAACATTCACTGCTTTTTTTTTGTTTTGTTTTCAAGCAATGACAGGGAACAAACAGTGGTATCCCATATAAAAACTCGAGGCTAAAACAATTGCAGTGATCTGAAAACAGAAATGGCCAAACAAATAAATATTCATCCATTCATTCATCCATCTTCTATACCCACTTGCCCTATGCAGGGTCACAGAGAGCTCCGGAGCCTATCCAGGAAGCTATGGGCACAAGGCAGGCAATAACCCCTGACAGGGCACCAACCCATCACAAACAAATAAATATATTTTCATCATCTATCTAGAATTTTTTTATTGTCAACTTAACTTGCAAAACATACTCAGTAAATATGTATTCATTGTAAAAATGAACACTTCAACTGAATTTTATAATTTACACATTGCATTAGATAACACATACATGTCCATAGTATTATAAACCTACAACCTAATTCAAGTGTACTGCAAAACCATGATATGGGTGGAACTAATTGGCGTCATGCATAGCTGTTGGCTTTTATTTTTATTGGTGTTTTGCATTAGTAGGGGAATCACTGGTAGCCCCTAAAGTCATCCAGGAACAGAGTCTGGACCCCATCCCAGGAAACACTGGAACACCCAGGACAGCATGCTGAGAGGGCACTCACACTGTAACACAGAGACACTAATCAACCTAAATGAATGATTCTCAACTGCAGGAAGAATGAGGGGCACCTAGAGGAGACTCACAGAAACACCAAGGGAACATGCAAAGTCTACACAGAGAAAGGGTGGGATTTCAGCCACCACCCCTGGCAGTGGGAGGTCCTAATCATGCTGCATAATACAAAAAAAATTCTCCTTTCCTTTAAGCCCCAAAAGAAAACCAAACACGTCAACAAGTCATTTGAGAAGGTATAATGTCTGTTACCATATTCTTCATATATATGAGTGTATATTAACAGAGGCATTTACTAGGAATCTGGTACGATGGACGGATGGATGGATGGATGATTTAACAGCTTTCGCCTACTAGTGGCCGAAACACTTCTCAGCATGTTAAAAGTACATTATATGTGCCCTTCGAAGAATTGTTCCATAAGATAATGCAGGGTGCAATTTACTTAAGAAAGCACAATTGTAAAAGTTCAAAGTACAAAGGATAATGTTCAAAGTAGAGTAATGACTTTTTATGATACTGGCCATAAAATTTTAAAAAGTAACAAAATACTTTGCCACCTGCAAAGAGATATATAAAAGATATATATATATGTCTTATTTAACACTTATTTTTGCAGAAACTCCTGATAATCAAACCCAGAAACATCAACTTGCTCTGTAAATTCACAAATATCTAAATTCATGCTAGAGTAATTGTGTCAGTCATGGACTAATTATTATTACATCAGACATAGCAACTGTAGTTTCCTCTGAGACTGCAGATAAGACCAGGGTTCCACATATCAATTGACAGATTTTGCAAAAAGGAAAAACTGCACATAAATTAAGCACATTACAAAAAAAAATCACATTTTCCTTCAGATTTGAATGCTTTTAAATAATTTATTTCTGTATTGCAATGCACTCCTCAAAAAATTAGATTTTTGGTGCGAAAAAAAATCTAACAATGGCAAACTTTTTGTCAATGATACATAACTGATGAAAAACACAGTACTTCATGCTGCAAATGTTGTGCCTCATGTTTCATACCGATATTGTATTTATTTCAGTTGTAATGTTATAACACGAGTGCTTGTCATGGATATACCTGCAGTATAATGCACACTAACAAAGAATGTGTTCTTAGAGCTGCACAATTAGCAATACAGAACAAAGGAAAAGAGCAAAAAAATCCACTTACAGCACCTTTTCAGACAAAATTGCAATGAATTCATTTATATTATGTATTTAATTGCAATAATGCAAAGACTGGCATATGTTTGATATTATATGGTTTAAAATATTATATGGTCTGAGGATGAGGATGTCATTATCATACTTAAATGGTATGACAATAACAAAAGAGCCCCACATGTGTGTAAACTATGTAGATCAGTATGCACTGATCAAAATAAAACACTGGAAAATTGTTTATCCAGACCCATAACTACTTATTACAGTCATCATTTGACTTTTGAGAGTGTACTCTAACAAAAACTGTGATGCCTCACTTTATTCTGTAGGTCAAAACTGTACCTTTGGCCTCATGTTCTGTTGGAAGAATTAAATATTAAATAGAAGAAAAAAAGTGACAGACCACTGAGGTCTTTGCAAAACCATGTGAGGACACCCCAAGCCTAAAGAACTCCATACTTAACTTCTGCATCACCAATTTCAGTCAAAAACCGCTGAGGACAAAGTCTATCCAGCATCACATGAGAGGTTCATCGTCCTGTGTGTGTTAATCTAATGTTAAAGATAAATTAATGCACATTATACTCAAATGTAATCTTATACAGTATAGGACCTCCTGAATCATCACACAGATTAAATTGTGTCTTAACACCAAAAAAGGCCTGTTGGTAACATGGCATCTCTTTGAATTGTTATGACAACTCTCAAATAGACTCTTAGTATCAACAAGAGTGGATATCTAGGTTGGCAAATCCTAGATGGTAAACATCACAAGGATATTTACAGCAGATGTTAGAATCAGAAAACATCCCAGGGATTGTTTGATCAATAGACCAATGCATTGGTAAATGAAATACACTTAAACAAAAAGTTCTTTTAATTGTCATCTTTAAAGGGTTACCAATTTCAGGCATGGTTAATTCACATTGAGTAAATAAAACTGTGACAAGGGCTGCAGTCTCTAACTCAGCATATCACGATGTATAGCATTATTCTATTTTACTTCATGCTAAAAAGAGTATTGAATTTTTCTCAAAAAATCTTTTTATAATGAGTACTTGTCAAACGCATTATGTTAATTAATGGAGGCTCAGATATAAAATGTTCTACACTGAGGAGCTATCAAACATCAGGAACAAAATTTAGCTAGAAAAAAAATGTATTAAAATTAATGAATAAATTCACAAATATCTAAAAAGCCATGAAAAACAAAAAGCAACTCTAATCTACCAATTAGCTAATCGATATGCTGAACAGGTTAAGGCACAAGGACCAATGCATTTTTAGCTGAATGTGATCTGCACCCAGCAGGATGGGCAAAAATCTGCCTTCCCCCAAAATCAGACAGTGACCCCAGGTCCTGACCTTTCAGACAGTGATTCTTATGAATGCTTTTCTCCACCTCTCCCCATTCCAAATGGTAAACACAAAATGTGAAGTTAAAAAATAAATTGATAGCGGGGACATTTGTACAGGCTTTGATGAACACAAAACAAAACTGTTAAAAAATCCTATTTGAAAATCTATTTACTTGAAAAATACATACAGAAAATATATATAACTGCAGCATGAGAATCTGTGTACGATTTAACAGGTGAGAACCTTTTGCACTTGAGAATTAATTTGTGGGGCAATCCCTCAAGGCTGGCATGCAGGAGCCGTGATAATGAGGCTCTCTTATACAGTGCACACAATCAAGGTGTTTGCTTAGGGCATTCAACACTTCCCATCGTCTCCATTTGAGATAATTCAATTTACTCTCAGCGTGCTTACACTTTGACTCTGGTTTCCCATCTATAGATGGCAGCAGTGCATTGGTTCAAGTATCTTTTGAAATAACTACAGCATGTCCATCAGCTGAGGATTTCTTTTCAGTCTTGTAGTAACTCCAGGACATGAAAAACACGCATCTGTGCCGGCTGCTTCCTTTTTAAGCTGTGAGCACCAAAATGTGCATAGATAAAGTCGGCTCTGAAGTTTTAAATGCTTCATGTTACAGAATAGAAATTATAAAATTACTCAAAATAAGAAGAACTGCCCGGCAAAGCATTTATTCTACAAAATCAGAATGGACAATAGCCTTTTGACCAATGTAGGTGCTGAAAATCTTTCACCAGTAACTTATTTATAAATGCACTTTCATTTGTTCATCATATAAAAAGTACCAACAAACAGTTTGATGCGACAAAAAGGCATTCAGCTGGAATCTATTGGATAGATACAAAGTAGTTACCATTGTTTTACTGTAGTCACGTGCAACATATCACTACCACTAATACTACAACTAGATTACTACGCCTTCTAATGCAAGAAATTAATTACGATAATGTACCTGTATTGTGAACCTTTGGATTCAAAACCTAAGGTAGATATGATTTTAAGACTGCTGGCGCAAAAAAACAGCAATGAAACAAAATAAAACAGGCTTATTTATGGAACTCAGAGAAGCATCCTCCCCTGCACAGGTGCACATTGCAGATCTTGCAACCGAAGACGCTCTCATGTCGCAGTCCCTTATTGGTGCAGTTCCGGCACCTGCGAGAGCGCTCAGACATGCGCTCGAGCCGATGGCCATACTCTATGGGCGAATCCGAGTGGCGTTTGCGGGCGGCCCGTTCCATGCCCCGTGCCCCCTGGTAGTCCCCGATCAGCTGCTGGGCCAGGCGGATGCGGAAGTGACGCTGTGTGAACTGCTTCCCACTGAAGCCAGCGGGTGGGATGCCGCCCCTGCTCTCCCGCATGATGATGTAGGCATTGACGATGCACAGGTTGATGTAGAACCACAGGAAGTAGCGCCACCACTTTTTGCAGGGGCGTCCTACTTGGTAGCACTCACGAAGCTGGTCACAGAGGTCCACACCCCGCATGTTCTCCTGGTACAGGAGCAGCGGGAGCGGCCGTGGTATGCCGAACACAGTGCCGTCACACTGCTTGCTCTGGCAGATACCAACGATGCCCGGTGCCGAGTTGGATGACAGGCAGCTGATGACCTTGGTGTCGCGCATGACGGTGGCCACGATGTTGCCATGCTGGCACTGGTAGAACTGACCCTGCGCCAGCTTGCCCACGTTCCGCAGCTTAAGCATGTCGGGGAACCCGCAACGGTTCTGCTGCGTGGTGCCACAAGCGTACGACCCGTCCTGCAACAGCCTCTGCATCAGGGGCACCGAGGTGAAGAAGCTGTCCATGAAAATGTGGTGATACTTCCCCTCGAGCCCCTGCACCAGTGAGGTGACCACCCTGTAACCGACCGTCCCTGTGTCCTCTCCTGGCTTACCCACGTAGATGTTGGCACGGTGGCAGTATCCAGACTTGGAGTCACACAACATCCACACCTTCAGGCCCTTTTTGAGAGGCTTGGAAGGCATGTACTGTGTGGCGCAGAAACGGCCCTTCACCGCGACTGCCCCCTCGTCGACCGTCAAGCACCTATTCGGAGCATATGCTTCCCACATAGTGTTTCGCACCACGTTCAACAGAGGCCTGATCTTGTACAGCCCATCATAATCAGGCTGACCCCGGACTGGCTCCAGTTCGCGGTCACACAAGTGGATGTTTTGGTTCAGCTTTTCAAACCGCCTGGCAGTCATTGTCTTTTTGAAGCCAGCGTTTCCTATGAAAATATCAGTAGCCCAATACATTCCATAATCCGGAAGCTGGTTAATGCCCATGAGAATATTCAGTCCGATATAAGCTTGCATCTCCCTCAGGTTAGTAGGATGCCAGTGGGAATCGAGTTTCCCGCTTCTCCTTTGCCTATAGAGGGCGTAGTTGTTTGTTTGTTCTACCATGTATTCAAAAAGCGAGTCAGGGAAGAGCAACCGGAAATAGTCACGGGTGTCAGCTTCATCCCCCAATGTGTGCTGGGGGCCAGTGATAGCGGTAAACGGCTCGATTGAAATTACCTGATCAGGTTCGCCCCAGAAGTCAGGAGAGGTGCAGTCCTCGTCCAGTTCATCAAAAGGACTGTTAAAATAGCTCTGCTCCTCCTCTTCCAAGTCAGAGAAATCAATGTCTGAGTCGTTTGACATGGATTCAGAAAAGCTGTTAGTGGTAGCATAATAAGAGTCCTCCGCGTCCTCCTCGTGTTTTATTCCATTGTCCGTGACTAAAATAATATTGCAGCTGCCTCCCGTGATGTAGCTGGCCGTGTCCGCAGTTTCTGCTGCCGCTGTGCTTCTGAATTCATCCTCTTCATCATCCTCTAATAGTTCTTCCTCATCGTCCGAGTCGGGCTTTCTGAAAGGAATCTCAAACCACTTCACGTCCGTACAAAGATTAAGTGGAGATTCCTTACTATCGGAAACCGAGTCCCTTTCTGTGTCAGCGCTTGTTTCTAAAATAGTAAAAAGCTCTCGCCTTTTCCTTGCCGCCATGTCAGGGTTTTGAACTGTTCTTGCATGAGTCTTATTTTTAGGGGAAATATTTTCAAATAACTAAGTTAAATTTCCAAAAAAATGATTACAATGTATCCCATGTGCAAATGATCGGAAAAGCCGGCAGTTTAAAGCTATGCGGTTTTTAAAGCTTGAATTGTTTCCGCTCTTGGCTTTTTTGTGTGCTTTGAAGCGCAGTGTGGCCAGAGACGTCAGAAGCTGCATGCATGTCCTGCTTTGTAAGGGCGTTTTGCGACTGCAGCTGGTGGGGTAGCTACTTCGTAAGGCTGGCAGATGGCCGCTGCTGTTGTAATGTCTGTTGGCACAGGGCACCATGAATAGCCATCTATCCGTCTCCGATAGCATCGAGAACGTGTTAAAATTGATCAAGAATGAAATAATGTATTTTACGACCACTGTAAGTTGTGTTTATCCGCCGCCCCCCCCACGAGACGGTAAACACGACAAATACGAAGCTTATACTGCTAACGTTCATGGGAAGGCGATGGAAGCTCACCTTTGACATGAACGCAGACGTTTTTATGGTAACAAAGTGCCTTAATACACAGTTGCTGTACAGCTACGACTTGTAGTTTTAAAATACTCGCTTTCGCTCTGGTAGCCAGATAGAGAAAAATAAAGTATTGCTGATTTTTTATAACTAAAAAAAAACTAATATTGGGCTCACTTATTTGGAAAACCGGTATAGTTGTCGTTTTACGTTTGTATCACAGTGATTCATGGTGTACGACGTGCTTTAAACGGGGTCCAACGTGAGATGTTTCGTGGAATACGAGCAGCGTTTTAAGAACAAAATATTTTAGAGGGTTAATTCGTAAATAACGTAACCTTCCGTGGCAATGTAGTTGAGCCTACAATATATATATATAAAATATATATATATATATCAAATATATATTTCATTTATATATATATATAACGTCAGTGCTATTTTAAAATAATTAGTCCCTTTCGTTTGTTTTGTGCCCCCCCCCACCCCCACCCCCACCTTTGACTAGCTGGTGGTCAGTGCACTAGTGGTCACACCAGCCATGACCAGTATGCTTATGTCATAAACTGGTTTACTGGTCTGTTGTATATAAGACTTGTTTTTGTTGTAAGCCAGGTTGTTCCCTTTCCCACCTGTTGATTCCCGAAGCTACTCTCCTTTTTCTATTTCTAGCACACATTATTGCCAGTGTCTGGTTGGTTTATCATTGTTATGGTGGAGTAAAGAAGAAGAATGTGTGTTAGCTAATTGAAGAAGAAGAAAAACTCATTCATAACTTTTGTTACCATTAAACAAATTTCAGTGTTAAAACAAAACATTGGTACAGTGTGGCAGCTGTGAAGTTTTCCCCGGGCTGTGAATTGTTTTTTTCTCCTTCCCCTCAAATGAATAATGATTGAAGATGGAATGATCCTATGTAGATTTTTATAAGGGAATTTCTGGGTTCTTTTCTCTTGTGCTGTTTATAGCTTTTCCCAAATATAGCTGGGAATCAAAAATTTCTTTTGATGTCATAGTTATACATTAATACTATCCATATTCTATTTATATCTGTCTCAGAAAACTTAGGATTTCCATGGAAATTGTCAAAGCCTTTGTGTGTTTAGGAACCTTATAATTTATCAGTTTATGATAGTGCAGGCATATCAAAACATAACTTGAGATCACTGTGATGTTTTCCTGGGATTGTGATGTTGTGAAATAGCAACAAGATCACCACTTGTTTGTAGGCCCTCGCAGCAGCACACTCTAGTGGTCTTTCCAGGTTTCCTTGTTTTTTGGTGGCTGGACATTGACCAATGAGAGCTGAGGTATTATGTGTCTGGAAATGTGTGAATATGCTCTGACGGCTCTTGACAGTTGTGTTGACAGGTTACCTTACCAATCCATTTAATCATCGATGGGGTCTGATGTCTTTTTTGGCACATGCTGCTCAAACTGCTGTGATTTGTAGTAAAAATGCCTGCCTCTCCAAACAGAGATTCATGAACAATATAGGATTACCCAATATTTTTTCTTCTATTATATAGTAAGTCATTGAATTTAATGTAATATTGTTTGAAAGATGTTCTCTTTTTTGAGTAATTAGACCCTCCTGTAGACATCAAGTGGTGTTTATCTTGTTTTTACATGTATTTAACAAGTAATTTAACAAGTGAATCCAAAAGGGAGAGCTCGAGAGTGGCAAGTCTAACTCAGGAGCTTGACTGAAGATGGAGTTTAAAACCCCGATATAGTCCGTGGTATGTTGTATGCATTGGACTTTATTCCAGATGTATCGGGTTTTTTCAAGGCTATAATTCCAATATGAGTCATAATTACATGGGTCATAAAGCTGTCAGGAGAGTAAGGCATTTGTGTGAAATGATGGGTATATTAGTTTTGGTCTGCAAGACACTGAGCGCACTCGTCTGTTTGTTTCTGATGTTTTTATTCAGGTAATGTCTGTGCAGCAGCACCCCAGATTAGGGCTTAACTGAATTTTGTATATGACATTGTAGTTGCAAATTCTGCCATGTCGATGATTCTTGAGCTGATTTGGATCAAAAAAATTAACATGTAGAAGGAATTCTAGTTAATCTTATTGTTGTCTATATCAAATTCCTTTTTGGCGCTCAAACTTCAGCTGCTGGATTACCTAGCAGTTTAAAGTTATTGATTTATGCATTTACAGAGTTAAGTTATTTCTTTCCATGGAATAGAATGTATTTTCCTAGTATTAGGAAACAGTCATACTAACGGTTATTTTCACTTTGTTTTACTTAATTATTACTAACACAAGAAGTATCACATTCATTGAAAAGTGACAAATCATTACCAAAGCTGTCCATTTATTGCTGTGACATCTCTTCGATATTCACAGATTTTTTTTCAGCAGTGAATACCATAGAATATCTGAGAAGTCAGAGCAATACATTCATTAAGAATACACCTGGGCAATATAAACTCTGATTCTAAACACCACATGGCATCATAAACCATGAAATCTTTTAATGGTCATAAAACGCAGAACACCAATTCTATCCTTGCAGGAATGAAAACAAATGTCATGTTTTAGTTTTGAATGATACTTCATGTATCTTTAATGAAATAGTTCAGGTGATTACAGCTTTAAGTTTTCTTCTTTTTTATTTTCCCAACACATCTAAAAAAGCAGTATTCTGTTTTTCACTGAGATTACATGATTTGTTTCAATACTAATATAAAAGTGACCCATAGGCTGAATGCATTTACACATACAAAGACACACGCACGCACATACATTCTAGAACTTGCAACACCCTCTCATGAAGACAAAAATTATGCTCATATACATAGCTTTAATAGATATTTGCTCCCCTGGATAACTGGTTTAAATTGTTTGTTGATCATGTCAGGACATTGGCGTTTTGGTAATTCTGTCATTTCAGGATGGGTGGTCCATATGCAAGTTATCATTCTAAGCACTTCAAATATCTTGCTTCCTTAACTGAACTAATTGAGTCTTTTTTTTCAATTGGTAGTTGTTTCCAGAGACCCTAGTAAATTTGCATGCTCTGTTTTTTACTAGGACCCACAGTATAATGTCTTTTAATCTGGCCCCATTCAGATTTTCCAGAACAAATAAAGCAACTTATCTGTGACTGTTTGACCAAAAAGTGGCTAATCATTACTAAATGTATCATAAATTTTATTTTCCGTTTTAGAGGTTGCAATGACTAACTTGATATAGGTATACATATAAGGGTGTTTATGCTGTGCCCGTTTGAGATATGTTCGTAAATCCTTAATTATCTGAGTTATGATTCAAGACCACTTCAGTAATCAATCACTGTAAAGCTCGCAACATAAGCATCAAGAGGCAGAAACTATTTGCATTTTAACCATAGGAAAAATATTGCAGTAGTATGAAAGAAAGGAGAGCACATGGTTGTAGTAATTGTAATCAATAAACAAAAAAGACTTTCTTACTAAGTTTGTGGTATTTCTTCATTGATTGCATGTTTTTCTTTTGCTTGTGACTCCATAGATGTGATTCTGTAGATATTTGACTAGGCTTTCAGTTCGGCTTAGCACACTGTTAGCTCTGCTGCATTTCTGTTCTGTAACGGCACCTTATCCTAATTTATCTGTAATTTGCTTTATTTTCATGTTTTTTTTCTCTTTCTAATACTGTTTTTTGTTTTCTATCCTCTTGTAACTTTTTAATTTACATTTGAATCTGTATTTTTCTTACGTGTAAAGCACTCTGAATTACTGCAGTGTACGAAAGGTGCTAAATAAGATACCTTGCCTATAAATGTGATATTGTGCCATAGAAGTATTAAACCACTGATAAGAAGAACTCGATATTTTGAGATGCCAGTTAGCCTAACTGCGTGTTCCCAAAGGGGACCTGTATGACAGGGAGAACTTGCAAACTCTGCACAGACACACACACACACACACCCACACATATGCACCCACATACAGAGACAGATTTACATGCAAACACGCGCATAGTAAGTGGTGGGATGCCAACCCCAGACTCTGGATGTGTGTGACAACAGTGCAACCTTCTGAGCTACCCCCATAAGACCATGCAGTACCTTAAATAAATGTTTTACTTGCGATAGAAGCAGAATGTAAACATATAAAATGATTTTACATGCTATGCCCCAGGCACTATGCAGCAAACTGGACCAAAACAAAGACCTAAAATGTGAAAAGTCAGAACGGAACAGAATGGAGTGAAATCATAATATAGTGCATGTAAGTTTTATTTAGAGAAAGGAAGGGGAAAAAAGATTTGAAATGAATTTTTAGAAATCAGTTTCTGTATGTTTTGTACATTTTATGTTAAACATAAAATGCAGTTATTTTGAGAATAATCCTTTGTATTTTTTAATGTCTGGGTATTAACCACGACACATTTAAGTATATGAAGTATATCAAAGCTTTGCTTAGTTCAGGAAATGAATCTACAGTTGATTAATCTAAATAATCACAAATCAGTCCATTGCAGAGCGCACACACATGTAGACTTATACACAGTAACACTAAGGAAAAGGTAATCAGTTCACATACACAACCCACACAAACAATGTAGAAAATATGCATACTCAACTCACACAGACCAGTGGACGGATTTAAACCTGCATCACCAAAGATGTGAGGTGGCAAGGCTAAACCTGCAATCCGCCCGTGTCAAGATCACTGTATTACTATATTATACTGCTGGCTGAGGCAGGTGTCTCAGATCAAGCTGCCCAGCAGCTGACTTATGCTTTATGTACTACAACCCGAATTCCGGAAAAGTTGGGATGGTCTTTAAATTTGAATAAAATGAAAACAATAAAAGTCTTTCAAATCACGAGCCAATATTTTATTCACAACAGAACATAGATGATAAATGTTTAAACTGAGAAATTTTACCATTTGATGCACAAGATGAGCACATTTCAATTTTGATGCTTGCTATAGGTCTCAAAATATTTAGGACAAGGGCTTGTTTACCATGGTGTAGCACCTCTTCTTTTCAAAACAGTTTGAAGACATCTGGGCATCGAGGTTATGAGTTTCTAGAGTTTTGGTGTCGGAATTTGGTCCCATTCTTGCTTGATATAGGTTTACAGCTGATGAAGAGTTTGTGGTCGTGTTTGACGTATTTTCCATTTAATGATGCACCAAATGCTCTCTATAGGTGAGAAATCTGGACTGCAGGCAGGCCAATTCAGCACCCGGACTCTTCTCCGATGAAGCCCTGCTGTTGTAATAGCTGCAGTATGTGGTTTTGTATTGTCCTGCTGAAATACATGCCGTCTGGAGGGGAGCACATGTTTCTCTAAAACTTTTATATACCTTTAAGCATCCATAGTTCCTTCCAAAACATGCAAGCTGCCCATACCGTATGCACTTATGCACCCCCATACCATCAGAGATGCTGGCTTTTGAACTGCAAGCTGATGACAGGCTGGAAGACTTCCCTCCTCTTTAGCCTGGAGGATACTGCGTCCGTGATTATCAACAAGAATGTCAAATTTGGGCTGACCATAGAACACTTTCCCACTTTGAAGCAGTCCATTTCAAATGAGTCTTGGCCCACAGGACACAACAGAACTTCTGGACCATGGTCAACTATGGCTTCCTTTGCGCATGATAGAGCTTTAGTTGCCATCTGCAGATGGCACGGTGGATTGTGTTTACCGACAGTGGTTTCTGGAAGTATTCCTGGGCCCATTTAGTAATGTAATTGACACAATCATGCCGATGAGTGATGCAGTGTCGTCTGAGGGCCCGAAGACCATGGGCATCCAATAAAGGTCTTCGACTTTGTCCCTTACGCACAGAGATATCTCCAGTTTCTCTGAATCTTTTGATGATATGCACTGTAGATGATGAGATTTGCAAAGCCTTTGCAATTTGATGTTGAGGAACATTGTTTTTAAAGTATTCCACAATCTTTTTACACACTCTTGCACAGATTGGAGAGCCTCTACCCATCTTTACTTCTGAGAGATTCTGCCTCTCTAAAACATCCCTTTTATAGCTAATCATGTTACAGACCGGATATCAATTAACTTAATTTGTTCCTAGATGTTCTCCCAGCTGAATATTTTTAAACTTTCTTGCTTTTTCAGCCATTTGTTGCCCCGTGCCAACTTTTTTGTGATTTGTAGCAGGCATCAAATTTGAAATGAGCTCTTTTAGTGGATAAAGGTGTACAATTTCCCAGTTTGAACATTTGTTATGTTATCTATGTTCTGTTGTGAATAAAATATTTGCTCATGTGATTTGAAAGTTTTTTAGTTTTCATTTTATTCAAATTTAAAGAACGTCTCAACTTTTCCGGAATTCGGGTTGTAAATATAACTGACCTCATCCAATACAAGTGTGGGAAGGACTCAGGTGTACTTAATGTAGCCCATGTTTAATTTAGCGTTTTTTTCCCCAGTTTCTGTTCTTCCACACTCCATTCTCACAATAGTGAATCTATAGGGAAAAAACAGACCAATAAGCGAGAAAAAAATGAGCTAATTATTTGTACATTTTTGACACTTCTGTTTTTTTCCGGCGTACTCTTTTGAGTGAGAGCATAAAGTATGTGCTTTGGTGGGATGGGGGTTTACCAGTGCATTGCTTGTTAGCCTGTTCTCATGGGCCCACATCCAGGGGCTTCCCCAGAGAATGTTAGGCAGGGCTCGTTCTGCGGATGAATCAGTGGGAGTGGCCCTCTGCCTCAGACAGAGCCTTCATACAAGGCTGCAGATATTTAGTCACCACACTTCATCTGTTTCCAGAGGGCAGAAGTGGATTTCAGCCCATGTTCATACATTTAAATTAAATGCAGTCCAGGTGCTCTGTGTCTGTTGAATGGTGAACATCAATTGCAATGTTGTGTTAGTTCAGCTGTCTTAATTGGAGCCTCAGTGGATTTGCAGTATTTCTCTGTCATGGTTAAACAACCTTCCTAGAGAATCAAAAAATGAATGTCTGTCTGCCTATTACTTACCTCTTTGATTTCTTGGGAACATGTCACGGATCCAAAATGTTTCTGGTATTAATAGGGTGGCACAGTGAATGGTGTGTAAAAGGTATATTATACTTAATTTATACCATAAGCAGGACCCCAGCAGAACACAACCTTCAGACTGGCACCAACTCGGCGATTCACTGGTGCCACTTGATCCATTCGCTCAAAGCAAGCTGTGCAGATTGAATTACCAAATACCCATCCTTCCATGTTTTAATAGGCACTCACCCAGCTAGTACTGCAATGATCCAGGGCCTATCAACCAAACCACATGGTATGAATCTGTGCAAGGAGAGGACCACTGATAAGCTGCAATGTGTATTCTGTGGGGTTTTGTGTTTTGTACAGTCATTGGCTTTGATTAATACTGAAGCCTTCAGTGTCAGAGGTTTGGCATATATTTATGCATTATGTAAAAAATACGTGAATGAGTGAATGAATAAAGAAAATTCATAAAAATCATTCCACTTGGACAGTCAGACACAACGCATTACTGACAGGCTAAAAATTTACTTAAGCCAGTTAGTGATGGCTTGTTGATGTCTGGCTGTTATCACTTAAAGCAATCTTTAAAAACAATCTCTGTGTCCATCAGCAAAATTTTGTCTAACATCACTAATACATGCTGAAGTTGTGTTATTATTCCAGAACTGTTCTCTGAGCGGTTATGAACGTATAAAATTAAATGAGCATTAAGAATGTCAAATGTGAGAATTTTTGGTCTTTAAAACCGTGAAATCACTCTACTAATTGCTGTCATCTGCTGTCCGAACATAACACTTTATGCTGACTGCATGTATGGGACGTTAAAACACTGCACCAGTAGATGGCGCCCAAAGATAAATGTGATGATTTAGTTAACGCTAGCATTTTTGTTTGGCATACTAATTCAAATATTAATATTTAATAAGTATAGAGAAGTATAGCTTTGTGGAGTTAAAATCGTGTTTATAATCCCTTATTAAATGGCAGTATAATGTGTAACCTCGTGTATTTGTTTCTGTAGGTTTACGGAAGAGGTATGGAACATTCATTTAACGACAGAACATTTTTTAAAAAGTTCTGGCCCTTTCAGCCACACCTCAGTGAATGTAAATTGATTGTGACAGATTTGCACGTTTGACTGGGAGGGAAAAGGGGATGTGTTCCCATCACTACAAGGGTTAACAGTAAATCTCTGTGGACAGGCAAGCATATACATGGTGCTCTTTTTCTTTAGTGCTCATTGTCCAGTCATGTGTTTCTGTTTAAGATTAGTGCTGTGGGCCAAGGCTGATGAGGGCTGACAGGATTGGTCTGTAATGTTGTTCAGGTCCAGTCTAGAATCTGGCCTTGTACCAAAATGACTATGAGCCAGAGCTGTAAGTGAGCCCACCAGGGATTAAGCGTAATTGCTGGCGTAGTAAAATGCAGCGTTTTATGTCTTTTATTTCAAAGTTTCTTATTCTTCTTTTTCCATCAGTTATAGTCAATGGACAGTGAGAACATTTCAGCAGTGGATATCAATGGATGGTACATATGTGCTGACAGATACGGCAAAGGTCTTTTAAAAAAAGTAAAATCATTGTTTAGAATGCATTGTTCTTATATAAAATCTCCAAGCATTTAAAGAATATTTGGTAATGCTTTACATTAACTGCACCTTCATGATGCTTTTAAAATGCATTTGTAGAACATTCAGTACCCCTTCATAATGCATTCATAAAGCATTCATAGAACATTCATAAGCAGCATGTAAGTATACCATAACATCCTAACATACTTAACAGTTGTAATATACATTAATAACAAACATTATACTGTAAGATAATAACCAGAAATGGGTAGTTCAGGTCCAGAGAGAAAAAGTCCAGAACAAAAATTTGTTTCAACCACCCACTTCACTACTCTGTGACTGTGACTCTTTATACTGAACTGGTTGGTTGAATCAAAATCGTGGTCTGGATTTTGGACTTACCCACCTCTGATAATCACAAACATGATAATCATATAATCATATAATGTTTGTTATTAATTTATAGTAAAGCTGTTAAGGCTTGTTAGGATGATAAGGTATACAGTACTTACATGCTGGTTTTGAATTTTCTATGAAGCATTATGAAAGTGCAGCAGGTAAAGCCTTACCAAATATTTATTGTCCATATGTTTTATTTCAGAATATTTCTGAAGGATCATTGTTTGCATTCAAAATCCTGTGAAGTTTAAGAAGCCCCACTAAACACCAGCAATTTCATCATAGGCGACATAAAGACGGATTTAAGATGGTTTACAGTTTGTTCTAGTAAAAAAAAAAAAAAAAAAATTTGCCTATCCAGATGTCATCTATCGCGAATGTGGCCTCATATTTCGTAATGGACTCCATGTTCTTATTCAACTGTGGCATGGAAAAGGATAATACAAATATATTGAGAGAAAAAAAAAATACAGAATTATTATGCACTTAGAGTGAAGTGGAGGATATTCGTCAACGGCCTATGCACCCAAGAGGAGCAAAGGGCCTAACTAACTAACTATGTACTTTCCTGCATTACAGATTCATGCTTATATGTGCCTCTGGGTGCTACCTCAAAAACATTTGAAAGTTTTTGATGATAGGATTAGGATAATAATAGAGGGTGAGTCTTGTATTTATGGCTTGATTTAACAGAAACATTGTGAACAACTTTTTTTGCCCGATTTCATTACAATTCTATCATTTCCAAAACCAAAAACATTGACACCAACTATCAAACTAATTAGTCTGCTACCAAGCCATCACTAGGCCTCTTTTCACTGGCGATGTTTTTAAGCTGAACAGCCCAGAGAAACCGGTTCACACTGTCCTGTATAAAAATACATATAAATATTATTTAGTCTTTTTGAGTATAACAAGAAAAATAAGTTAGGTAAGAAATAATTAAACTGCAAATGACCAAACAGTGCTGAACTATAGTAAACAGAGGATTGTGTTACATACTAGCCAGCTCAGTAGGATACTTTGAGGAAAAATTATTTTACTACCCCTTTACTACCTTACATTGTGTATAATGAGGATAATGAATGAGTCTAATCTTTGGGCTAATTGCATTAAGTTTATTTATTAATTATAAATTTGTCTTCCTGTATTATGATTGCTTACTAAACCTTTTAATATGCTCTGTCTGAGCCAAGACAACATTTGAATAACCTCTAGATAATAATGAAGAATTATATGCATTTTTAATAACACTGCCTTATGAAGGCATTATTTCTTGTCCACAGATAAAGGAAAGTTGTATTCTAGCTAATTGAAATTTCCCTTATCAGAACCACATAGTTAGTAAACAAGTTTATTTATTTATTGTCACTCATTTTGTTATACGATTGGGTGTAATTCTGATATTTTGACAAATACAAAGAGGGGAAAAGATTGCTCCGTGATTGCGTAGTTAGAAACTGCACCAAAAGCCACAGCTATCTTTCCATAGTCTCTTTTTTTGTATCAAGATGTAAGCTCTTAGGCTCACCCATTTAGAGGAACTGCAGATGTTTGAGTAGACATATTCATTACAATGCTGATAGTACATAACATTTAACTGCACATCGTGAGGGAAAGTTGAAGGAACAATGTCTCGGCTATTATTGATGTGAAATGTATTACAAATTTCAACAAGTAGTAAATACATTTTAGTAATTCTTTGATTAGGGAAAAAATATTCTCAGAAAAACCAGTTTGAAAAATCATGCAAAACATCCAAATGTTTTGCATGATTAAAGAACAGATAAGAAATGAAAGTTAATTTAAATATTTTGTTTGACATATTTATGGCACTGAACACATGTTACATTGCAGAAATTTAATTGTGATTCATTGTTCCATCTAATTTTAACTGTATAATGTTGTTCCTAAAGTGAGTAATATTTTACAAAGACATTTCAATTATACTTTGTATTAGTATTATGATTTTCCTTAAATATTATAAACAAATTTAGAGTGTATGCAAAATTAATTTAAAAGAATGATATTAAGAATAAAGTGAAAATGGACAGTTATCCTCAAAAATGATTTTATAACAGAATTCTTAAAGAGTTTTGTAATGGAAGATAAGGGTTACAAGGATGGTGCCATTGATAATATTAATTCATTATATTTACTTTGTGTTGTCCTCAGTCTTTGCAGTCAAAGCTAGTGCCATACAAATTAATACTCTTTGTGTTTAGCGTTTTAATGACAACCTGCATATGCTGTTATATCTTGATCTGAAATGTTAATGCTTTTGCTTGCCAAGGACTCATGCATTTATCCCAAGCACAATGTATTTGATTTATATATTTTAAGAATGAGCAAATGTACTGCCTTTGTCTTACTGGCAAAAAAACATAATGTTTCGTAGAGTAATTTTAAGGGTAATCATTCTTGATGCTTCTAGATTATGTCTGTCATGCTGTCTGGCTGCATATATTGCACCATGCCACTCTTTATTAACTGCCCCTGAACAAGTTCATTAGAGCCTCAGTGCTCCAACTCACGGTCATTTAATGGGCGGTGTACAATTACTCCAGACATTTTATTCCAATGTTCCCAGTGTTTCATAACACTGATTTACTGCCAGCTGTTGAATTCTTCACGTCAATCTGAGGTTGCTTTTTGAGCTGCTTTTTGATTTGTTCGAATGTAAGTTGTTGTGTTGTAGAAGCAGATATTTTCATACAAGTATTGTAAAGGTGAAGCAGTGATGCAGTTCCTGGAAAAAGGGTACCGTGTCAGGTTTTTGTTCCTCACAGCAAGAAAAGTTCCCAACCATTCTCAACTTTCCAACAGTGAGTAACACTGGCAGAGAAACCATCTGCAAAAGTATTCCCTGTTCCCCAAGCAGTTAGAACCTGTACAGTTGGTCAAAGGCTTTCCAGACCACAAAGTGTCATTTGTTCTGCTTGTCCTGTATACTGTCTTCTTTTACTGCAGTTTGTCTTCTGACAACAACAAAATTTTTACATCAAGGACTTTATGGTCATTATTGTATAAAAACTGATTAAAGCGTGCTTTGACAAGCTACACAGACTCATACTTTGTCTAATTTATTTGTCGTATTCCTGACCATTTCAGCATGCAAGGGGCCACATATCAAGATCATGAGTTTCCAAAAATGAATAGGGCATGCGAGAAGATATACAATTTTAATATAGAATATTACATATATGTATTATGATAGTGATGTGTTTTTATATTAAAATTTTCCATGATCAGAAACATTGTTGAGTATACTTTGATTTTTTGTGATTTAACACACACAAGATTAGAGAGAAATTGATTCTCTTTTGAAAAACCATTTTGAGCCTGTTTTTCTGAAAGATCTTAGACCAAACCTGTTTTTAAGATCAGCGTGGTTCTTACAAATGACAGATTTTCAACAAATGCATGCAACCTGCCAAATGATTGCGTTTTTAACACAAGGATTGTGACAAATGTCAAATCATCATTATTTGTAGTTTATCATTGTGGCTATTGATGATAATTTATCCCAGAATATGTGATTTTGGTTTTTTAAATATTTGTAAGTAATTATGGTAATTATCGCAAATTGCACACTATTGGGACATTTTCACAGCTCCCTTGGAACATGATCTTCATTTGAGTACAAGTCCTATATTTTTTATATATAAACTTTTCTAGTGAGTAAGTACCCTGGACTGGCTTCAGGAAGGCTGTGCCTAAATGTCCATTCAGTGATAATGAAACTTGATTTTGCCATTTGTACAGGTACATAGGAAGTCTTTAGTTTCACATCCCATCTTAGCCTCCTATGGGACACACATATTGAGGGTAGAACGAAGCTTGGGGTCAGAGCATTGGAACAGCCATTTATCCAGCACCTCTAGAGCAGTTAAGCTCTTAGGCTCACCCATTTAGGGAAACTGCAGATGTTTGAGTAGACATATTCAGTACAATGCTGATAGTACATAACATTTAACTGCACATTGTGAGGGAAAGTTGAAGGAACAATGTATCGGCTATTATTGATGTGAAATCTATTACACATTTCAACAAGTAGTAAATACATTTTAGTAACTCTTTGCTTAGGGAAAAAATATTCTCAGAAAAACCAATTTGAAAAATCTTGCAAAACATCCATATGTTTTGCATGATTAAAGAACAGATAAGAAATGAAAGTTAATTTAAATATTTTGTTTGACATATTTATGGCACTGAACACATGTTACATTGCAGAAATTTAATTGTGATTCATTGTTCCATCTAATTTTAACTGTATAATGTTGTTCCTAAAGTGAGTAATATTTTACAAAGACATTACAATGACAAGGCTTTGACTATGGGCCCAGCATATTGTAGTGCCGATGGGACTAGCGTATCCTAGCATGCCCGCAGACCGTGTATATAGCCCTTGTATGTATCTTGTTGTGAGTAGCTGTGTGTAATTGTAGCGTAAACATTTGTGCTCCCGGGTATCGCATATTGCCTTGTTTAAGCCTATTGTGTGACAGTGGTCTATGATGGAAACATTTTCATCCACCCTACCACCACTTATACAGTTCAGGATTCCAGCAAGCCCGTAGCGGATCTTAGGCAGCACAGTGCACAAAGTAGGGAACACCCTGGATCAAATGCCACTGGACAAGTCAAAAGTTAGGACATACTAAACCACCTACAAAGGAGAGTGACAGAGTGTCGCATTACATCACCTGGCCTCCAAATGTTTTTGGGGGAGTTTGACCAGCGAGTCAAGGAAAAGCAGCCAATGAGGGCTCAGTATATGTGGGACCCCCTTCAATACAGCTGGAAAAGTTTCCCAGGAGGCCACCTCATGGAACCGGCATAGAGGAGACTGTAGGGTCAGCCAGTCCTGGAGCAGTTGGGGTTAAGGACCATGCTCAATGGCCCAATGGTGGGATCACTCTATCCACCATGGGATTTGAACCAGCAACCTTCTGAATCTCAATCCACAGAACTGCCCCCCAGTCAAACATGTTCCAAGTCTGTCTTTAAGTTGATTTTTTAGGTAAGGTGGAAAAATAACAATACTGAATGAAATAGTAATAACATTGTACAGTAAAAATAAAAGTTCAGTAACTACATGTGGTACTGTACAGTATGTCGAGTCAATGAACCACTGATGCCATGCATTTTTTTCATGAGCGTCACAAAGTAGTGTATGCGATCGTTATTACGAACCATTGTATTTAACCTGAATTTTTAATGTAATCGGCTTTATGGCAGGCTATTCGTAAGTACTGTATAAGCAATTGGAAGATTGAAATCCCCGACAGCATCATTCCAGTCATCAAACTGAGAGTGACTCTTGCCACTGGGACTTCAAAACAGAAGTAATGGGCAGAGGAATGGCATGTATTACTGGTGCAGCTTATACATTGATTATGGGAGGATTTTGCAAACTTTCTTCTGCAAACTTTCATAAAATTAGGCATGTTATGTATGTATTTGTAAATGCATGAATTTAGAACCTTAGTTTATCTTAGGGGTCTCAAACTCCAGTCCTGACGGGCTGGAGCCCTGCACAGTTTTTGGTTTACCCTCATTAAAAACACCTGATTCAACTACTTACCTAATTACCACACAGCTCTTGAGTTGAATCATTTTTGTTGGAACAGGGAAAGAGCTAAGCTATGCAGGGCTCTGGCCCTCCAGGACTGCAGTTTGAGAACCCTGGTTTATCTGTTTGTTTGTTTGTCTGTCTATTTGTTTACTCACATTCTCACCAAAAACGCCAGTATACAACTGTCCTACTAGATCAGTCCCAAAAGGTCATTACAGAGACTTAAAATTAATTGTCTTTCATTATAATTATATGGGCATCGATCAGTTCTCTCATTCAGATACCTTACAGTGGAGTTTTCCTTTGCCAGTGTTGTAGATTTAGCAAACATTTCTGGAAGAAACATAGTGTAAACAGATGATAATAATGTGGAACTGGGTGGGGTTGGACAGATTTAGGGAAAAGGCCTGTGTGTTGTAGAGGACAGGGTGGGTTTGTGACAAATATGGTTTGGCAAAAGGATAAAAAGAAATATTTAACCACATTTGTATTAAACCATTGAAGATGCAATGGTTTGTTTGTTCCTGTATGCAAGTGATGACGTGAGCATTACTGTAAATTATGGCTATCAAGTAACCCCCAAAGTGTCCCTAATGATTAATCATTCTGTATTCACAGAGTATGCTTTTGATTAACTAAGACCATGGAGTGATTTTTTCTGTAGCTACAGTGAGGAGGCTTGCTAGATACTTACTCCATCAGAGTTCAAAAAATAAATAAAAGAATAAAGTCCCACAGGCACTCAAAAAACAGCTTTTTAAAATATTATATACTCTTATCAGTATATATGCAGTCTCCGTAATTGGAGAATGGTGACTCAGTCAATTGCACTGTAGTGTCTTGTCTCTAGGGATGTGTGTTTGATTGTGGCAATTTAGAAACAGCTGTGCATTTTGTGGTGTGAAACGTAGGGAGAGCATGCAAAGTTAGCAAAAACAACACTGGCATTCTAATGTGAATCCACAAATACAGTATCGAGGTGTGAGACAACAATGCCACCCTTCCATATGTTATGGATAATCACGTTTCAGTTAGTATAAGTATTCCGACCCATTGGCTTGTATGGGGCATATTTGGTGCACAGTTGTCTTTCGCTGCTAGTTGTGGCAAGCTATTGTAGATTTAGTGGAAAACGGATGCTGGAGTCATGAAGGCTTGCAGATCTTTAAATATTTGTTTAAGCATTAAATTGTTGCTTAAGAAGGATAGTAATACTACTCCACTATTGACTACAAATAAGGCCTTTTTGGAAATTCCTGACTTGATATAATGGGTCAAAATAATGTTATTAGTGATTTTTTTTTATGATTGTCATTGATGACACACCACAGCAAAATGTGTTCTCTGCATTTATCCCATATGTGACATAGCAGGGGACAGCTAATTCAGCACCCAGGGAGCAGTACTTTGCTCAGGGTATCTTAGTGGTGCCTTGCTGGTGAGGGATTCAAACCTACAATCTTTCAATTACAATTGTGCATCCCTAACCATTAAGCCACCACTTCCCACATTGCTGTTGTAGCTTCATTTTACAAGACTATCCAGGTAACATTTTCCTAGGTCATCGAATGGCAGGTGACTTTGCATCGTTTCATTTCATATCAAGTACTAACATAATCATAATCTATCAGAATTACATCATAATCACGAACAACGCAAGGAATCATTCTGCAGAGCACTAATAGCATCTTAGCTCTCACATAGATGCAATCCAGGGGTATACTGTTCGCTAGAGGAATTAAAATAAATGTTTAGTTAAGTAAATTGAAATTATTTACTATTATTTAACTTATTCTACTAAGAAATACTACTACATAAACACTTTAATAGCATCCAATGCATAATGATTTAGCACAGATTATTTTAACTAAACATAAACCACTGGGACATATGACAAGAAAATAACCATTAACATAAATACAGGGAAATTAATATCCTAGACCTTATTTCTCATGCAATCACATAACAAATGTTTTTATGTTGTGGAAAATCTTTGAACATATTTCAACGTATTTTATAAGACTTCAAATTTGGACGCTGTATATTAGAACAACAAAACTAAATTCATAAAGTAAACATGACATTTGTTGTCTTTTTGATGTTTTCCATTTAATGATCACTGCTTTGAGTTTTTTATTTCATTCTTCATACTGTACCAATATTTTTGGAAGTGAGGTTTGTACTTCACAGTAGGTCCTTGTAATAGCTCATAAAACCACAGTCATATTACATGATGAAAGGCTTTTATGATGCTATAATCAAATATTTGTAACAGCATGTCTGGCATTGATTTCTGTTTTATACTGTCTCAGTACTAATACTCTGTACACACACACACACACACACACACACACACACTCTCTCCCTCAATCTCCTTCATCATACAGAAACGTGAGAAAAATTAAAGCCATTCTCCCAGTCTCCCACCCTAATCCAGTTTGAACTTCTGAGATTAATTACAGACTGTGGAACCAGTAACAAATGCACTGCATTACTTGTGGGAAAACGGACACAACAACATGGATAGGATTTGGGGAACAGTTTCTGAAGCAACACTACACAATATATTCTGCATGTTTGTTGGGTACTTCTGCTGCTATGCCCTGACAAAGACTTCAAAATATTATATATTCAAAATATTACGTGTTCAAATTTTATTGGTGGATATTGAATCAATTGCTTCTATTAGATTGATGCGGATTCACGTTCTCCCTCAACAGAAGTGAACATCCGTCAACGATGGCAAATGTTTCTTTCACCTGCCGTTTCAGTTTAGTATGAAACTAGACCATTTCATTAACAATGAAACTGCAATATGTAATATTTGTGTTTAAAACTAAGTGATTTTAACTTGTCCTCTAAATTATACACAGAATACGCTATGAAAAATATTTCATTTTGCTTTTATATCTTACGCCTAAGACCATAAATTTGTGATTTCTGGTGCTGATAATGTGGTACTTATACAGATGCAAGTGGTTTGTTGTGATTACACGGTGTTTGAAAAATCCTGTTTAGAATTACATTTTGGTTGCATTTTTGATTTTAATAAAGTTATGGAAAGTATCATTATTTTTGGTATTGCAGTATTATAGTAGCTCTGAAACACATCCATATGAACAAACACAAAGTATACAGTGTAGCCTGTTAATCTAAATTCACATTTATTACATGCTCAAAATGTTGCAAGACTACCTAGATACAATACCCTGGTTTGAGGCAACTCTCTAGAAATAGCCTTGGTTTTAGTGATGTGCACTGTCAATTAATCCAATACACTACAGAAGTGTTAAGCATTTTGTTCCAGTTCAGTCTTGAAGGTCTGTTGCATGCCTCACCCCTTTTCAATGTAGTCATGGTTGGGGAGCTGACAAAATCAATATTGGATGAACGAGTCTTAGATCAAGGCATGGATGTCATGATATTCGGGGATGGGGATGGGGATGATGACACTCTGTTTACATGGGTACATCACTTGGTAAAATGTATTCATTCATTACACTGTCTGCACTGAGTAAAGACTTTGAAAACAGGAAGAGCTCTCTGTGTCCTAGCATATTAGCCTAAACATCATCCCCTAAATTCTTCAGAGAGAAGCTCGGTTCTACAAGAGGGTGGCATTGTCAAATCCAGGGCCTGGCAATTCTGCCTTAGGGGAAAACACTGCATTGGATTAGTGGATATTCAAAACTATTAAAAAAAGTCAACTCAAAGCAAAATGTATCTATATAAAAATATGTATTTATTTCAGTATATATAAACACCTGGAACAACATGTTTGATCATGGAAATTAAAATAGTTTTTGTCATGCAAATAGTTGAATGTGAAATTGTGCTACAATTAGAGTCGCTATTGTAACTCAGTAATACAGTTCTATATGCATAACTTAAGTGTTTAAAAAAGTCCCTGGCCTTCAGCAATCTTAAGATGTCAAGACACCAGGGTGAGAGGCAAATGTCAGCTCCAGGATGGGAAGTCTCCTTGCAAAGGCTGAGTAATGTCTGAACCAAAAAAAAAATAAATAACACTGTGTTGCATTTATGCTGTCATAATGTTCTCATGGAAATAAATAAACAAATAGAGGGCATGAACAGGCACTTCAGTGAATATGACACTGTAATATCAATGTCATTTGAATGCATATAAGGCTGTAACATCCAGACCCCTCAAATGCCTTTTTGACACAAGATAAGTTATTGAATAAGTAAATATTTTTGGTTTCAAAACTATATCCTGTTATATATATATATATATATATATATTCTATCTATATAGAAACAACAAATGGCTAAATTTGAGGAATCAATTCAATTTCAGGTTTAAACAGCAAATTCCAGAAAATAACCACACCCATGGCAGATAAAATTGATGATTTTGTTTACTGAGTTCATAAATCTTGAACTGGAAATTCCATGGTGCTGAGGAAGAACCCAGTGCTGAAACTAAAATCCCATTTCACATTAGTATGGCCAGTTTCCAGGAGGTATAACAAGCAACTATAGGAATCAAAGGACATTACTACTTTCCCATGTTTTTCATTGCATGGCTGCATGGGGTATTTGTTTCAAAACATTTTTGTTTTCACAATAACAACAACAGCAAAAATAATCATCGTCATCTTCAAGATATATACACACAGATCATACTTTTCTGTAATGCTTTAAATGAAACATTCAGTAATCGCATCAGATAATATATATATATATATATATATATATATTTTTTTTTTTTTTTTTGAGAAATTAAAAATGTTTGCAAAAGTGCTTTTCAAAGTGAGGATGTGGGTTCAAAGCTGCTGTTATGGATGCCACATGGAAGCCTGGTTGAATTTGGCAACTGGAAATACTTAACACTTTGGTCTGTCCTGTGTTACATATTGGTCATATTTTTCAGCCAAATACAGACTCATCATTAGCCACAACAAATACCAGCCCAGGACATTTTGGATTGACTGAAGGAGGTCCAGAAACATGCTTGGGTGTGTTCAGAAACTCATGGAAGGGAAATGTCACATGAAGGATGATGTTGATTTGAGTTACAGTTAATGCAAATGTTACACAGAAGTCCACATCTCCCTGCTACCGTTTTCTTTTCTCTTTGTAGGGGCCTTTAGTGCATGTATAAAGTCAACCAGAACACAGATTGCCGTTTGAAAAAATATTTTTGAAATATTAACTTATTAACTTTATACTTGGAACTTCTATGAACTTCTATTATACAGTACTTAATAATCTAAATAATGAAATAAAAAAATAGACAATATTAAATTATGAATTACATCATTTTCTCCGATACGATTCACATTTGTTACACTTCTTAAAAGCAGAATGGAATATTTGGATTGCAAAATATGCCACAGTTGTTCTTTGCTCTTTATACAATTTCTTTCAGGCAAATTTATCTACTAAATGGATTCCTTGTTTACTGTATGTTTCCTAATAATTTTCAATGTTTTTTGTTGATTTTTTTTCTCCAAGTGTCAGGGTCAGCACCTATCCAACCCTTCCCTTTGTGTCTCTTCCCCGTTTGGCCATCCCGTCCTTTCACTCTTCATCAAACCCTTGTATGTCTTCGTTTCATCAACTGCTTTATAGCTCAGTGGGCTGAATGTGTGGCTCAGACTGAGCCCTGCGGGTCATGCTTGTGGTAGTGCTTGTGTTCTGATCTGTTCTTTTCTGGTTCTGTTCCTTGTGTTTAATTCCCAATTACTGTTTCCTAATTGGGGAGATTTACAAATATCAAAAGTTTCTGTGCCTGTTAGTTGGTTTTAGTTCCACCTGTTGCCCGTTTCCTTGTACCGATGTTTGTTGATTGGTTAATTGATTTTCTTACACCTCTATTTGCCCCAGTTTTCTGTCTGTTCTCTGGTGAGTCATTGTATTAGGTGTTGTGCATGGTGCTCTGTGAATGTTACTGTGTAGATGTTAACATATGCTTCCCTGCCTGGTTTTCTTTGTAGCTTAGTTCATAGTTCTATTTGATGTGTTTCCCCTCTTTGGTTCTGCTGTTATTTTAGTGATTGGTTCCCAGTGTGTTTCAGTTTCCCCGATAATCCCCTGTTGTCTCTTAAAGCCACAAGTGGATCATCACCCCTTTTTCCCGTCTGCACCATGCCCTGTGTCTGTAACACCAAGTCTCAGTGTTTCTTTTGTTTATGGCAATTTGCATTTGAAGAGTTCTCTGCTCGGTCTGGTGTAAAGCTTTGCCCTTGAATTTATGACTGGAGAACTGGCAGCAAGCCAATACGAGTCAAAAAGGATGACACTGTGACAGAATATTTCATCATGCTTTAATAAGGTATTATAATGCTGCAGTGAGAGAGAGAATGAGAACTTGTCTGTGGAGGAATAGTCCTAAAGGAAAGTCTGGAAGTTCAAATAACTGTGTTTAATAACGCAATCCAGCAGTCTTCCACCTAATAGTTATTTGCAAGCAGTGCAGAGGAATCTACAGTATTTGCTGATTATTCTACTTTTCATTCTTGTGGCCTCACACTCCCACAGGGGTTTGCTAGCAGGAGCTGTAGCTGGAGTACAGGTCATCGTCAACATATGACTGATGTGACTTACGGCTGTTCCGAGAACGCAAAGACGTGGCCACAACTGTGCCACATTTGGCAGCATGAGTGTTTCCCAGCGTGAGTGTATGAGTTTCTGCCCCAAATGCTGGCAGCAATGAACTGAGAAAATGGTGATTAAAAAGGTTAACAAAAACACCAAACGCTATGACTTAAAGATGATATAATTTTGTTATACAGTATACTATATATATGATGAGGGAGCACATAACTGGCACACAAGTATGCATTTTAACCTTTATGTAGCTAATTTGTAATTTTGACACATAAAGCCTAAAATACACAGCAGGAATGCACATAAAATAAATATGTACTTGCCCCTCTATGACAAGAAATTGCCACGTGTATTGCCTTATATGGTGAATGTATATACACAAGTACCAGTTACGTGCACCTCTGCATATCATCGTTTTTTGCATATGAAAGAAAAGGCCGACTTGCGATGGACTGGTCAGTTGGAACTGATTGCGGATGTAAGTCAATAATGACCGGTATATGGAATTTGCATTGTTTTCTTTGGGGTTGCTGAATATCCTGTGTTGTACTGACTTTCCATGAAGGGTAAAGCCTGCCTGTTGCTCTGTGCCTCCTCTGATAGGCACCAGGCTGACTGTGTTAGGGAAAATGAATTAATTTGCTATAAATTGCAAACTATATTAATTTTGGGGACACAAGAGCTTTCAAGTGTAAGTTGCTAATGTAAAGTAGAAAAATGGCCACAAAATTGTCTTTTTCTCTCTAATTATATGCCTCAAAAGTCCAATAATAAAAAAATCTATAGTTCTTTCATTTTAAAAGATATCCTAAATGAGTAGTTAATACAATATAATATATTGTAGGCCTATTAACTGCTCATTATATGTTAAAGTATTATTTTAATTTGCTTTTATGCAATAGTACAGTATTCCTATGACTGTGGATCGCAGAATGAAACTGGGTTGACCACTGTAATACAGTGGACTGCTGGAGTGTTCCTCTTCTTGTGCTACACCTCAAAAATGCATCATGTTCTCATTTTCCTTTGTTGTTATTAAGCTAAAGAAACGTCATCCTGTTATATGCTTTCATTATGAATGAATCAATTGATCAAAGGCTGTGCCGTAACAGTCACATTGGAGCCCCAGTGCTACACACACGTGGACACACTATGTACAACAGTAAGCATTTAACACTACACTTGACACAACAACAGAGCACAATTACATTACTACACAATGGCTATGGAGAACTATTTACAAAGCTGGCATCAGTCCAGCCTGCCAGGCTGCCTGCTGGTACCCCAATGCTACAATATATTGTAGCACCAGTGAGATTAGTGCATCCCAGCATGCCTCGTGAGTGCGTGTATATATTATGTCATCATAAATAGGTCTTGTATTGTTGTTGTTGTAGTAATGGTTAATACTTGTGTTCCTGATTATGGTGTGTGTTTGCCCATGTCTTATGTGAACCCTGTACAATAATCACATGTTCTTAGCTTGTATAAATCTCCCACCCTGTGTGTATGTTTCAGTTTGGCATCTGACCACATTGTGTTTCCATTGTTGTATTTGGATCGATGCCTCTTGGGTGCCTGTTATAATCCTATTAACGACTGTAATAAAAGAGCATGTTCTAACTGTATATGTATATAGGTAGAAATAGGAACTTGTAGGGCTCCAGTACCCTAATCCACTAAACACATAATACATTTTTATAAGAAGGATGGATGGATGGATGGATTTATTTATTTTGTGATTTCAGGAAATTATTTTTGGTATTCATGTTAATTTACATTTCAATTAATACAGAATTCCCAAACTGTGAAATTGAGTTGTTCCCCTTTATATATGAAGAAGAAACGTCTTGACTAAGAGTCATTACTTCTCAAAAATTTGTGTCTGTTTTCTTTTGGAAAGACTATATTTGTCAGTGGTTATTTGCATTTGTAGAGTGGTGGGCATGGTTCCGCTAATCAGCTAACCACTTTGGTGCTAGTGGATTAACACGTTCGCTAAGTTTGAAACCAGTTAGTGGACCAGTTAGCTTCTGCTAAATTTAGTTCCACAAACATCTTTTCGCAAGTATCGCAGTTTTCGCAAGTTTAATGGTCAAAAACGTTCGTAAATCCTACAATCATGCATACAGTATTTATTCTGGTATGTTGTGAGGGTGTCTGCTGTTGGCTGATTACGTATAACCATAAGACGTGGTTGTTCAGTAACATTGTATTTAAGGTGGTCTGGGCTAAATGTAAGTAAATGAAGACAAAGTCCATTTAAACTGGGTTACCCTGAACTAAGCAGAGAACTGGGGCCTGTATCACAAAGCTGGATTTCTGGATTATGCTTAGTTGCATAACTTGTTGGATTTCAGGTACCCTAGTTTAAATGGACTAAATATTGTTTGGTGGCATAAATAAGCATACCCAGAGAAAACCTGTATGAACATGGAAACAAGCAAACTCAAAACACATGTAAGGGCGAAGCGCAATAAACCACCGTCTTCCCTATTTTGAAATATAAAGTAAATATGAAGCTTTACTTGCATTATAAAACTAATTTAATGTTGTGTGACACTGGTCCTTTGTTGTTATCCAAGTAATAATGAAAGGAAATCTTCTATATACATAGTTCAGCTACTGACACAACCAACAAAACAACAACCAAATAAAATATATGCTCAGGGTCTTTGGAAAAATGAGTTTTATTCTCTTTCCATGAAACTTGGAAATATGCCTGCAACTAGTCTCATCTTATAAAACACAAAAATGGATCAATACAGCTGATATGTACAGAATTGTGCATTGATGTCAGTAACACATTAATCAGGATATCAAATAATCTACCTGAAATGGTAAACACAGAATATAAATTTAACTCAATTATCGCATAAATATTATTGAAACTTGATATCGACCTAACCTTGTTTATGGTTGTTCTTTCATTTTTCTAGGCTGGATGCAGGGAATGGAATGAAAAGATACACCCTTCATTAGACAACCATTGCATTGTCATTGAAAATAATTCTTGCATGATTCTTTAATTATTTCCAAAGGTCATCATGCTCTTGAAAAAAATCATGCTTTGAAATTGTCTAAAGTGCCTTTGAAAAAAAAGCCATATTTTTTTTTCTTCGCTAGTAAAGCCCACCTGTCTTGTTCACTGCATATACATGACTTAATAATTCCATAAGCTCATTCAATTCCAGAACTACAGTTTATTGCATTTTGTTGACGTCAGAAAAACTGAATCATGGGAACAAGCTGTCATTGCTAAGAATCTGGATTGTGTAGTTTATACATGCACATAGTGTTCAACTATAGAATATTATTGCTGTTTTAATTATCAACATTGATATGGAATGTGTTTGAGCAACCAAAAAAAATAAAACTAGTCATGCAGTGGTTTAAATAGCTGCTTTAACACAAATGAGCAGCTCGTTGATCCAAACACAGAACAGACACAGCAGTATATCTCAAACTGAGGGAGCACCAGTTTTGCTGGATACTTTTTTGTATCACCCGTTCTTGGCTTGCTGTGCATACATGGCTGCCACCTCAGTGAACCAAAGGCTTAATGAGATCCTCCTCTGGGCTTACTTGGAGGTACATAAAGAGCTGCGAAATTTGCATGTACTCTCTCTCGGACAGTTTTGATTGCTTACTTCTGACAGATTGGCTAAGTGCTCAACACAGGTTTTATAGATTTAAAAAGCTAGTTCCAAGCATGATTCATAACTAGAGTATTTTTGCACACAGTGAAATCTTTTACTGAAAGTACTTCGAGCCCCTCTTTTTTTAATTAAGGCTGATAGTAGTATTACACGCACCGCATAACCAAAACAGTTAGCAAAGGTGGTAAAAGAGATGGTGGCAGAAAATGTAATGAACATCATTTCCATGGTGCATTGATAAGATAGAAACCATTCATTGTGCCCTGATCAAATTATTGGGTAATGCACAGTAGAGTTAATTGTACGATTCTGTACTTTCATTTTTTGGTGCCTGAAATTGCCAGATTGCTTACAACAAATTGGCCTGTGATGAGTTGGCTTCATAGAACAGGCTCACTGTTAACCTGTGTGGTATAAATCATTATAGAAAATGATTTTTGTAAAAGATTAGGAATTTGGAATGAGTTTGAAAAACCTTGTAATTATTCATAGTATCTTTAAAAATGTAACAGATTTTGCTTATCTTTTTGTAGTGTTTTTGGCAACCATATGATAATGCTAAAGGGAATTATTATGATTAATCTCTTTGCTAAATGTTTTCATCTAATAAAAATACCAATTATTTTTTTTTTACAATAACACTAATACAATCCATTTACATCTAACCAAGCTTATCCAAACACAGTGCTTGGACTGCTATCAAGATGCAGTTGACATTAAGCTCCTATGTTGGTAAGGTGCAATAACTGCTGACTATAATATTCAGTAGAGATTACCCACCACATACAGTATGGATTACATAAAAAACAATGTCCTGCTTGTCATGATACATTCCTCCCATGATCATCATCAAAATGACTTGCCATTTGTACCACAGTAGCCCTCCTAGTGGTCCATACCAGTTGGAATAGTCCTCATCTCTATCCCACATTGATGAGTCCTGGTCACTCAATATCCCATTGAGATTCATGGTTGTTCCGTCCTCAGACCATACTCAGTAAGTACTCATACTGGGAGTACCCCACAAGCCTTGCCATTGCAGAGATGATCTGACCCAGTCAGTCCCATAATGATTTGGGCCTTGTCAAAGTCACTCAGATCTTTATCCCTGCAAGTTTCCTCAATTGTAGTAACACGAGCCGTAGTGTCAGTTCAGCAGCTGAGGGATCCAATTTGCTTCAAGCTGGTGACACATTAATGTCTGGTGTTCAGTGATGGGTTATCTTACAGCAATGTGAGAGTTTGTACATGTTTAGACATAGGAGATGACTTCTAGATGCATGCACGTTGGCATAAATAAAATCTGTCAATGAGTTTTGTGCCTATATTTAATTTCTAAAATTCTGGTTTAAGTGACTAATAATAAGGGACAGAATATATTGACATAACGTAACATTTTAAACCTAAGGGCTTCTATATTGCTGTCATTATTATTCATGTAAAAAATTCTCACTATAAAAATACAGTGCTTACAACAAGTTTTGTCTCTAGATGTGTAGATGGGCAGATGATTTAGAAGAACAGAGTAACCAAACCAGCATCTTCAAATAATTAAGGAGGGTCCTTGCAACCAACACAGGCTACACTGAATGCTTTACACTATCACCCTAAGACCTCACAGTGTTTCTTGATTTTGGTCCAAAAAATCAAGTACAGATGTTAACAAATGAAGAACCTGGAGATGAGTTATTTTGTATTTCTTTATATAAACATACAATGACCAGCTCCAGAAGCCCAGGCTGAGCAGCAAATGTCATACATACTGTGGAATACAAAACTGTGGGAATCTCCTGGCATAATTTCTATTTATGTTTACTTGGGTAGAATTAACATAAATTATTTTGGAAAGTTCTCCTTCACATGCTAGATGGACAGTTGATGTTTACTCACTGCCTGTGTATTGTTCATGTCTTGTACCTACAGCGAAACAGTAGATAGTATCACTTCCTTTTCTACCCCATGTGCAATATAGTCCTGAAGTCAACAATTCTAAAAGTATTATAAAGGAATTTAAATGTTATAGAATTTATAGTATATCAGCAAATTTAATTAATGTTTTTCTACATTCTACAAAGGCACCACAGACAGCGTCCTATCCCGCTGTATCACTGTTTCAATGGGAACTACAATGTCTTGGACCAAAAGACCCTGCAGCAGATAGTAGATTCAGCTGAAAAAATAGTTGGGGCCTCCCTGCCGTCTATTCGGGACATCTTCCTCAAACACTGAAAACGCAAAGTCTCCAGCATTACAAAGGACCCACTTCCACCCCCTTCCCATGTGGCAGAAGGTACCAGAAAATTCAAAGTCAATCCTGTAACAGCTCATACCCTGAACCATTTAGGACCCTGAACACCTTGCCACCCCCCACCGAACCTAAAAGCCCCTACAGCCCTCACCCCAGGCACTGGTCACTTCATTAATTGTACTGTTTTTACTGTGGCACTATATTTGTGTTTTACAGTTTATTTAATGACACAATCAACATTCATTAGTTTCTGTATTTCCTTTCCTTCTAGTTTGATTGAAAATGCCCTCCGTGTGTATGTGTTGCTACACTTACCTTGTTTTTTGCTTGCACTATGCATAGTCTGTAGTCTTAAGTTCAACCCCCTTTCTTGCATTGCCTTGTGATTTGCAGCATGTGTAACCCATGTACATATATTTACTTTGTCATATTTACTATTTTTTGTCAGCAGTTTGCAATGTGGATCTGAGGGAATTTTGTCTTGTGCTACTGTACACCTCTGTATGGGTGGTATGGCAATAAAGACCCACTTGGTTTTCTTTAAAACAGTGTTGCAGTAGTCAGGACCTTTCCCCAGAAACAGAAACATCCCCCCCACCACCGACAAAACTTAAAAATAAAAATCCCGGTATGCTGTCATGACTTCTGCCTCTCTACATGTTTCCTCTATTGTCAAAAGGACCATTGATCTTGCACACATCCAATATGGGCAGAGGAAAGCACTTTCCAGTGGGTGAGTGCCCCACACATCTCTCACTCGGGATGCACTTGGCCTTTGCCTCACAATGGAGGGCACTATCAGGAGAATGTCCCATTAGCCACTTGTTGAATGCTTTGCACAAGAGCACCTCTTATACACTGCCTTGAACTCGTTTCAACCCTGGCCCATGACTTTTTTTCTTCCATAACATCTGCATGGACGCAGGATTATGAATGGGAAGATAACATTGTAACATAAGCCTAGGGCTTCCCATTTTGCTTTCCTGTTCAACAAAATGTGCATTCACTTTTACCCTAAAAAAACCTATAAATATGTTTGTTTACACTGCAAACAACAAAGAATAAGTTTGTTGTATAACCGTAATACACATTATCATAGTGACAATAAAATCAGCTTTAAAAATAAATAAAAAAAAACACATTAATGGAGATTAAACTAATATATTTCAACAAACCATTTCAACAAGATGACAGTAAATAAATTCATCTTCAGATATTCAAGATGCCATTCAAGATGTTGAGAAACAATTCAAAATATACTCAATTTCATTTTTAAGTTGCAAGCATGAAGCTTATGAACTTATTTTGTCTATGATTATCCTTCAGGGAGAGTTTAATCTTCTATGATTCTGTTGAGGTACAGTCAACCTTTATGTTGATACATATGTAGTTAACTATCTAGGTTAGATATCAACACTTTATTTATACAACAGATCAAACCAAAGACAATTACGAATCCTTTTACAATTACATGGAAAGTAATTAGACACCAACATGGCTGCCACAAATTCTCCTACACATTGCTATTCCCACTAAACCCATTTGAGCAAAGGCCAAACACCTTTTAAGGTCACATATAATCAATGATGCACACACAATGTTTAAAAAGGAAGTCTCTTTTTAATAATTTATTTGAAAAACTAAACTAGGAAACTTAAAACAATAATAAAAAGCCAAAGAACACAGTGGTCTAAACTGTGCAGAACCACTGCTCTGACCTTGGTCCAACACACATCGTAAACATTCTGTGAGTACACTTACACTATAAAGGACTACGATTTCATTTGTTAATTATGGTCTCACTAATGTCCCAAGAATTTCGGCGTTCATCCTCTTGATTCAAAAGTGGTATTACTGCCCAAACAAGATACTAATAGCCATGATGACACAGCAGCATGCAACATAGGGGCTTTTCCGTTCACCTGCAAGGAGAAGAAAGTGAGCACTTTATCTGCATTCATTCAAATTTTTAAAAATTGATTTCAGTGTCGTACAGTTGATATGGCGCGGCACAAATTGAGATTTTTTTTCTTAGTAAAAGGAGAAAATTCTATCATGCTTTAAAGAACAACAACTTCACATCACTAAAATAGTTAATATGCTCCATCCCATGTAATAAGTGTTTTAGAGCAAAATATATATCTGAGTACCGTATGTTTCCTATGACAAATCAACAAGAAAAATTTAGGTTTTGTGATGGATTTTTCTCTTTCCTTATTTTTAGTACGATAACTAACAGTTGGGGGGGGGGGGGGATGTTACCTATTCTTGCACACTTCCAGAATATGCCCAAAACACTGAAAAAAGAAGGGGGGTTGGGGAATCAGCATATATTAAAGAGAATGTTGCTCATGCGATGATGCTTAACTCCCACATTAGCACGCTTTTCAGTCACAAAGCAAAAAGGCAGGTCATCTTCTCAACAGGTTATATTCCATAGTATTCAGCAAAACATTGTGATAGGAACAGATCCTGATTTGCATGGAACGACATTTACAGATAACATAACCAACATACAAAATATATCATTAAAAAGGCATACATATTCTCTGAGTCTTACAATAATATAAGCGTGCGTGTGACTTATGTAACAAATTATCAAGGATTAATATGTAAAACTAAAGAATTTCAAGTAATCTATGACAATCTAAGAATTTCATGGGTTGCATTCCCAAATCATTTTACATTGCAATCCAAAAACAAAAGGTGTTTAAGAAGGACATGGCAGGAGACGGTCAGAGTGCAGCTGTGTGATAAAGATAGAGGTAGACAGGAAAAACACTAAAAGGCCATGAGGGGGCATGGAGTTAGTGTGGTGTTTGTGTTTGTGGTGGTACATGCTGTAGTAGTAGAAGCAACCTGGGATCAAGTTATCAAAGTCTCCATAAAACACTATTTGTTGTTAGCAGAACAATCTTAGCAGATATATTTTTAGGGCAAAGCCCTTCAGTGCTGTCAGTGATTAGCAACACTCAGTTTGCTTCATCTGAGAGGCACCAGATCTCTGTCCTCAGAACAAAGATAATATTCTTCAGAGAAAATATGTCCACTTTTTATCCTCCAAGACTTTCAGTTGTTTAAAACAACATACGCCGTTAAAATGGTAAATGTAATTAGTCAGATATGGAATTTGTCGTAAATATTTGCAGAACCACATACGAGCAACATTTATGCTACGAATAATAAATTTGAATTGGAAACCAAAGAGGGTCATATTAACAACCTCATGTCTGCCAATCTGTGTTTTTACCATTTATCTAGTACAGATCCAAGGTGAGCCTGGGGCCTATCCCAAGTATAACATGCCATTTCATAGTCCTATTTATTTTTGATAAAATGAATAGCTGTTTTAAAAGGAAACTAGTCGTTTCTAGAGGTCAATAGTCAGTACTGAATTCAGCTGGACATTACCTGGACTACTTATTTGTCATGCTGTATTTGATATAGTGAATGTTACTGCATTTTCATGTAATTCCTCAGTGCACAGAGAAAAGAGGAGGGAAAAAAAACTCTAATGCAATTCTATCTACCTGTACCTACCCAGTCTTATTCTTATCAAGGAGGTTTGGAGCCAGGGCTCTAATGTAAGCACAGGTACAGATGAGCAGAAGAATAACCGTGAGGAGGCTCTGGAAATTGAAAATGGCAGACTGGGGGAAAAAGAAGACATTAAAAAATGAGTGTCTTATTAGGGACACTGAACTTAAACTGTAAAATTTGTCATGCAAGTCTGTGTTTAATTGTTTTTACCTATTTCTCTTGCAATATGCATAAATATAAAAACCCATTCATTAACCAAAGATATGAACACAAATTAATCTGGTAAACTGCTATATACACTCACCGACATCTTTAATAGAAGCACCTATACACCTGCACTGTCCTGCAAATATTTAAATCAGCAAAGAGCTTCGGCTAATGATGGCCAGATTAAACAGTGGAATGGGAAAAAAATGTGATCTAAGTGATCCTGACTGAGGCATTAATATTTATCCCAGAAGGCAAGGGCATAAATTATGGGGGGGGTTGTAACCCACCCAATAATCAAAACCAGCCAGTACAACCCCCTGGACTCCATTAAATGGGTGGAGACCTCAACTTCCCAATGCTCAACCC
Source organism: Mormyrops attenuatus (assembly GCA_026777985.1). NCBI lineage: Eukaryota > Metazoa > Chordata > Actinopteri > Osteoglossiformes > Mormyridae > Mormyrops > Mormyrops attenuatus. The sequence goes on along the minus strand of JAODKC010000044.1, from coordinate 24,627,695 downwards.
AAAGTTATGCGCTAGCCAGAAGGGGTTGTTTGAGTATTTCAGAAACTGCTGATCTGCACAACAGTTACTAAAGTTTAAACAGAATGGCGTAAAAAAACAAAACAAAAAAAAAAAAAAAAAAAACAGTAAGCGGTAATTCTGAGGATAGGAACGTCTTGTTCACGAAAGAGGTCGGAGGAGAATGGCCAGACTGTTTCTAGGTGAGAAGGCTACAGCCAAAATAGGCAAGCATCTCTGAATGTACCACATGTCAAACCTTGAGGAGGGTTAGCTACAACAGCAGACAACCATACTAGGTTCCACTCAACTGGAAAATGAGTCTTCCTGAAATTAGTCTGCTGAAGACTGGAAAAATGTCGCCTGGTCTGATTAATATCAATTTCTGCTGCGACATACAGATGGTAGGGTAAAAATTGGGTCCAGAATCCATAGATCCAATCTGCCTTGTGTTAACGGTTCAGGCTGCTGGTTGTGTAATGATTTGGTGGATATTTTCTTGGTATTAGGAGTCAAGTGTGAGCCAACTGATCATTGTTCAAATGCCACAACCCATCAGAATAGTTACTGGCCATGTCCATCTGTTCATCTCCATAATTTGCCCATTTCCTGATGGCTAAATCCAGAAGAATAATGCACCATATCACAAAATACAAAAACGTTCTCACAAACTGGTTTGATTAACACAACTATGAGTTCAAAGTACTTCAATGACCTCTGCAGTCACAAGATCTGAGTGAAACTGAGCACTTCTGGAAAGTGCTGGAATGGAAGACTTGCAGCATGAACCTGCAACGACTGTGTTGCAACCATGCCAATATGAACCAGAATCTATAAAGAATGGTGCCACAAAAAATTAAGGCAGTTCAGAAAGCAGGGGGGGGGGGGGGGGGACAAGGCAGATATAAAAAAACAATTTAAAATAAGGGACCGGT
>JAODKC010000044.1:24596988-24626663 GCA_026777985.1 Mormyrops attenuatus | reverse complement strand
CCCCCCCCCCCCCCCCCCCCCCCCCCCCCCCCCCCCCCCCCCCCCCCCCCCCCCCCCCCCCCCCCCCCCCCACAGTCCATTATAAGAATAGCATTTATAATAAAGGGCCAGTGAGTGAGTGTCCTATAATGAGGCAATCTAGAAAATATATAGAGAAAATACAAAATTCTTTAATACATTTCTGGTATACTGACAATATATGTCACAACCTTCTAAAAATAAATTCATTAATTGTAAATTCAATACACTATCTTCAGTGGTTAAGTATAGTTTTAAAGGTTGAATTACTAAATCACTCCTGCACTCATTATTCATTAATCTGCCAAGGTTGATGTAAAACGAAGTGAATGCAGGAGGAAATGTTTTTGTTGAATTTAATCTTAAAACTTTTATTTCCACAATTACATAAAAGAAAACCAACATGGACATTAGAAAATCAGTGTTATGGTTACAACAACAGATTAGGCATTATTATACTGCAGGGTGGATAGTGGTAAACTGGGACATTTCTTTTTAAAAAAATTACTTCCTCTCACTTTAAAAATATTATCCTAATTTTAAATATTAACACGTAAAAGTATTATTGAAAGCTCCAGAACGGAGCACAAGTTAATAGACCACAGAGGCGTAAAGACATAGAGCATCAAACATTCGAGTGCCTCAGTTAAACCCTTTGTCACACTTAACCAATATTCACCCATCCATGCTGCAACCACCACGTCTGGGGACAATGACCCGGAGTCAGGAATATTCTGTTACTTAGGCAACAGTCAGTAGAACTTATTTTCCGCGTCTACATGCTGTATTACGTCGCAGCCGCGATTCGCTGTTTGAAGAACGCAGGTATACCTAATACGGTGACCACTGAGTGTCTGTAAGACTGCAACACTACAAAGTTACTACGACCCAATTACATATGTAACTAATAACACCTCCCTGAACCAAACAGTCCTAATCAAAATCAAATCAGTTTCTGTTAAATCAGATTTCATTATAACATGAAAGAAAAAGGTAAGTCGATTTTTATTTCTCTCCATAAAGCCAGTTTCATTAATACGCTGTACAACACATCTCACAAGAACTCACAATATGAGATGGTTTTAGTTAATCATAAAAATGCTATCGTTTGTGGAAATATAACATTGGTTTTATACGTTATAGCTCGATAACCATTCCTCTTACCATTGCGCAACGATTCCGCTCACAGCCACATCAAACTTCCGGTAACCTTCCGGAAATTACGTTTAATCAAGGGCGTCCGCTACATCCAATTAAAACCCTTAATCACTAGTATAGGCGTGTCCGTTGCGTGGCAGGGCGGAACAGATTTTTGTTACACCTGCAATTAAACGAAAGGTGGCCAGGTGCTGCTGGGGATGTGAATTCTTGCAAGGGTTTTTGGGGGGATATTATTCATTTAAAATATTAACAGGAAGATAAAAGAAGAAAAGAAAAAGGATGAAATATCCATACGACGCTGGTGTTGGTTTAAAATGAATCATCCCTCTGCAGAGAAGCACAATGTTAATTAGTTATATTTCTGATCTCATGTATTACTGTCTAGGAAGATGTTACGTGCAGAGACAATAAGGAAACAAAAATGTCTGGGGTTATAAGTCCTTTATTGCAGTATGTCTGGTCTAGCATCATATATTAAATGTTAGTAAAAATATAGTAAAAAAGTTAAAAAAAATATTGCCAGTTGGATTATTATTGAATTACGTCTCTTGATATGAAATGCTTTAAAATGTATATTAGTCAAGCCAGAAAATTTAAATGACGATACACAAACCATCCATTTTCCAACTGTTTATTTGAAAATATATTTGTCCTACCGAACTTAACAAACCGTTCACTTTGTAGTTGAAATTGTTTGCCAAAATGTTTCATTGAAAGAGTCCTGCGAAATGTCATATGAGGTTATTCATTCATACATAATTTAACTGTAAGTAGGTGCTTCAGGACTACTGTCAGACATACACACTGTTGAGCAATGTGCAGTGGAATTAATGGTATAGAGTGAAATACACATGGCATTGTGCATCTATAAATCAAAAATGAAACCGCTTAAATCATGTTTTCCCAAAATTTTTGAATCCTTTTTATTATAACATTTTTGAAACATTACAGATTTAAAAATGGTTTGTGTTGGATAAGCAATTGTGTTGGATAAGCAGTTGTGTTGGATAAGCAGTTGGAAGATGGATGAGGGATGGAATGGTTTGCGTTGCTTTGAATTTGATTTAGAAATAAATCATTTATTTGTAAAGTGGAGTTGATGGTTTACTAAAAAGGACTTAGTTGTCTTAAACACTTGGGGAAAAACATGCTTTGGTTTTTAAATGTGCAAGACAAGGGAGGACCCTAGTTGGGATGCTAGTCTATTGTAGGGCATGCACACCCTAACAAGCAATTGGGAATTTAAAAGCACCAATTCACAAAACTTCCTGGCTTTGTACTGTAGGTGGAAACTTGCAAAACACAGAAAGAACATGTGAACTCCACACACAGGATGCATGGATTCATCCTTTTAATGTATATAATGTATGGGGTGTAAAATCTGTGTAGTCTGTGTAGCTTTCTCATAAAGTCCCTTATCAACTGTCTGCCACCTTGGCTGCTATAACAAAAAATACAAAGCTCTGTGAAATGCACAGCATTCTTGAAAAACCACTAGAGATAGTACTATGAAGGCAATTATTCTTGTTTATTCATTGTCATTGAAGCACATTAATCTCCTAAGTAATATCCTGTCAGTCATCTGGCTGCTATTGGTATCAGGTGTTTCTTGTATATCCAAATTTGTGTCTAGATACTGTTGTGTTTTAGATGCCGCAGTTTTTCTTTGCATTGGTTTATGGTTTATTTTACCAGTCGTATTGATAGGACAACACGCACAGTACGTCGCACTGTAGCATTTAAATTTGAGAGTTAAAAACTAATAAAGATAAGTCTGTCATAGGTACTTCTGACCCTGTCTCTGAATCACATCAGTGGGGACACAAGTTATAAGAAGGTGCAGAAAGACATATCAGTGAATGGAAATGGTCAATAATGTATGATTTGGAAATATATTAAAGTCAACTCTCCTTTGGTATACAAAAAAAGTGGGTTATGATTTGGTGGAATTATGGAGAGTCTGCTATTGCATAATTCCAAGACCTCCAGAAAGTGACATTCTGGTTATCCTTTTAGACTATTTTTGAGCTTAAAGTGGTGCCACCATGTAGGATGTTTTTTCTATGTTTCAGAAATAGCTTGAATGACTTCTGAAGACCACAGTTTCATTCTTCTGAATTTTGCAATATGAAGAGTAATTATATCTGTGTAGACTTCATGTATTCCCTAAATGGAGTTAGTTTTTAATTTTTTGGAATACGTGCTCTGACAGCATATGATAGGTTATTGAACAGTTTATATTGCACATTGCTAACTCGTTGCCCCCCCGCCTAATCAGTGTCCTCTACTACTAGCATTCCCCAGTGCTAACCTGGTGCCCCTCTTTTCGAGCTGGCCAGCTTCTCCAGTGACCCCTGCTAACTTGTTGCCCCCCCCCCCCCCATTATTAACTTTGCTAACTTAGTGCTGCCCATTGCTAACTTGGCATCCCCCTTGCCTAGCTGGAACCCCCCTTGGCGCCCCTCTCTTTTCTAATCAGCATCCCCCATTGCTAACTTGGCATTCTTCATTGCTGGCCTGACGCCCCCATACCTTCCGTAATCGGTTACTCTATTGCTAACTTGGCATCCCCCACTGCTAACTTGGCATCCCCCACTGCTAACTTGGCATCCCCCACTGCCTAGTCACCGTGCCCTTTGGTAAGTTGGTGTCTCCTCCTTACCTAGTACCGCCCCCGTGGCACGGAAAACACTTCCATTTTGAAAACCACAACACATTAACAAAACACTACACATTTAAAACTTTAATTTACTCATGTTTTTTTCTTGATGTCTTTATCTTTTTGTGTCTTCTTAATGTTTTTGCATCGTCAGAGTTTTTGCTTTGTGTTAATGTTGGCATGATCTATGCTTTCAGGGCCACTGTACCATAGCCTTTTTTTTTTACCTCTTCAAGACGTGTATCTTATTCCATTTTTTATATTTTCCACATAAATTATTCATTGTAATCTGTAAACAGTGACACATTAGGTGACATAACTGTCAGACGGGATATTAACTGAAACATTTGCGTAACATTAGAACAGGAAGTTCTCTTGTGGTTATAAGGACACATCTGGGAGCATAGTATTACATGCCACCTTTTTGAATTTTGTCAATATACCAATCCAAACCACAAATGAGAGAAAATAAGACCACCATAGTGTTGGCTAGAGAATATATGAAACCCTAGGTTTCTTGATGTTCCTGAATAAATTCAATTTTATCTTTTTTTTTAAACAGTCCAAAGGGAGTGCTAGCCACAACCCAAGCACGGCTCTGTCTGACGCTGAAGCAGTCCCTAGGGGTGCTGTAAAATGTCAGTTTTGTCTCCCAAAAGTACAAATCAAACACTGCCATTAGTTCTTCTGCTTATTTGTCTGTTTAATGTATTTGTGATTGTAAGAGTCATTCATCCTATATATATTTATTTGGGACAACTTAAATTCACATGATTGGGATATACAGTGCCTTGAAAAAGTATTGAACCCCGCTTAAATGATCAGATTTGCCTGAATTACAAATGATGCGTAGACATATTCATTGTCAGTATTTCTTTTTTTGCAAACTCAGTCTCTCACAGTAAATTTTCAAAGTCATAGCAAATTATTTGTTAGCAAATCTTTTAAGGAAAATCAAAAACTGAAAAGTGCCACTTTCATAAGTATTCAACCCCAATACTTTTTGTATTACAAGGTATAGCCACTTTTTGTTAAAATAACAGCCTTAAATATTTTGGGGTACATACAGTAGCTACCAGGGTTTTATACTGTTCAGAAGTGACTTTTGCCATTCTTCATAGCAGACTTGCTCTAGGTTCTTTATGTTGGTTGGTTGTCTCTTGTTGACTACAATTTCCAAAGAAAGCAACAGGTTCTAAATGGGATTTAGACCTTGACTTTGACATGGCCCCTTCAGAACAATCACTTTTTTGTTTTTTAATCACTCCTATATTGCTTTGGCCTTATGTTTGCTGAAACACTATATTTTCTTCATAAGATTCAGTTTTTTGCAGATTGAAGCAGATTTTCTTGAAATATATACCATGTTTCGTATTTTCCTTCTTCCATTCTCCCTTTTATTTTGACAAAATGCCCAGTACCTGAAGATGAAAATCATCCCACAGCATGATGCTGCCACCGTACTTCACTCTAGGGATGGTCTGAATTGAGGCATGGACCGCATTATATTTGTAACACACACGGTGCTTTGAATTTTGGCCAAAAATCTCTATTTGCTCTCATCAGACCACAAAACCTTGACCAATATGTTATCTGGGTCATTGTCATACTTACTAGAAAACTCTAGACATGCTGTCATATAGCTCTTCTGATTGAGGTCTTTACTCTAGCCACCCTCCCACACAGGCTGGCAGTATGCACTGCTACAATATGCACTTGACATGACTGAACTACTGGCGGGGACCGTGCACAGTATTGGGGCAGTTGTCTGAGGCACTGTACTGTGTCTGGACTGATCCCAGAACTTGGTCTGTTACCGTGTACTGGGACAGCCTGGCCCCATACCACCCAAAGGCCACCCAGTCCCCAGTGCCCACCAGCAGCCCAGGGTCCCCAGTGCCCACTGGCCGCTCAGCTTCTCCAGCATCCCCTAGCAGCCCAGCGCCGGTTTGCAGGCCAGCAGCCACTAGCAGCGCGATGTCGTAGCAGCCAGTAAGGGCCCACCAAAATCTGTTGCTACTGCGCCGGTGGGACGTTGTGCTGGACTATGGTTGGACTGGGTGTGAGGTCACCAGGATGGCTGGCCCCTCGGGGGGGGGGGATGTGTAGCATCGAGGGACTGGCTTCCATGGAAGAGAGCTCATTTGCATCTCCCAGCATGCTCCACAATATTGTAAATTGCCTGTGTCTGTTTATTATTGTAAATAATTGTGTCGTGCTGCTCCCAAAGTTGCCCCATTGTGACTGCTGAACGGCAAGATCACTTCCTGCTTGATGTCAGTTGCCATAGCCATGTTGCCTTTAGTGCCCCTCTGCATACCATAATCGGTTGTATTTGTGCTGTGTGCATGCCTAGCTACTTGGTGGCTGTGACTCACTACTCCCGACTCTCGGCAATAGGTTAGCCAGGTCGACTTTCAGTTCAAGCGGTTCACTGTGACTCTCTGGGTAATTCAGCATTTTGGCAAGTTTGGTTCGAGCGGTTTCTTGGTAAGTCTCATTAGAGCCAAAACTTAAAGAGTAACTGGTTCTGATTGTGCTGAAAGTCTACTCGCGAGTTAAATGATGTGGGCACGAGATGGGAAAATGACTGCATGGGGCTCATGCTAGAAAAGACACTTGCGTTGCACCTGGTGCTGCCTTGTGCCGGTTGTAAGACAGTGCCCTATGAATTTGCAAAAGAAAAACATTGACCAGCTGAATATGTGTATGCATCATTTTTAACTCCATCAACTCTGGTGAATTTGAGGGGGGGGGGCGTGCAGTACTTATGCCAGGCACGTGGCTTTACACCAAATACGTCAAGGTGTAAACTCAACACAGATGCTCCCTGGTTTATGATGGGGCTATGTTCTGATAATCCTACCGTAAGGTGAAAATGCATTTTATTGGAGTACACCTAATCTAACAAACATCACAGTCTAGCCTAACTTACCTTAATCATGCTTAGAACACTTACATTAGTCTACAGTTGAGCAAAATCATTAAGACAAAGCCAAGTTTACAATAAAGTGTTGAGTATCTCATAATTTATTGAATAATCATACCCATGGCATGAAATACATATCATAACACGGACCATCGTAAGCCAGGGAACGTTTGTATAAGTAGCAGATAAAGCTGCTGTGTGTCATTTTTTTAAAAGCTTTAGAATGCATAAATATAAAATAAGGAACAATAGTTAACAACCCTGTGGGGGAAACTGCCATATATATATATATATATATATTTTGTTATATCAGACTGTCTTTGAACAACTGCCATTGCAAATTAGTAGAATGAAAACTTTCCTGTTTAGTAGGAAGGCTATTGTGACTTTTTGTAAACACATTCCCAATTTTGACTGATGTTGATGTATCTGGGCTTTGCTAAATATGCTTCATCTGTAGCTGATTGCAATCACTTTTAGGGACCTTATTAGGAGACTTTCGAATATAAACTATGAAACTCCTGTTGACGCTTCATGGATTTCAGGGATTAAAATGGCATAACTATAAAACACTTCAATGAAACGTTATATTTTCATAAAATTATTTGATTGCAGGTAATGCCAAGATTTCTTTCTTTTTGGTTACTTTAAGACTGTGACGGTGATTGTAACAGAAAAAAACAATTTGAGTCTTGAATTGCACATTGTGCAGTAATTTGCCATTGCTTCCAAAATAATTTCTTTCAAACTTTTAATAATTCATGGTAATATTATCTGAAACAATAATACGGGATATACACAATTCTAAAAACGACAGAGAAACACCAAGCAATACCGTCAAACAATGACCCTTCAATGAAGAATAATAGAGGACTCTAAGAATGTATTTTGATGAATCAGTCGTGTCCACATTTTGAAATACATAAATAATATTTATGAATGATTGATTAGGTTTAATAAATATAGCAATACTTAGTTGACTAATCATAGACCTTTATGATTTATGTTATGATAATCATAACAATAAAACGCCCAATGAAATTAACCAAGAGGCCGGAGTGAGCGTCAGTATATGCGTATTTTTCTTTATGTTGTCGTCATTGCAAACGGCTGTGTCTGTTTCTTCCATAGACCACAATCTAATGAGTGCGGATTGTCTTTTGGCAGAATTATTGCTTGCAATTATAAGGAAAACATGCTTGTGGTTTCTAGCTGGAGAAATCAATTTAATTTAGAGGAAGTTTTCTTCTCAGAGTGCCATACTCATCTTGCTTCCCCAGTAAGAAAGTAAAATTGCCTCCAATATGGGATTCTCTACCAAGCACATCTACTTATACATTTTACAATTGCTGTCGACCTTTGGTATAATCTTTTCCTTTGCTCATAATGTTTTATCAATTCACAGTCAGGTTCTTGATTTCAGCTATCCAATGAAGAGTTCTCAGAATAAAAGGTCACTCATTCTCCAGTTTGGGTGTACTATGTGGCACAAAAAAATGAACCTCCTGATAAAAAGAAACATTTATCAAGCATTTTATCTCTACAGGTATAAGTTGGTGCAAGATCTTTGGTCCCAGTGACTGGAAAACAGACCAATATATAATCACTAGAAAGAAATAACAAGAGTAAGAAACCAATGCAGATAATCTTGGTCACTGACTTTTCCTCCTGAATTAGCTGGAGCCGCCCTGTGCCCACCCCCATTCCCCCTTCTCACAATCATTTATCTTTAACACTTAAAATATGCTGCCTGGGATATGTCGTATTACTGATAGAATCTGCATTCATATGAATTATCTATGGTACTCCACAAAACCTCTTCAAAAGGGATAATGGATTTCTGAATATATAAACTTTATCAAAAATACCTCATTCTCTGCAGTTTCTACAAATATCTAAAATAAGGGAAGTTGCAGAGAAATGAAGGGAGTGCTGAAAATACCCTATGGCATTATAGGATTTCTGCTTGCATATATAGTGTAATTATGCTAATGGGATGGTCAAAGCACTTGTTTATTTAAAAATGGATATGTGGATTGATAAAAGCATGTAAACCAGTCACAAGATGGAAGGGTTGGTTTAAAGGGCTGCCCTGGCTTTATTGGATTGTGAAAAGGCTTGTTTTCTTAATACTTTTAGATTTCTTTAGTACTCACATGACATTTATCAATGTATCCATCTTCAGTAACCATTTATCCAGTGCATTTTAAGAGCCTGCTGTCTATACCAAGAAGCATAGTGCATGAGGCAGGGGAGAATTTGGATGGCATGAAGTCATTTTACATCCTATTATATGTTTATATAAGAAAATAAGCAGTACACCAATATGAAACAGCAACTGCTGTCTTTCCTATTTATTTTAACTGTTGCAAAGGAGGTAGATCAAATTTTCAAAATTTTAGATGTACAATAAGACCTTTTCCAGCTCATATAGCTAACAAGTAGGGGAATTCCAATCTAATTTTGAAGAAATACCCTGCTGTAGTTAAGATTAAAAAATTTCAAACTCCAAATTCTTTTAGACTGCTACTATATACCTTTGGAATAGTTTTCATGACTTAAATTGTACTGACAGAAAGCAGATTGTCTTTATTTATACTATCACATCAGTTTCTGTCCATCTACGTGTTCTGCTTTTAAAACCTGACAACAACCTTACCTTAGAACTGTAAAATTATAAAAAGTCACTGCTTGCTTTACGTATCTGCCTTTGGTTGGTAAATAAATAAAACTAAAAGGCATTAAAGGTAAGACACAAAACATAGTTGGCATTTTTTGTCTATAAAAAACTACAGAGAATATTATTTGCAGCTGCCCAGTCCAGGGTAATAACAAGGAGTGCTGTCATTTTGGTTTCATCAGTGTGCTGTTTTATTTTATGCCTGTAACTTTCAGCAAGAAAGCCGATAACAGTCAATAACAGACTCTGGTTTTTGTGTTCAATGAGAGTAAGGAGAGTAATTTTATACTGTAGACGTCATTGCCCTTGAAGAGGATATTTATTTCGCAGCCTTCTTCATCTTTAAATAATAATAAACAACACACTGACAAACCTGAAACCTGTACGTAAATGGAGAATATTCAATATTAACAGCCATCCATCCATTTTTCTATACCAACTTGTCCTCTGCAGGGTCAAGTGGGTCTGGAGTCTATCCCAGAAGATACAGGTGCAAGGCAGGGAATAATCCAGGATGGGGCACCAACCCATCACAGGATGCACATACCATTCACACATACATTCATACATACAGAAAAACTGGTAACTCTAATTCACCTTAGCATGTTTTTGCACTGTGGGGTCCAATGGTGTCCTAGAAGTGCTAAACACTGTGTCACTGTGCCACCCCCTCAGTTTTAACATGCCATGCATTTTTCTTTGTGTTGCATTGCTGTGAAATGATGGTTTTACATTAGCCATACATTAGCCATTACAGACTCGGCCAGTTAATGGAGTCTTCTTCTCCATAGCAAAAAAGACTGTACTCATCAATACATCTAAACTTCAACTGTGTAGAAAAGCCTTATGAAGCTGCTGAAATTATTATTATTATTATTATTTAAACATTGTTGGCTGAAGCCTCAGTGGCTCTGTTTCTTAACCTCAGTGGCTCTGTTGACTTATCCAGCTGCTCAAATTGCAACATATTTTGAATGTTTTTAGATAAAAGCATCAAATAAGCAATTAAAATTTCTCTTACTGATGGTACACTCCAGCCTGTGCATTTCAGCTATTTTTGGATGGGATGTAACACAAACTCAAACTACAGAACCAGAATCCTTTCATTCCTATCCTATTGATTCACTTGCAAGGCTTGCTGATCAGTATTCCCTGTCCTTGGGACCATGTCATCTGCCTACAATGGGAATGTCAATCCTCCCTTGAACTACCCTTCAAATATGACACAAATTGAAGGACTGAATTTTGCTGGGGCATGGATAGGAGGTGTTAGCTTATTTTGCGCCTTCACCACTCATAAATGTTTAGAGATAGTTCAGATAACCATTAAAGTATAATAAAAATTCCAAATTTATACTTGTTTTGCTGTTCAACATATTTTGGAGAAAGCGTGGATGGAAGTCATTCAAGCCTTAATGAAAAAGAGCTTTCAGCTACAAAGGCTGGTAATGTCCACCAACAAACGTGACGTAGGCTATAGAGATTGATTCACTGAAAGGTCCCCTTCTTCTGTAGCCCACTTATGGCAACATTTCCATTGTACACCCTTTCAATTTCCACACCTACACTTCCCCAGATCCAAGATGCTGACCTTAAAGCTTAAGCCTGCCTTGTGTCCAGACAGGCCTGTCAGCTGTGCAGATAGTGCACTGTTTTACGTCATTATGGCAGAGGCTTTGGTCACAATGTACATATATGCCCACAGTTTCATCAGCCATAGGAAGATTCTATTATATATTGCCCAAATGAATGTTTACTCCCTTACATTACCTATCAGATATTTGTTGAACAAATACTGCGTGGCCCCTGTACTTTGTTCACTTCACTAGTAACTTTATCAGACAAAAAGTAGTATTGTAGTACTGTAATGGCAAATGGGGTCTATGAATGATATATTTGGGACATAATGTGGGAGTTGAAGAGGTAGGAAACACATGACAGCATGGAAGTCCTGTGCATGCCCATTGTTTCCAAATTTGAGAGTGCCATTTATTTTGTATTTAGTTATTTATGTGCAATATATAGTAGATACATGATTATCGCTATCCTTAGATGTATTGATAGATGGTCATCATGACAAGTTAAGTGTTCATTTTAACTGGAAAAACTGTTGCATAGAGTCATTCGTAATTAAATGGATGTGGAAATTGGCATAGAAGTATGTACATAGTTTCACCATTCAATCTATGAGAACGTGAAAGCAACTTACCGTTAGCGTTAATGTAATTTTAGGGCTTTCATGTTTGTGCTGAGAGATATTGCAAAAATAGGTTAACCATGTTACCATTAGAGAATGGAAAAGCAGCAATTGTTGATTTAAAATTTTTTTGCTGTAGCTTTTTGCTGTAACACTGCTGTAGTTTCGAACCAGCAGATTCTTTTAGAATTCTTTTAGCTACATTATACCTCTGGAATAGTTTTCCCGGCGTAAATTGTACCAACAGACAACAGACTGTCTTTATTGATCATAGCTCATTGCTTTCTGCTCCATCTACATCCTCTGCTCTTAAACCTGACAGCAACCTTACCTTAGAACTGCAAAATTATAAACAGTGACTGCTTGCCTTACTTTTCAGCCTTTGGTTGGTAAGTAAACAAAACTATAGGGAATTAAGGCAAGACACTTATAGGTATAGACACAAAACATAGTTGGAAATTTGTTTGTCGGCAGAAAACTTCGGAAATTATCATTTGCAGCTATCGAGTGCAGAATACTCATCAATGTGCTGTTTTATTTTACTTTGCACTGAATTCTATTTTACTTTTACTTTATTTTGCTGCTGTTTATAAGCCAGATTAATTAGGGAAAGCAACGAAATGAAGTGCGTTAAGGTAATTTTAGGGAACTGGCTTGCATCTTTGTGCTGAGAGATATCACACAAATAAGCTAACTATGTTACTATTAGAGAATGGAAAAAACTCGTCATAAGCATTTGTTTAGGAATCTTTGTCAAAAATTTTCATTGAACGTCCACTTTCAAAATGTGTCAGAAGTTAAAACAACACTTCTGAGGGGTGATTAAATCAGCAAATGGCTGGAAAAATGCTATTTCAGATGCTGACAGTATGAAATGGCACCATGTTTTTGTATATTATCCCAATTCACCAAAAATGCTTCTATTATTCACAAACAGCAAACAGCAGCACATGCATTTTTGCCATAAAATACATTTTGTGGCAAAATATGAAATGCAGCACATAAAACTGGAGGATTTGGCTTCTTAGAGTTGTGGTTCTGTGGTGTCACTGACCAATACTACTGTCGTCACGACTGGATGTAATGTTTGTTCTTATTGTTGGATATAAACACTGAAATCCCAATTTGTCACCTCTGAGGCAAAATAATACACAGTAGCACTGTCCAATCACTATATTTCTGAAACATATCTGTAAGTCCTTACAGCTGCAGTTTGACAGTTTCTCAACCCAGGAGATTAACAAAATGTACAACAACATTAATACCCATTGCTGTTGCATTTTTATTTGGCTGTAATAATTCTCAAGAGTATGCTCTTGAGTGTGTTCCCTGAAACAATAGATCTCTGTAAGGGCTGGGATGAAGTAAACAAACTGACTGTTTAAAAGATTGTACCACAGATCCCTTTTTAACAGATGTTTCTATTGGTTTATCCTAGTCACTATGGAGTGTGCTAGTTTTTCTTCTGTTATTTAGCTATTATTTATTTCACTTATTATTTAACCTTTTTGAAAGGTTCTAATAGAAGCCTAACCTTATTCAATGGTAATTAATGGCCATATTATAAATGAGATGTTCCATATATATCTTAGCAGAAGTAAATGATTTATAAAAAGTGTTTTCACTTTCATTTTAGTTGGTAATTGGTAATAAATATGAACTTTACTGTTATATAAAAACCCCAAACACTGAAACCTGTTGTAACACATTTTTAGTTATATTCTCAGTCTTAGTAGTTTCATTGAGCACTGCATGTACACCAAGCCTTATAATGACTGCCCCCAAGAAGCTCATGGTCACCTGTAGTGCTTGTACCTAGTGAAAGTGGTCTGAGGAGGGAAAAAGCGAGATGTGAACGACGCTGTCCTGTATGATGCAAACTAACCGAAGGCTACTATGGCGTAGTAAATAATCGTAAATAATGGTCACAGAAGTGATGTGTCACGACACATAGCACATCAAGCCTTGCTTGGTAGACAGTGAACACCTCATAAGCCTTGCCATTTCAGAAATGCTGTGACCCAATCTGGCCATAATGGTTTTGCCCTTGTTAAGGTCACTTACCCCTGCCCATATTTTTTATATTCAACACGTCGACTACAAGTATCGAATCTTGCCTTAACACGTAATATATCCCAGACCTTCACGTGTTCCATTTTTACAAGATAGTCAACATTTTTATACTTCACGTGGAGGTGGTCATAATGTTTTGGCTCATCGGTGAATAATTATAACAATGACCAGTGACTGGCAATTGCTTAGTTTTATAAAAAATTGAACTAAACCTTTTTTTCTGTATCTAAACCTATTTACAGGTACATTCATTTATCTTCAGTTATAAGTTATTAGCGAATGCTAATTCCACTAGAGATTGATGCTTGCATAACACAGCAATTCTCACAGACATGCATCCAAACCCGGCAACGCCTTTGTCGAGCCGACCCGTCTGCTGAGGAAAACCGAAGCGAGCTGGAACTGTGCTGTAACTAGTCTCTCTTTGCGGTACGGCTTGGGTACGGGTCAGTTCCCATATGCCAGTGGAAAAGTGCCACAAGTGAGCTGGACAGAATGTTTCTTTTGAGAGGTCATTAATTAAGACGTTACCACCAAATTTCGTGATTATGTTTGTGTGGATTTCCTCTGGGTTATTTGGTTTCTTCTCACAGTCCAAAGACATGCGGTTTTGGTGAATTGGTATCTCTGAAATTCCCTTTGTGCATATGTGTGCCTTGTGATGACCTAGCATCCTATTAAGATTGTACCCTGCTCTGAGTAAGCAGTTATGGTTGATAGGTTTATTTCATCTTTTGTTATTGTTGCATTATTATTATTGCTTTATTATAAAAATGATTCTTCTTCAATGTGACAATTTTTATGTACAACATTCTGGTGAACTGTATCACATTGATGATGTGTTTAGTAACATTATATTAATGAAAGGTAAGTGTATCTTAGGACTGGACAAACAAGACTTTAAAAACAGTTGCTATTCATAATGCTAAAATCTTCAGACACATTAGAAAACAGATGTTCAGCCTGCTTTGGCATTTCAAGGTCTTGCAAAAGATGATTTGACACTAACAAGTCTATTATGGTGGGACTGCATTTTAACCCTTTGAAGTGTTAAAACCTTCCTGCCTTCTGGTTTTTCAAAACCTTTATTGCCCATTATTTTACTCTTGGAATGGTGGTCACTTCAGAGAGAAGCAGTGCAGAGATGGAAAAATAAACAAATGCATATATTACACCAACCATTACAAAGCGCACAGAGAATCTAAATGTTTACTCATTGGATTAACAAAAATGTTTGGCTATACCACTCCTGGGAGAACAACTACTCAAATGGATAATTAAAAGCCATTTTATTCCCACACATGATCTGCTGCCTGTCTCCACCTCTCTTTCACAAACTTTGGTGAACAATTAGTCTGTAGTACAGTACAGAAACCAACAAGCATTTTTAATAGTTATCACATTAAATTGCTCAACATCTCTTGCACCTCGCCTCCTTTGTCAGCTGTCTAACATTTTAGCTGGAATTATTTATAATTAGTTGAAACCCTTTATTATTCCTAGTAAACATTTACAAAATTAAGACATGTCATTTGGGTTTGGCATTACAGCTAGTGAATTGAGTCAGGAGTGATCACTCAGTATTTGAGCGCCAATATTCAATAAACAACAGCAAAGGCTCCATAAATGTGGGCTGACACCCAAGTCAACATATGATAAATAAAAACTATGAGGTATTATGTAGAGTTTTATTTCATTGAAAGGAGATGCTTTTATCAAAAATAATGTGATCATTGCATGGAGTTTAAAATTCATTATACTACATTATTTCAGGTTTAAATGTGATTTCCAGACACAAAGAGACAAGCGTATATTATATGATTAAAAGACAATTTTCATAATGATTAGATTTAGCATAAAAGTCATAACTTTTTTCATGAACATCAGACTGATGCATTAACATATCTAATAGATAAAGGCCCGTTGTCAGAGAACCAGAAATCAAATTTGACATTCAGTTGTGCATTTGACATTCACGTTCATATTGGCATGGCTATTTCATTTCAAAGGTACATTAAAGTCACGTGGGTGGAGTTTAAATAGGTATGCCCATGTAATTGAGAAATTCCATTGGACAGGATGAATAAAGCCAGCTATTTTAATGTCTTTAATATTGTCTGGTGGTTTCTGTGATTTACTGAAGGCAAGCCACATTCTAGGTTTGTTTTTAAAACTGCATTTAATACTTGTATTTTAAGCTACATGAAGAAAAAACATAATGTTTATCTGTACAGATGTGTAAAACACATTGTGATTTTATTATTATATTTTTGCCCTGTGGTGGGTTGGTGCCCCATCCTGGAATGGATCCATAGCTTCTGGGATAGGCCCCAGACCACTGCAACCCTGCATAGGACAAGCAGGTACAGAAAATGGATGGATGGATGGATGGATTATGAATCCCATAACCTTGGAGTGTTTACCTGCAGGAAAACAAGTACTATAGTCACTTTTATAGCTTTGTATTCCGGAGGTGGACACAATAGGTTTTTCTGATAATAGCAGCCAGTTATAGTGCTACAGCCAGAACACTGTAGGTTAATAACTCAGTACCAAATGAATTACTACTACACTCAACAGCTGACACTGCATTTAAGGGCAAGTTTAAACATTCAGGACACAACTGAGACTGTTGTGCAATATAGCTTTCAGTACTTACTTAGAGTAAAATAGATTCTGCAAGACACATAGTGTGCTTATATAAGAGGCAATAAAGAAACATGTTGAAAAGTGACTGTGAATAACATGACCTCATTTCCTTTTTGCAGAAAAAAAAAGGCCATAAATGCATTGGGTTGCTATGATTTGTATGTAAAGCTGTCATGACGGTGTATGGTGTAGGTAGGAAAAAGGAGTGACAATCTACTTGTGGTTCCAAGACAAAAAAAGGGGTTTATTAAGGAAACTAAATCTTTCTCTCAGGAATACACTTGGTAAAACTACAAGCAAAAGGACCATGATGGGTAAAAAAAAGCAAAATGGGGAAAACTAACTATAACAAACCACAAGGAAACAAGGTCCAGGAACAAGGCAGTACTGGGAGCAGGCACAGGGCACAGGGCACAGGGCAACACCGCAAAAACTCAATGACTCACTAAGGAACTGAACACAGGCAGGTACTTAAATACTGAGGAACACCAGGGCAAACAAGGAACAGGTGCAACGCAGATTAACAAATTGAAAAGGACTCAGACTCGGAACCCCCACAACTGGCAGGTTCTCAGTCTCTGAGCTGTACAATCAGCCCATTGAGCCATGCAGCAGGCCAGGGAATAGAGATGGCACACTGGGGCTGAAGGATAGGATGACAGGATGGAGATAGGATGGAGAATAGGATGGAGAATAGGATGGCCAGCAGCACTTGCTGGCCAATCAGGGAGGAGACAGGAAGGGCAGGGTAGGATAGGCGCTGACCCTGACATAAAGCAGTTTTTAGGCACACATCTGTTGTCATTGTCTAAAACTGAGAACCACCATGAGAGAAAATGTGAGTGCAGTAGTACAGAGAGGGACACAGAACAGTTTCTGTTTTCCACCCCATCTTAGCCTGTCTCTGTCTCTCCTTCACACTCTAATAACGTCATCACAAACTTAGGGGTTAAATAAGAAATCTGGCTTCGTAATATAGCCCCCTGGTGTGTGTAATAGCTGTAAAAGCAGGCTTGTTCCGTATCAAGTGCCATTCTAAAACAATTCTCTAGAATGACGCAGACCAATGCAATGTGAAAGGGCTTATCTGTGTCAAGTTCTTAGTAAAAGAAATGTAAATTTAATGGGCACCACTGCAAAATAAAATACTGTGTACACACACACATATAAGAAATATATATATATATTTTTTTTTTCTCAAATTAATGAGTTGACTGCCATTTATAAGTGGCAAGAGGGGTGGCATGGTGGTGCATTGGTTAGCACTTTGGCCTCATCCCTCTGGGACTGGCTTCAAGTCTCTGCCATGACTCCATATGTGTGGAGTTTGCATGTTCTCCCCATGTTGTTCTGGGATAATTGCCCATAGGTGTAAGTGTGCCCTGTGATGGGTTGATGCCCCATTCTGGGTTGTTTCCTACCTTGCACCAAAAAGCCCTGGACCCCCAACCCTGAATAGGAGAAGCAGTTTCAGAAAAGGGAAGATAAAAACTGGTACCATTTGAAGTATTCACCCAAAGTACTGTTTAATAAAATTTCTCACTGATCTGTTAGCTGATACTTTTATTCTCCAGCAAAAGAAACATTACATATATAGTGCTTTCATGTTTACAGGCCCCACGACCAGTTAACGCAGCAGACCAAAAGTCTATCGGGAGGACACATGGCCAGCTGGAAAACTTTGAATACCTCTCTAATACTTGACCATTCCAGCCCATAACTATCAGCCCCCATGTGTGGAAAAAATAGGCAGGCAGATAAATCACTGTATTGGTATAATAAAGATGTATCAAAATGTTCTCTTTTCTGAGATTTTTTTTCCTGAAAGAACTGCAAAGGATAGAGAAACTCCTGTCTTAAATGAATGTATGTGGTTTTCCCTGTATCCTCTCCTGTTTAAATTTGGATTGGTGTCAAAACAAACTGAAGTCATTAAGGAGCTTGGGTGCTGGAGTGTATTAAAGATTTGGGTGCAGATCTCCTGGACGTATAAGGTGCAGTAACATCAGCATGGGGAAGTGGCTAATTTGTGCTTCGGCACACACAGACATAACATTCATCATTTGTTGCCTGGCAATGTTTGATTCTTATGCCCAAGTCATGGTCTGTTGGGTTGAAATTATACTAAAGTATTTTTCCATGTATTAGTCACATGTATGGTTGAGAGCCATAACAAAGTCACACGTCATCAATGAGCAATCGATTTGCACAATTCAGTGGAGCACCATCATCAAACTGGACACTCTGCTCTATTGAGCACGCAGCTTTTTAAGTGCTCCAAATTCTACCCCATTGAGGGATAAAGAAGAGAAAGAAAGAATCTGTTGTAGTCATTGATAGCATGCAGACTTATGTTTCATTTCTCATATAATTTCATGTCTCACGCTTGTAACTTGACATTGATCCAAGTTTCCCAGTCTGTGGGTCTTTACTTCTGGTGGAATGTCACAGAGTGATCTCAGTCTGATTCCAGAGTCCAGTGTCCCCTGCCCCACACCCAATAATCTGTTTTTTTTTCAGTGTCTCCAAAGGAGCAATTCTCCCTAGCCGTTCCTCCAGCTGAAAGCTGTCCTGAAGATAAACAATGACATCATCATTTGAGCTGATGTAAAACCCTCGTTTGCCACTCCCAAGACCAGTCAAGAGTGAACGTTTTCAGAGTAGTACTCTACTTGTACGTGTTTCTTTTTAAAAATGTACTTTGCTCAGAGCAAAATGTGGAACCACACCCCATAAATCAGACAGTGGCATAGCTTATGTCTGCTCAGACCTAGCTCTACATATATAAGGTCTTCATGTCTATCCTCTTTGAATGAATCCCTATATAATTAATTTTTGCACATCTGTTTCTAGATAATGTGGTGGCTTGGTGGGCAGCACTATTGCTTCTAAGTTCCAGGGTTCAAATGCCAGCCCTGCTCAGTGTGAGTGGAGTTCACACATTTTCCCTGTGTGGGTTTCCTGTGGGTTTTCTGGTGTCCTCCTGCAGTCCAAAAGTTGCAGTAATATGAATTGATGTCTCTGAATTGCCTGTTGTGGGAGTGCTCTGCAATAGTCTGGCCTCCTGTCTAGGGTGATCCTCTACTTTCTGGGACAGGCTCCAGGTCCTTCTCCTTGACATTGTATTGTCTAACCCAGTAAAAAATGGGTGGGAGTTTCATATATTCCTTATATGTTGCCTGTTATAGATATATTAGTTGTGCACTGGGTGAGCCTATGCCAAGAAGCACAAGAAATAGGGCAGGGGATGGTGTGCCATCCAGATCCCAGAGGGAAAACACACATGTACAACTGGACTGCAACATTTGTTGACAGTTTGAAAATGACCCAAAAAAGATTATACATCAGATGGACAAGACTGCTAGCCACAGACCTTTGCTCACGTCCTAAAAAATAAAAGAATATTTTGTTTTGTCGAGAAAGAAAAATGTAATATGTACGTTTACGTTAATAAAGCCTGAGATTTTATCTAAGAAAAAATAAGCAATCCAAATTTGATCATTATGATTTCTTGTTCTTTTTGCCGTGTCATTGTGCATTTATGGGTGTATCTTGTTTAGCAGTGCCCTTTCCTCCATAATAAATTAAATCTGTTCTCAGTTGTGCAATAATCATTCAAGTGAAACCTCCAAGTTTCAGGCTTTGTTTATAACGACAGATTGGGCTACTTTATCGTGACATTTGTTTAGAGTAATCACATGTGTTATGGCTTTAAATCAAATAGTTTCACCCGAAAGCAGTCAACTGTAATTACATACTTTAATAGCATGCATTTAAAGACAATATATTTATACATTTAAAGACATATATAACCACACCTCACTATGCTACCCTACAGCTATGGTAATAATCTATTACTTTTGACATACTGTATGGATATAACTTATATTGTCTTTAAACTAGGTTGTTCTTTCTGCTTAGCATGTCTTTCGGTAATGTTGTCAAAAATAGCATTCTTTGCATAATATTCTCATATCATTGGGTAGATTATGCATCTACTTGTATTTGATGGCCAGTTGAGGAAGAACAAACATCTCTTTAGGCCTCTGGAACTGATCCCCAAAATGCAGCTGAGTGCTCTGTGGGAGGAGGTCCCCTGGAATTATAGGCCTCGCTCTATTCCAGATTCCACCTAGGTGGGGTTTTGGCAAGAGGTATATTATTGCAGCAGCTGTGGCACATATGAATCACAATATGGTGTAGTAAGAGAAACACTGCATCAGTTTCCTGCTGGACTGGTGATAGTGCTCACTTTCTCTCATTGCAATAGGTGAGTGATGACAGTCTTTAAAAGTGACTTCTACATGATAGAGTATACCCAATATCTGGCCCTATGATTCCTTTAAATCACAGATTATTGCACACTAATATATTGCATTTTATGGGTGGGGATCTTTCATATGATATGTGAAGTACATAAATTATTTCTTTTGGTTTAGAAGTTACTTTTGTCCGGACGACCTTGCAAGGTATTGTCATTTTCCACTTTACCCATTCATACAGTTTTATTTATTCATTTGTTTTTCATTTAATGCTTTGTTTGAATTTATTGGCCATCAAAGTAAGTCACAGCTTTATATATTAACAATGAGGAGGGTGGGCTGCACTGAGTATTCGACAGTTTGTTTATAAATATGGACTTTACTCACTGTGATTTACATTTTGCATGGTGAGCCATGGATTGATTAAAATATGAGTTTTCCCCATTTTCGGTTATCATTATTTGCATTAGTGTGTGAATCGAATGTTGAGTAATAGTGTCACCAAATGTTAATTTTATTCAAATAACAATGAACATCTTCTAAAATATGCCAAAGGTGCTCACAATACTGATTCAGGCCTAGGGAACTCAGTCACTAATGGTGTGTCAGTTATGCACTGAATAGCTGTCTAATCAGTACTACAGTAAACCAGGGTATACAAGGGCTTGGTTGTTGTTGCTTTCACAAGGTAGGTTTTCTTGGCAATTGAAGTTCAGAAATACGGCCCTCTCACCATACTTTGATTGTTTGGGATAGAAAGCACAAAATTGTTTTGTACTGAATACGCAATGGTAATAACCATAGCTATAGTTGTTGAGATTGGAAACTAAATAAACAGATGAGTGATTCTCTGAATGGGGTGCCCTTTAAGACCCCTAGACTTCTTCAAAGATTTTGTAATGAAGGACATTAAAAAATGTATTTGAAGCCTTCAGCTAAAAAGAACTAGGTGTTTTTGCATTGTAATGCAAAACATTTTTTGTTTTATTTTAAATAAAATGGTTGTCTAAATAGTAGATGACAAATAGGCTTCTCCTCACTGGCCATCATTACATTTCCATTGAATATCAAACAAATAAAAATTGCAATTAACTGAAGTCGGCTATGACAGAAATTTAGGTTTTTGAAAAGTATATGTTTTGATTTTAACAAAAAATAGAATAATAACATTCTAAGTGGTCTCAGATTATTGTTGCTGAGTTTGTGCTGAATAAAAGCACATGTAGCACTTTGGGATAAATGTTTTTTTGATAGGTGAAATATTTTAAAATGTCAAGGCATGTCAGACTACCCCAAAAGTGGTTGAAAGGCCTCAGACTCCAGAGGGTTAATACCAGAATTTTGTTGTTAGTATAATAATATGATTGTACAATTTAACAAACAAATGGATAATATGTTTTTTTCTGAAAAAAATACATGGATTTTCTATGAAATTGCAATATTAACATCTTCCCCATTTTCAACCCCACCACACCATAACCTTTACTTCCATAAATGTGATGGATCAGTCCCTGTGACCAGTGTATTGACCCAGTGTATTTCTTCTGCAAAGAAAGGTAAATGACAGTATCTTTTCTTACCTATTTTTCATTGTTTTTATTATCACCTTGAGATTGTCAGGCTCAACACATGATAGTAAACAAGAAATTAATCAATAGTGATGCAAAATATTTTATGATTTTCTAAATGGCATGTGTTGTAATGGAGTTATGGCTATTATTAGACGAAAATATCTAACCCCGTTAAATTCAACACTGTCACATTTTTATTGCAATGGGGCTGAATCATTGACACTTGTAGATGACTGTAATGTAGGCTTTGATGTGAGTTGTGTGAAATAATTCTTAATATTATTTTATGTGCAATATTGTCAGACGTAACAATGGCAAAAACAGCGGCAGAAAAGCAAAGTGAGTACATGCAAAGAAGGGATGCAGACCCAGAGAGAAAAGAAAGATATCTCTGGAGTGAGCATGAGAGGTGGAAAAGGGACACTGATGCATGGAAAAGGAGATCTGAGTAACAGAGCTAAACGACATAAGCAAAGCTATAGCAAAGCTAAAGAAAGACAGAGAGTGCCCCTTAATTGTCCCCACATTGTGATAAAATCCTGTTATTTTGACGTTGCGGGGACCCCACAAGGGGAGATTCAATTTTATGAAAATCTGTGATTGCAATCGAAAAACTAAAAGTACAAAAAGACTTGCCAGAGATTTAAATCCCCAAACATGGAGGTATGAGGCAACAGTATGACCCACTGGACCACCATGCCAATCTGTTGCAATAGCCATTCGATATAACAGTATTACAAGTTTGTATGTAATAAAGTCATGGAAAAACATAGGCATGCTAATATTTAATTGACTATGTTTAATATAATTTATAAACAGCTTCTTTGTTTAGCTGAGGTTTTATCCAAAATGACATACAATAGAAAGCAGGGTAGATGGTCCTTGGAGCAATTGGGGGTCAAAGCCCTTGCTCAGGTGCCCAATGGTGACATCATTCTGCCAGCTCTAGGGTTTGAGATGATGACCAGATGAGCACAGGACCAGCAGCCTAACCTATGGAACCACACATCATGCCATGTGGTTTTCCTTAAGCAGCAACATGTCTGGATAGGGTTCTGAAGATAGTTGTTTCATTTCATTAAAATTCATCTAGATGCACACATTTGCTTTGTTTTCTGCGGTTACCATGAAGAGATTGTATAATATAATAATTAGGACATTGCACAGTATCATCACAAACAACAAAAGCAGGCTGAATTACTCCAGACACAAACTGCCTCAACACTTGACTCCCTGCGGCTCTTCGTGATTAAGACTATCGTGTTTGATAAGATGTTAGAACATCCTCTTACTGTAGCATTCAATTAAGGTTTTTATTTCACTTCTTAAATGTGGATTGCTAATTCACTGAACTACTGAGAAAAAAAATAGTTCTGCACATTGGGTATTCCAGTTACAGACATACGGCAGAAGGTATAAACAAAACATTGATATAGAATATTTTGTAATGCAGGAAGAAACCTACAAGATACAGAAAGAACACACAAAACAGCTAAGAGGTTTGAACCCAAACTGAAAAGGTAGGAGCTGAGACGGCAGCCCACTGTCCACAGACACATACAGACTCCATATACACAGAGAAAGGGTGGGATTTGAACTTCCAGACCCTTGAGTCATGAGACAATAGTGCTGCCAACAGAGCCGCCATCAATGCTTTTAGAGCTCATAACTATTTCCTGTGTTTAAAATCATTAATGCAGCCATTAACCATTTTGCTATGAATATTAGGTGTATATTCCAAGTATATTTCTTTTGTCACATGAAATGCAAAATGCAACCTAAGACAATAAATGGGCACATGCAGAGAGCGGGCCCCCTGAGCACCCAGCTCTTTTGCCTGAATAATTTAAAGTGCTTCGCTTTAAAGATATTCAGTGCCGCTTTAAAAGGATAAGAACCTTTACCATCCCACCCCCCCAATCCCATTCCCTTCCGGTTGTTTGACATGCATGCAGCAAAGGATTTGACTACCTGCTCTTCTGAATGGTACTGAAAATAGCACACAGTTCTTAAAAGCATGAACAAATTCCTTCAATCAATTTCGTTGACTATGTTTCTGTTTGTACTGATTTAAGTAACATTCATAAAGTAGACTAGCGGGGCTCAAATTTGAGCACATTGCAAACTTCACAGTAACGTACATGGACATACTTTAAAGCAGCATAATGCAGATTCTCTGATTAATTAATGATCCAAAAATGTGTGTGTGTGTGTGTGTGTGTGTGGGGCGGGAGGTGGAGAATTGTAATTCCAGTTGGGGGCGGGGGGGTAGTATGGCATCCACTTCTAATTTCAATTGAAATTTGAGCTTGCAGAGCCATTTCACTAGCTTTCCTTCTGTGATGCATGTGAGAGCACCTAACATGGTTCATTGGAGAAGCTGGGTGGAGATGATTAAATTAACTGTTACACACTAGCTAATCTTATGAATCAAAATATTCAGCTCCTTTTTCCATTATTTTTCATGCTGATGTAAAGAAACAAGGGAAAACTCAAAGCTCCTGTATAATCAAGTTTGGGTTCATTACATCATCATCATGACGAAGCACACATTTCCCAACAATTCATGGAAGACTGTGTTTTAGACACACTCCCTGGTCATTTATTATTCATTACACTTTTTGGTGAGAAATCAAACCAAGAAACAAAGGCATTGTTCTGTCATCGTTACTTCATCAGTGAAGTTCAAAGGTCTTTTTAGACTTTTGATGTACTGTCCTGCAAAATTATTATAAGTAGAACTGCCTGGAAATACTTGAAAGCTGTTGGAAAAAATACAAAAAATATGGTATTCTTCATTTGTAATGATGTATTTGTAGAACCCTGCTACAAAGGCTTTGGGATTTTCTATTAGTTACATTTTTATTTTCATTGAATTAATAAACAATAATAATAATAATAAATCTCATGTTTCTCTGATTATACAACAGCAAACAAAATTTTATTAGTAGTAACAGTATCAGTAGGCTGAAAGTGAAGGTGACCAAAGAAATGGAAATGAAAAAATGTATTATATGTTCACAATTGCTGATAATCTGGGGCTGGCGAGCAATTCCATTTGTTAAAACTCAAAATGACGTAAAGTGTAAATATACTGTTTCTTTATTATTTTTTCATCTTACCTACAAATTTAACAAGCACTATGCGATTTGCAATTCATTTTTGAAGACTTGCTAATACTACCACACCCTATAATACATCATGTTTTCCTTTGCACATTACTACATCATTTCCTTTTCCCATTTTTTGTAAAAAAAAAAAAAGAAGTTTGATTCGCTGAGAGTGTGTCAGTAAAATCTAACTGCTTCTGTGATGATTGTTCAACTGTGCCACGACATGCAGGATGAATGACTCATCAGGACGAAATCAACAAGATCGTGAGGGATCAAACCGAGAGGACTAGAATGGGGATGAACATGGGCTAGCAGGAGGAGCAACATTAGTGACTAGACTGGGGAACACAGCACAAGGAAGTATATATATAAGGGACTAACGAGGGAGCTAACAAGAGGCAGTTGGGAGTGATTAACATGAGGGTTAGGAATGAGAGGTAAGACAGATGAGTAACAGACGTGGCTTGTTAGGGTCACGCCATGGAAGAGACAGGAGGGTCAGGTGGACATGTCGGGCAGGACGTGACAAACTGATATTTAATGTATTAGATATTTAGATATTAGCTTTGTAATATGACGAGAGTATATGATTCTAGTAGCTCATACATAAGATATTTTAATTTTAATACTATTTTGCTATTTAAAACGTTAGAAGATTTGTTATTTTTTACAATACTTTTTACAGTAACATCATACACGTCATTGTGGAGCTGACATGGAATCACTGCAAACTGAGAAGGAATGTGTGAAAGTTCCTAATGGTAGTATCATCACAAAAACGTATTAGGCACTTTTGCTTCTACAATTGCTTTATACTATAGTCTTGTTACTGTTCCCTCCACAGCAACTTTGGTAAACACAGTACAGTAAAGTAAAGCTGGAGTGGCTGATAAAAAGAACAGAGCACCAATAGGAACCTTTGTCTATTTATACACTGCTCATTGCATGCACTCATATGTCATTCACATTTATTTAGCAGATTACAAACATACCTGCTGCTGAGGATTTGACCAGGCATAGCTGCAGCTAGGCTGAGCTTCCACTGAATGCCCAGTTACAAATGTATGCATTGCAAGAGCTACACCACATCTACTAACAAAGCGGTATGAGACTCAATAGACCTTCTTTCCAAGCACATCGCAAGGGTGACCTTTTGTTCCATTGCCCTGTAGGCCTGAAATATTTTTGTGTTAGTTCTTAATACCACTTGTCCCCATCCAACCTCTGTAACTGCTTATCCTATTCAGGGTTGTGGGGGCTCTGGAGCCTATCCCAGAGGCTATAAGTGCAAGGCTGGGAACAACCTGACATGGGGTACCAACCCTTCACAGGGTACACTTGCACACACCTACAGGCAATTTGGCAACTCCAGTTAACCTCAGCATATTTTTGGACTGTGGGGCGAACCTGGAGGAAACCCCACAACAACACAGGGAGAACATGTGAACTCCACACACATGGATCCATGGCAGACACTCGAATCTGGGTCCCAGAGGTATGAAGCGACAGTGTGAACCACTGCACCACCAAGCAGCCGCTCACTTGTCCCCAGAAACATAATTACAGAAGATTCTTATTGTTTCCTTAACTGTGTCATTTAAAAGGATGTGTTTACATGTGCATTGTTTTTTTAAATCAAAAAATTGATAACGTTCCTGAATGTCAAAGTATACAGGTAATGAGTGATTTGTTTCAGTGAAATTATATATATTTCATGAAAAAAACGAGGGGGTAGGATTTACATATTATTCTTTCTGTCTGCTTAAGATGCATGCAGAGAACAATGCTGTTATTTGTTGTTTACTACTACCCTTGACTACCATGTTTTCTGGACTGGTGCGTTTAAATTTGAAAAGTTTTTTTTTTTTTATGGTCCAGGGGCCAGAAGCATGGAAGCAATTGTAGAAAGTTTTACCTCATTCATACTGGGTGCCAAGATTTTTTTCCTTATACAATTAACATTGTGCTGCAAATGGCAGCCGGCTGGTGCATGTTAAAGCAACCTTCATCTTCAGTCAGTCAGCCTACTATCAGTACTGTTGTCTTATTAGTGGGGAACATGCACCATTTGCTGCTTTTAGCAAACATGGCAAAGCTAAAGTGAACTTTTCTCTGCAAGTAAAAGGAAGATGTAAACAAAATAAATCGTCATGGCAGATATATTTTCCTGTATTGTTTCATAGGAACAACTCTATTAATATTTGGCTTGCCCTGGGGCGAGAAGTCGCTGGTTCAAATTTGTGAGCAAAATATTGATAGGGTGCTGGGGTAAAAAAAAGATGTGAAATTGGCCGTCCTGCCCTTGATGACGTTAGCATGGAGTTTCAAGCCAGAAACTGATGACAAGCACAGGCATGATGCCCATTCCTCCACAAACAGGGAGAGTTACAGCAGCATAGCATGTAACTTCGATTCGATATAGTGCAAAGGACTGCTTCACTTTTAATACATAATTTTGATTTATTTCAGATGATCTATTAAAACATGAAGTGCAAAACCACAGAGTTGGTATTTAATTTGAATTGATAATGTATCATAGTTTGATAATCTTCATAATTTTTCATGTGGCCTATATCTTATCCTTTCATGTAGTTTGTTTCTGTGTTAAAATTTATAGTGTAGACTTGTAAAAAAAAAAAGGCTTACATTAACCAAAAGCAGTTTGTCAACAGTCTCGCATTCTGTGGCCTTTTGTACCATATGACAATTAACACATAGCTCAAATATTGATTCTAATCAGACGGTGTTCTTCTGTACATTAACAACAATCATTTTACATAATGAGTCTTAACCAAGCCTTTTAATAGTTTTGTGATTATCGGATATGTCACTGCGATGTCTGGCAAAATTGAATGTCTGGCAAATTGACATTTCTGCATTAATGGGAAGAAATCAAAGTTCTGAAACATATACGCATGCTTTCACAGATAAAGAGTGTTAAAGAACACCGGTGAGAGTTTTAAACTCAGTCAGGCTGGATTCAGTGAAGGGTCGCTACTTAGCTCCCTCCGATTTGCTGAAGGGTGTGAGTTATCTTACTCAGCAAGTGATAGATGCATCTGCTCCTCAGACATCTGTATTTACTCAGACACAGCTAATTTCCCAGGGAAGCACAAGAGAGAAATTCAAAAGAGTATTTTGTGGGAATGGGAGTCCTTTACTGAAGTAGGGAGTTAGAGTTCATTACGTATGAGGCTACTCACCCATAAAGGTAATGATGGGGCTACTCTGAATGATACACCACATTCTGAGGTTAGTAACTGCCTGAATGTTTTTCTCAATAGGTGGATTTGTTCTTTTTATTCTACAAAACAATGATGTCATGAAGGAGTTTGTAGCTTCCTAAAATTGTTAATTTCTGAATTTGATTGCGAGCCATACTTCACCACCTCTGCCTGTGAGATCATTTCAGTGTGACTTTATCTGTTATTTTCTTCCAGCGAACTACTCCATATGATTAACCCGGGGACACTGGGACATAGTTGATATATTATTTTGAAAAGTCTCTCTGGCATACTCAGTACAACATGAGAGATTATGTTTATGAAATGTAGGCCCATTCAAGAATCCAAGAGATTCAAAAGCTTGCGTACCTCCCTCCAGACTTAAACAACATATAACAATAACTAATGATAAACAAATAGGGCAAATAGCATAGATACAATGTGTTGGCAGTTAATAAGACAAAATTCTTTGTTTGCACAAGTATGAGGACAGGCAGGTACATTAGAATGCTTCGCTTCTCCTTCCCAGTCCTGCTCTCCATGAGACACACATGCAAGTCACTACACAGAGTTAGCCAGCACCCAGCACCCCTGGAGCTGGGGGGTTTTCCAGACATTCTCTGATTCATGCCAAAAAAATTGCAAATTGGACTATGAAGCTCCACCAACTTAATTTTTTTGCTAATTTGCACTATGTGAAAAATAGTTTTTTTTTATTCGTCCTAGACCAGGGGTGGGCAATCTTATCCAGGAACATAAGAACATAAGACATCTACAAACGAGAGGAGGCCATTCGGCTCATAAAGCTCATTTGGGGAGAACTTAACTAATAGCTCAGAGTTGTTAAAATCTTATCTAGCTGAGATTTAAAGGAACCCGGGGTTTTAGCTTGCGCTACACTAGCAGGAAGACTAGTCCATACTCCAACTACACGCTGTGTAAAGAAGTGCTTCCTGAAGTTCATTTTAAAATGTTCTACCATTAATTTCCACTTATGGCCACGAGTTCTAGTATTTAAACTAATATTGAAATTTAGCTGAACAGCACCCTGACCTGTTAGACTCTTATATACCTGGATCATGTTCCCCCTTAGTCTCCTTTGCTCGAGGCTAAACAGATTCAGCTCAGCTAACCTCTCC
>JAODKC010000044.1:24584154-24596888 GCA_026777985.1 Mormyrops attenuatus | reverse complement strand
AACTCCCTAATTAGGTCACTAATTAGAGGACTGATTGGCTGAAGAGTCCTCACACCTGGGTTTGAACAGCTGACCCAGTTATCCCAAAAACCTGCATACACACCTGCCCTTTGCGGATAAGATTGGTCACCCCTGTCCTAGACCATTCATCCAAATCATACAAAACTCTAACTGTAGCATCTTGAGACCATGTAGACAAAACTTTATTGGTAGGATTTTGATCAGGCAAATTGTTCAAATGCCACAGACCAAGGAATTTCTTGGGTGTGCCCATATTGAACTATGGACCAATTTCAACAGAACATCTGATTCCCACCAAACTTGCTATGTGTAGTTGGTACGACATTCTAACGCCACTTCCCAAATTTCACCCAATAGGGAGCACTATAACTCAAACTAGCTTATAACTTGTAACCCCCCAGTAATCAAAACCTGTCAATAAAACACTGTGGACCCCCTTAAAAAGTTGGAGACCTCAACCCCCCAATGCTCAAACCACTGTTACGCGACTGCATACATATACAACTTTTCAGTGCAATATCGAGGGAGAAAAAAAACTCAGTGTATGTATTGTAGCATCACATATAAAATGAAACATATAATAATGAAAGGAATCTGAAGAAGACCCAATGAAAGGAAGACCCAAGGCTGTTGGAAATAGGGGGGATGGGGGGGTGGCAGTCCCCCCCTCCCAATAACAAAAATAAATAACAGTGTGTTCCTTATCTTTTAATATGAAGCCACACATCACTGAGGTCAATTCACAGCGCATGCAGAGCACGAGGACAAAACATACATCTAATGAAGACTGTAGTCCTGTATCAGACAAACATTTTATCATAAGGGTTAGTTTCTTATGTTTTTTGTGAAACTATACCCTAAACAGTGTTTGTCTTATTTAAAAAGATGAAATTTTTATTAGTCTAAAATTATTTTAAAATCTTTCTAACATCGCATCCTTTCACAATGTGACTATTACATGTGACACACACCAGTGCTAGGATCCATGTATACTTAGCAAACTGCATGCAACAAATGTTTTCTGGCTGTTTCCATTACTATAGTTCTATGATTTTGACCTTATTACCAAATAGTAATCAGTGTGGCACAATAGCATTTGTTTATGCTTGATTATCCTATAGATGTTGATTCAGATATTTGTTCTATACTGTAGAATAACAACGTTCCAACGTGTGAAAAACGTTCCATTCCACTCAAAATTATCTCCAATCACAGGTTCAGAACTATAATCCATGCCAACCATATTCAATATGTAATTACTACTGAAAATAAATACACAGTATAGAAAGTTCACAGTAAATTCATTTGTTGACTTGTGAATTGTATATGAAGTTTCCTTATTTGTTAAATATACCTAACCACATTTAAAGCTAGTTAAAAACAGCTACTTACTTTCACAAAGTGATTAACCCCATTTTGTTCTAAATACAGCTCTTCGTTTAAGATACATAGTTCTTCTCCACTAAGGATCAGATCCTTCATCAAACCAGCCACATTTTCATACGTATGTGATGACAGATTTTTTTTTGAGAGCTGGGTGCAGCAGAATAATTTTAGTTGACAATCATCTGCCAGAGGTAATAATACTATTTGTACAACAAGTCACACCTATAGAGAGTCTTCCTTCTCTGGTTCTCACAAATGCAGAAACATTTCTAGGACATTTACCTCAATTTCAGCTATGATTCAATGAAACGGGGGCGGGGGTGATAGCTGGCAGTGATGGTCACCTAGGACGCCATATTGGCTAGGAAATAGGTGCCGAGTATAGCCCTCCTCTGACAAGCTAACTACAGCCCTGTCTCTCCCCCATGTGGAAGACATAGGGAAAGTTATTGTACCTTGGACTTCTTGATGAGGTTGACAAAGAACAGGGAAACAATGGGCATTGAACATCATCACTCCTTTCAAATGTTAAAATGTTAAAACCTGCAGTACAAGGCATAAACAAACAAAGTAATATGCTGGTCACCTGAGGACTCTTAATGTGAAGTGGGATGGGCACAAATGATATAGCAATTAAGTGTAATATTTTGCCTCTCATCAGAAATCAAATTATCGATCATATTTATTGCCTTCTTATAGTCCTATCTATCTATCTATCTATCTATCTATCTGTCTATCTGAATTATTTTCCGGTTATTATATAAATTATAATGGGTATTTTTTTCAACCATACATCCCTCGAGTCCTACTTTAGGAGGTATACCAGCTCACTTTCAGAAGGGGTACAGTGCCCCTCCTCTTGGGGACCATGACGAAACTATAGTGGGTGTAATTTGAATTCGAAGAACCGAATGGCTTTTCCTTGTTTAGGAAACGAACTGAGCTCAGTGTAATCTGCGAATTGAAGTTAGACACTTACTTCTCCGTTCAAACAAGAAGAGTCCTCAATGCACTCTAATCAGGAGAATTGTTAGAACTGCTGTGCACGCGCGTACAACACGCGAATTCTGAATGGAAGGGAACAGTCTAATACATTGGAATTATTAATACAACTGAAACTCATTTATGGGATTACAAATTTGTCAAAGGTATTATTATTATTATTATTATTATTATTATTATTATTAGGAGTAGTAGTAGTATAGTTTTACTGGAGAAAAGTTTAATATTTCATCAGTAAAATAAATTATTTCTGTGTAGCTTTTTTCAGAATGTGTTTTTGCATTAATTAGCTTGGTGGTTTGAAATGTATCCAGTGAATCAACACAAAACTACTGCAAATCTAAGTACTGTTTTTCTGTATAGATATCGAGAAACTCGAATATATATATATATATATTAATCTGCTTTGTGTTTGAATTAACTCTCATTCACCCTTTACGAAGTATAAACCATGTTTCATGATTTGCGTCACCATTAATCCGCTATTTTCCAATGAATCCTATATAGCTGTCGGCTCATTAAGACCTCGTAAAAAAAGATGCAGACGCTAATTTTTCTGATCTTTGCATATGTGTTGAAACGGATTTAATACAAATCACCTGCAGACATTTTTCTGACTGAAAGAATTGTCGGAATCGGAAAGCATTATTTGAACTCTGCTTTTGTTTTTTACTGTGTTTTAGCTCATTGATATATTGAAATATCAAGTCAGCACTGTCAGTTTCAATTTCGTTAGCAGATGTTCAATAAACTGTCTATATTTGACAATGTCAAGCATGCCTTAACCTTGCAAGTGCTCCTGTTCCTTAATTAAGTTAACCACTCCCATAACATTATGCTGGCCATAACAAGATTTAAAGCAGATATCTTTTTTTGAATGATGTGCAATATTTTTGCAACTAATATACACTATTATGGTTTTCTTCAGACTATAAACATTCCCCAGTCTTGCTTTGTTTATCTTAGAATGCTCCATGAACGCTTCTTTGAACAGAAGTTTTCTGGCATCTTGACATTGAGTATACATATATGCAGTGCTTTTTGATTCTGTTCTTTGACCAAAGTTCTACTGCTTCTTCAAAGTTGATCTAAAATGTGAAGGGTCCTCTCTGCGTCAGCCTCCCCCGGTTCTCTCCTCCCGCTTTGTCAGAAGGCACAGTCATGTTTGATAGTTTTCCAATAATTTTTTTGAAACTTTGCAATATTTTATACTCATCTGCTGATCTCCTAAAGGTTCCATGTGGCCCGTTGCTGAGTTTGTTCTTGGGATTCCTACCTTCTCGTAAAGGAGGTTTACATGAGCTTTATTATGGACTAATAATTGTCGAATCATAGCACAGGGGTAGGATAAATTAGCTGGAAGGCAACTGGTCAAACTTGAGCTCATTAATAATTATTACTGCTTAGAGAATGTACAGTTTTCCAACTAATGATTTTTTTTTATTTTTGATTCATTTTAAGAATATGTTTGCTTTGCTGTTGCTATTGTTATAACAAATAATTATATAACTACCTAACTTTAAGAAGCTGTCTAGAAAATGGATAGATGCAGAAACTGCTTTAATAGTAGTAGTATATAATATTACTTTTTGAAACACTTATTGATGTATTATTTATGTCTTTTTTTCAGACCAAGGATGTTATTTAACATAAAACACATCCTGTGGTGGTTATTTTATGTACACCAGACAGTTGATGGTAAGATATTAAATATATTCCAATCATGTATATTAAGTGCAATCTTTCAGGTTTAAGTTGACCTAGTTATTTTGACATGTATCCAGCATGAACAAAACTTCTGTGGCTCCATGTATTTAAAAGAACAGTGATTAGGTCAGTCAATTAAAAAAAACATAGTTACATGTAATCCTGTACTGATGGCGTAAGAACATACAATTACTGAAAATACTTGCGAAATATATAAGACTGTGTGAATGACATTTGTACTTAACTTTTTCTTTATCGCTAACTCCAGGCACTTTTTTGGAACTGAACCCTATCAGCGGCTCTATTTCGGGCAGAGTAGTCCTACCCTGTCACTTCATTGCTTTCCCCACCACTATGCCCATCATCAACAGCACTGGGAGGACAGAATACTTGCGCATCAAATGGACAAGGATGGAGGGTGATACTGAAAGTACAGTTCTGGTGGCACAGCAGGGGGAGATTAAGATTGCATCTAGCCACAGGAAACGGATTTCAATCCCCAGCCACCCTGAGGACATCGGGGATGCCTCCCTGACGATGGTCAGGCTGCGTGCTAGTGATGCAGGGCGATATCGCTGTGAAATTATGTATGGTATTGAGGACAAGCAGGACACCGTTTCCTTGGATGTCAATGGTAAGAATCTGCTTAATTTTACTTTTAAGCAGTGTTTTATTTGAAAATGACACTAAAGCAAGTATTATTTATATTCATGGGCCCCAAGATCAAATATATAATAGTCTGTGGACATCATTAGAACTATAAGTTGACATATTTTACTTTTTTGTGCGTAGATCAAAATTTCCACTTTGGCTATTAATCTTTTAGTACTGGATGTTGAAATGTGCACAACAGAAAAAAATCCTACAGAAACAGAGCAAACACTACTTAAGTGCATCAATTAACACAATTATCACAAGCCCACCTGAGGGTTATTTTGGTATAAGTCTGTATTAATAAGACAAATTTATATTGATAAGAGGGTAGCAGGGCAGCTCAATTGGTGGCAGTTTAGTCCTGGACGTCCAAGTGGCAGGTTCACAATGATGGTACTGACATTCCCAGTTTTCCTGTTCCCTCCTATAATACAAAAACGTGCAGTTAGGCCAACCAGTGGTCCGAGATTGTCTATAGGGTTGGACTGGCATCCCATCTAGGGTGACCTGTGTGTTGTGCCCTAAGGCTTATCTCAACTCTTTATCTACTAGATAAACAGTTATACCAGACAGAAAAAGATGGATAGATAAAAGATCTCATCTGATAATGATATTACAACCTTATGCTATATGCACAGAAAATAGGACAAACGAGTATAAAATATAGTTACTTCATGATGAGGGTCTTTTTGAACCTTCTGCAAATGTAGTGTTGCTTCACGTCGCAACCTTAATAATACACATTGAATAATTTACAGAAAAGGCAGTGCAGAACTGATACGGATAGAAGCATTCATCCATCCATTGTCCAAACCACTTATCCCAGTGGAAACTATGGGCACGAGGCGGGGAACAACCCAGGATGGGGGGGGGGCAGCCCATCGCAGGGCACTCACACATGCACACCTATGGGCAATTTAGCAACTCCAATCAGCCTCAGCTGATGGGGGGGGGAAGGACCGGAGTACCCAGAGGAAACCCCACGACGACATGGGGAGAACATGCAAACTCCACACACATGGAACCCAGGCGGAGACTCAAACCCTGGTCCCAGAGGTGTGAAGCAACAATGCTAACCACTGCACCACCATGCCGCCCCTGGAAGCATTCAGTTGTAAAAAAATACAGCATCTAAATAAACTTGTGATTCAGCACCTGGTTAAAACATAGGAAAAGACAGAAGTTTATAATCTTCAATTTCATCATATGTAGAAACCATATAATTTCACTGTGCAATAACCCTCCACCTAAATAACATGTTCAGGCAATCAGAGGAGGACCATTGCATTTATTAAGGAAGCAGTTACAGTCATTTGTGTCCATGTTTGCTATCCTCATGTTGTTGAACAGCTTGGAGGTACAGCACATTTCCCAGCCTCTTAATATCACAACCAGAAGACAAAGAATGTTGTTATATCTGTGAACAATTAAATGATACATGAACCCTCTTCATGTTCAGTATGGGATCTACTAGCTTCATTGAAAAGTAGTTGTAATAGTTTTAGTTAAGGTGTCCAGTTGCGTTTACACGATTGTGGTTCTATTTCAGGAATTCAGAAATAACGCCAGTTATACACTTCAAAACCGCAGATTTTAATAAGAATGACTAGCATTTCGATGAGCTAACAACAAATTATAAAGGGAAAGGATGGCTCTAAATATCAATATGAGTATTTTCTATTGTAATAGTGCTTTGGCAAACTGAGAGGTGTTGAAGAAAG
Source organism: Mormyrops attenuatus (assembly GCA_026777985.1). Lineage (NCBI taxonomy): Eukaryota > Metazoa > Chordata > Actinopteri > Osteoglossiformes > Mormyridae > Mormyrops > Mormyrops attenuatus. The sequence goes on along the minus strand of JAODKC010000044.1, from coordinate 24,590,397 downwards.
CTTGATAACTCAAAACTCACATTTTTTCCTTCCTTTTCCCCATACCTTCTTTTTAAACATCAAGTTTTAGGTGACCCAACACCACTAATGCAGCATTCTACTTCTAACCATTATTTATAGAGAAGCCCCTTAAGGCCACGTCAAAGGCTCGTCAAAGATAGCATGTACTGCAATGAAGTACAATGTAGAACTAGTGGCACCCATTCATCCAGCTGTCTCCTATAATTCCATTTCAAATGAAGTCAGTGACCCTGGGGCAATAAGCACAGGGCCTGAGACAAGGGACACCTTGGATGGGATGTCACCCAATCACAGGACACACACACAAACTAATAGAATATTGACTGATTGACTTAAATGTTCATTTTTTAAATATGTGAGGAAGCCAGAATACCCAGACAAAATCCAAATAAATATGGGGCAGAACTTATGAAACATCAGACACACACCAGGCAGGTTTCATACTCCCAGCCCTGGAAGTGTGAGTTTGCAATGCTAACCAAAAAAAACAAAAAAAACATGCCACTCAAACTAGACTCATCACTCTCACAATGACAATGTGCATCACGTTACATTTATTTATTTGCTTGACACTTACACCACAAGCATTCACCTGTCCAGGACCCCACCCAGATACAAGTACTGCTAAACTAAGTAGATAGTTGTTCATTAAAGAGGAATGCAAATTCTGCTTAACAACCTTGAATCCTAAGCTAAAGATATCTTTGGATTTTGTACAGGTGTCGTGTTTCACTACCGGGCAAACACCAGCAGATATAGTATGAATTATGATCAGGCTGTAAAAACTTGCCAGTCTATAGGAGCCTCAATTGCCACGTTTGCCCAGCTAAAATCAGCCTATGAGGATGGTTTTGACCACTGTGATGCTGGCTGGATTGCAGACCAGACAGTGAGGTAAGATATTTCTGTTCATATAGTCTGTACTATAACATGGTGTACAATCTGTGATTTGGTTTAACAATATTTTGCAGCAATTTATTACTTAATTTTTTTAACAAATAACTTTTTGGCTAGACTGTGAGAGTGTCTTTGGTTTTTTGATTAAAAAAAATTAACGAAACATTTCTGATCTTCCATGAAGATATCCAATCACAAAACCCAGGGCTGGTTGCTATGGAGATAAAATGGGAAAACCTGGTGTCAGAACATATGGAGTTCGAGACCCTAAAGAGACGTATGACGTATATTGCTATGTGGACAAACTCGAAGGTGAGAAAAATCTCAATAACATAAGTCAGAGAAGCAGGTGTGAAAAGTCAAATGGATCTAAATAAATAACTTTGAATTTCAAAGTGATAAAGAGGTGCATCATTTCCACTGGAAGTGCTAAAATGTTAAGAGGTGGACATGTTTCAAAATAATTACTCTCATTTCATAAAAAAATCATATTGAAAATAAATTACTTTGTTTTATCGCTCTGCCTTCCATGTGCTGCCTGGAAGAGGCCTCAGGCACCGCTGTGATCCTGTACTGGACAAGCTGTTGGGAAAGTTTTAGAAAGACAAATTATATTGGTCAACAAATTTTAAGCCAATAATCATTTTAGCTGTTTACTGGTTACTCACATTGTGCTGTTTATAATTGTGTTTATAAGATTTTTGTTCCTGGCAGATGTCTTGCCAAGACGCTAAAACATAATTACATTATTTGCATAATAATAACAACATATTCTGGGTTAATTGCAAAATGCACAATGTATGTCAGTTTTTCCAAAAATATTTGCAGTGGTACAACTTTCTAATGGCATGGTCAACATCCCAGCGTCTGTGTGTGTATCACACAATTTCACAAAACCATATGATCATCTAACTGAGTTATATACACAACCGTAGAGAAAATGTCAGTTTCATGAATGACAAATCATGCAGCGATGGAGATTGGTAACATAATTGCCCATGGTGCAAGGCAGAGTGCCACATACCTTTGGCTTCTTTGGTGGGATACAGGTTCTGAATGGTCCAGTGCTGGTGAAGTGCTTATGAAAGATGGACTGATTGAGAGGATTCTATTGCATGTTCTCAAGACAACAGATTTCATTATGGCAATCGCCTCATTAATATTACTCAGGAGGAGCCTGTACAGCATGTTTGGCATTCCATTACCAAATTTATCTGTTTAGTAGATATTTTTATCCAAAGATACATGCATTTGAGAGAGCAGGGTCAGCTAGTCCTTGGAGCAAATCAAAGGCCCAATGATAATATCATTCTATCAACCACAGGATTTGAACCGGCAGCCTTGTGAGATCAGGGACAGCATCCTAATCCATTGAGCCACACACCCCCTCTATGTGAAATATTTTTGAGATTTATTAATATTTTACAGTAATTTAGATGAAGTACTTGGCTATTCAACTGTTATATGTGTTTGTATCTCCAGGTGAGGTTTTTTATGCACCTGTCAATTACAAGATGACCCTAGAAGAGGCTAAAGAGGAGTGCAAACGGAGGAATGCTGTCCTGGCCTCCCCCGGTCAGCTTCATGCTGCCTGGCGTCAGGGTCTGGACAGATGCGACTATGGATGGCTGTCTGATGGAAGTGCCAGATACCCAGTTTCTAAACGCAAGTCCCAATGTGGAGGTGGCCTTCTGGGAGTAAGGACCATGTACCGTTATCATAACCAAACAGGTTTTCCTAGCCACAACTTAAAACTAGGGGCCTACTGCTTTAAAGGTAACTCAGCATTAAAAGTCATATGTTAATTATTCATATGTTAATGATTCATATGTAAATTCAGAAAGTATACGACATACATATACCAAGTTACATGTTTTCTGTCCACTAGTCATAATTATATTCATGATACATCATTGCTTTTCAGGATTTGCGTTTTTGTTATGCACTATGAATATACGTGCATAACTGAGATATTATGCTAAGGAACAGAGAAATGCTAGTATGCCTTAATGTTAATAATGACAGTCTGCAGATCTTAGGCACAGTCTCTTTCCCTCTAATGTTGTAGTAGTGTTTCATAATACAAATAAAAGATTCTTATAACCATATGCTAATGGGCTACAGAGAACATTATTGAGCATTAGCATTGTAAATGCCTTTGTATAATTCTATGTTAATAATATCAATTTTAAATAACAGAAGTCCTAAACCAGAAGTACTTTGTATAGGTGCATGTGTAGTATGTAGTATAAGTAAGTAGTTTTTATAAACATTGTACATTATTTCTTTATTTTTTTACATCCAGGTAAAATGCCTGCAAACCAAATAACTTGGGTTGATGTTGCTGTGAAAAGTAGTACAGCAACTTCACAAAGGCTGGGAGGGTCACCTGCCAAGCTGTCTGCATCTTCAGTTTTTGTGGACAGGACCTCTTCTAAACCAACTTCTAAACCAGGTATACCCAAAGACACAACACACACAAAGCATGAAGAATTTCCCAAAGCAGAACATGTCAGATTGTCAACATCGGAGCTCGGGTTTGCTTTTACACCCAGTACAACTCGATCCAGGATCTCCTCCCACATTTTTGAAGATGGAGCTGAGGATTTACAACCAGACACCTCTGAGTTTCCCACAGAGCCACCTTCTATGTTTTCAACAAGCATGGCTATTCCACGCCAGAGAGTGACAGACAGCATTATTCGTGGATCTCCCACAGCAGCTTCATTCCAAACTGGAACATACAGTGGATTCACAACGGCACCCTTGTTTGACATTAAAGATTTTTTTCTACAGAATCAGGTAGAGTCATTCCCCAGGGGTGACACACTTTACCCTGGGCAATACTATCCTTTTCCAACTCAAGAAGACACTGCAACAACTGAGGCTCAAAAAGTGCAGACACCTGTAACCACTAAGACATACGACATTGAAACGACAGAGAGAACTACTGTCTTTGCTAAAACCGAAACAGTTATGGGTGTCACAAATCGCATCACTGAAGAATCTACCACAGGGATTCACACAACCATGATAAAAGCTATGGACCTGGAAACTAAGATTAATGAAGAGTACTACATACCAGGGACCAGTGTCTACAGTGGAGATATGCCAACAACAGCCCTACCGAAGATTGAAGGACCCATGAAAGAGCAGCAGCAGTCTGGTATGGCTGGCTTTTCTTTTTATATAGTACTTGTTAGATGATTTTAATTCATTTGGTGGACAAGATCAAAGACAAAGTAGTCTGTATGTTTGTAGAATAAAGGTTGTATAAATTGAGAGGTTTTATAGTTTGAAGTAATATGTGAGCTGTACATGCATTTACATTGAATCAGTTAACTAAAAAACATGTTTTTGTTTATAAAGGGGGTTTATAATGAGTGGAAACATTGAATTCATAGTCTGAGAAGGATTCAGTACAAAATTACAGCATATGAAGTACCACGTAATATTTTGTGATTTCTAATGTTCAGTACAGGAAGAGTCGAAAATGTTGCAGATTATTTTGGCTAAAGTACTGTTATATTATAGTGTTCTGATTTACCCACATCCCTAGACATTACAACCCTTCATTTGGTGTTTTAACTGCACATTATATACAAAACAATGGATAAAATAATGTAAACAATAAAAATATATATTTAATTAATGAAATACTGAGTAGGACCATCCTTTGCTTTCATAACACCTCCAATATTTCTTAGAATTCTGATATAGATCTCTATAACTATATAATGGAATATTAGGTGAATCTTCATGAAGAAAAAGCTTCTGTTCTTTAATGTGTAAAGGAGGTTGACAAGTACAGTGTGCTCTATGCCCTAGAATTTAGATAAAAGTTCAATCATCCTGAGATCTGGTGATTATGAAGGCCATAGAAGATTTTTAACTTTACGTCTTATTCTACTGTTCATGAAACCACTGTTGGAGTATGGGGAAATCAAGAGGGAGCAGGGTTTGCACCATAGGGTGCATCAGGTCTTGTAAAATATCCTCCGGTTCCTTTCGCTATAGTAACTACACCACATTTTTTCAGTTGGTCAGGGGTATGTTTTGTGCTTCTTAACCTAGGGCTTGTATCTTTGTGCATTTTACTTGAATATAAGCAGTTTCTGAATAGCAGCCCTGCTATACATTACAGATTTGTGATGGTCACAACATATTTTAGTTGTCAGTAGGACAAGGAGATCCTGACTCAGTTCTTTGGTTAGAATTTTCTTTGGTAGGGTTTAGCAATTATCCTCTTAAGTGACCTTCTATTTCTGTCAGTGAACTTGCAGCTAATTTTTCACTTTGAGAACGCAGTTTGCTTTTTTGACAAATGCTGGCATGATTTTTAAGACTGTTTCATCCATTAATTTAACAGCTTTTGTGACCCCTGCACCTGCAGTTTGAGCGTTAGTTACTTGTTTTCTTTAAAACTCCATTAGTTTAACCTTATGTTGCTTTGAAAAACTCACAAGGCAATGTGCTGATAGTTTTCAGCTTACACATACTACCAATTGGCATTCCATCTTATATGACTCCCTTCTGTAGCTACTTTTATAAGTGTGATTTAGTTACTTTGGCTTTAAAGGCCTTTTTCATGTATCGTTTCTGTTGTTCACCACCTGTATATCACCTTGATATTATTAATATAATGATTCCAAATTTGAACTAATGAATATATGTAATAAGATCAAGCTTGTTTGGGGAGAACTTGACTAATAGCTCAGAGTTGTTAAAATCTTATCTAGCTCTGATTTAAAGGAACCCAGGGTTTTAGCTTGTGCTACACTAGCAGGAAGACTATTCCATACTCTAACTACATGCTGTGTGAAGAAGTGCTTCCTCAAATTCATTTTTAAGTGTTCTCCCGCTAATTTCCGTTATGGCCACGAGTTCTAGTATTTCACCTAATATTGAAATAGCCATTTGGCTGAGCAGCATCCAGACCTGTTAGAATCTTATATACCTGGATCATGTCCCCCCTTAGTCTCCTTTTCTCAAAGCTAAACAGATTCAGCTCAGCTAACATCTCCTCATAAGACATTCCACTAAGACCAGGAATCATTCTTTTAGCCCTACGTTGCACCATTTCCAAGGTAGCAATGTCCATTTTTAGGTATGGTGAACAAACTTGCACACAATTTTGTAGGTGGGGTCTTACCAAGGAATTATATAATCGTAGCATCACCTCCCTTGACTTCAACTCCACACACCTAGAGATGTAACCCAACATCCTATTCGCCTTTTTTCATTGTTGCCCCACACTGGCGAGAGTGGGACATGGAAGCATCAACATACACACCGAGGTCTTTCTCATAATCAGCTACCTTTATT
>JAODKC010000044.1:24568147-24583123 GCA_026777985.1 Mormyrops attenuatus | reverse complement strand
CACACCAGACCTTCACTTGAAGTGCAACCTGACTTCTGACAACATGCCAAAGATTCAACCACAGACCAAAGTGCTGAGAACCATCTATTGGGGTTAGAAAATACAGCAAATGGTTTATAAAGCATCATTTTACCCATCATTAGTCGGGAGTAGTGAGCCACAGCGACCAATCATCTGGGAATGCACACAGCACAAATACAAGAGATTACAGCAGGATGAGGAGCAACAAAGGCAACATGGCTACAGTGTAACTTTAATATGTAAAGCACATTTCGCAAAACAGCAGCTGAACAAAAGCGCTGTGCAATCAAAATAACATTAATCCATATACTGTCCAAATAACTAAGACAAAAGCTCCTATACTGAGTTAAAAACCCAAGAATAAAAGTACGTTTTAAGACATGTTTTAAACGTAGATAATTTTGGAACCAGAAGAATATGCAGAGGCAGCTTATTCCAAAGCTTTGGAGCTATAATAACAAACCCCCGATCTCCCCTATGCTTTGACCTGGATTTCGGGACAAGAAGGAGAGATTGGTCAACAGATCTAAGTGCCCTTGATGGAACATGTGGTCTGCAAGTAAATTAAAAAACACTGCTGTGTTTTGATATGATAATTTGTCAAATATTTTTACATTGTAAGAATGTAAGACTTTGACCTGCGCAATGTTTAGATGTACAAAAAAGTTGGTTTTAGATTTAAAAATTGGTTCAACCAAATCACTGAAAAGAACCAGCTCAAAAGAATGATTTGTTCACGAATCGGACATCACCATCGTTCACTTGGATAGCTATTTTTGTGTAAAACTAGTGTTTCTCATAATGCTTTGTGGTTCACATAGTGCTGAAAATCACACAAATATAAATGCTATTCCGCATTGTATTGGATTTGGGTACTAATATTTCAGTCTTGTTAAAACAGATTTGCAGTGTGATATCACATGTTGTAGCAGGACTAACTGTACTACAGTCTCCTGCAGTGCTTATAATCGCACTGTCACAGGTTCAGATTGGCTTGTCTTTGACTGGCTTAGGAGTGGTCACTTGGGCCCACAGCTGACCTTTGTGACAGTAAGTTAGGGGTGCCAGCCTGTAAAGCATATCTTGACCAATGAACAGCTGCTCTCTGTCAAAGCTCAATATATACAACAGGTGCAGGATTTTAATTTCCTGGAAAGTGAATTCTCTCCAAACGCTTTAGGAAATTGGTACCCGATCTTGGATGTAACTGCTGATGCGTATATCACAGGCTTCTACCTTGAGGTGTTTCCCAAGAGCCAGCATGACCTACATCACCTCTGTGAAAAGCTTAGAACACATAAGGTGTGTCAAGCAATGCCAAAATACTCAAATGGTCTTCCAGAAGAACATTAGTTTGGATTTGCTCAGCATTTCATGTCTGAACAAGATCTCCTAGGAATTGCAAGTAAGTCGAGGTTCGCATGATGGAGTGGACAGATGGAGATTGCTTGGCTGAGACTGAGAGCAGGCCATCATTCAACAGTTCCCCCTCCAATACCACAAAGTAGACTTTGTGTGTGCATCCTTGAGGGACTACAACTCCAGCTCCGCAATTACACATGAGTCAGGTGTCCTCTCCTTACTACCAGAGCGGTGTTTACAGTAGTGGTCATCCTTACCTTGGTCCTGCCTAACAGAACAGAGGTTGCTCTGGTGGGAGGTATTGCCACTCTACCCTTAAGGTGATCATGCATCTGGTGACATCTACCCCCTTTGTGATTAGCTTGCCTTTCATTCCGCCTTTGTGCACCTGCTGGTTGCTGGAAAGAGTGGCGCTGTGTGGGCCCAAGATGGGCCACAGGGGCCTCAGAGCTTTCTAACTGTAAGGGAGTGTCTAGAGGTCTTTGGAGTGCAAGCATCCATGACGCATCCTCTTTCTTGTCACTGGGTCAAACAATGGTCTCTCATGCATTTGAACCATATGCCGGATCTCATGCCTTTATGAATTACGTGTGACATGGGTCCCGATGCATGGATATAGTTGGTGAAGGAAGAACCATTTGAAAGGCTGTCATCCTCCAGGCCTGGTTAGTTCCGCCCTCAGAAGTAAGCTGGCCTCAGATGATTATAAAAGTCACAGGGGTGTTGGTGGTGATTGTGGTTTGCATGCTGGAAACAGTTGCTGAGGTTTTGCTAGTGAAAGGCGAGTAATCTTCAGCCAATGCATCGCATAAATACTCAAAATTGTAATGGATAGCAACAGGTTGTGATTTGATGAAAGCACAAACAGATCTTGAATTGGAGTTCCAGATAAGTTTAACTTTCACACGTTGAGTGGCATATGGCAAGTGTAAATGACAATGCTCAGTTTCACTGAGGTAATCTTGAATGCTGTGATCATGTTGATCGGGATTAAGCCTTCAGCGTCTTTAGCAAGGGTGACTTCTTCCAGCATGGGCCCTCAAGGGATACCTAAGCAGAACACCCTTCACCTGCATAGTGGGTGAAAGTAGGGGCAGGATGGCCTATTGTCCTTGCTGTGGGGGAAGGAATTTCCCCTTTGTCCTCATCCCAATAAGGGGTGGTGTGCCCAGAGTGGGGCACTATTGAAGCACAGAAGGACTGCATAGACTGATGGGGATGTATAAGATGTCAGCGTCATGCTTGGCAGCGGCCTCTCAGGTTCCTGAAAACAATGTGCCTCTGATTTACCTAGAGGTTTACTAGCCTTACAGCCCAAAACACTCTGCAAGCTCCGTTAATCAGGATTTCTGCCCTGGCAAGACCCAGAGACCTGTGCAGTAGCTGACTCTTATACCATCACTGACCGCACCAGGAAGCAACGAAAGCGGTGTAAGAGACTACGAAAACGCAGCACTTGAGGGGGGATCAGTGCTAGGCTAAAGGACCTATGGACCCGCACTGACATTTATTTTGTTGTCTAACATCCACTTGCTGGAAAACAAAATAGACTATTTTTTCCCTCCCACATTGTAGAATATTTTTTCTCTTCCCTCCCACACTGTGCAATACTGCAACAACAAAGTGCAATGTTCTTTATAATGTAGAATATTTTATTTTAGTCTGTCTAAATTTGTCTGTGTATCTGTCCATTATGTTTATTTGGTGTTGGATAGCGTGGATAGCGTGTCTTATGTCTAAGTTCGTACATTGGACCTGGAGAAATGCAATTTTGTTCAGCTGTGCACTCCTTCCTGTATAGTCTGAATGACAATAAAGTTCAGTTCAAGTTCCCATGATTAAGGGGTTCAAACCAATAGTTCTAGGGGCTTCCTGGCCATCAGGCTCTGGTTCCTCATCAGAAAAGGCCTGTTCTGGAAGTTGAGCAATATTCCTCCCTCTGGAAGTAGGGTTAGCCTATTGATACCTTTTGCCATTTCATCAACACTTATGTCAGACTACCTCTCCAAGAATTCAATTCTGTCATATAGGGCTTTCAGTTCAAGACTACTCCTCCTATGATAAAGGAGAAACTGTTTACCAATTCTGTCGTGCATGCTGAGAAACTTGGGTTCTCTTTGAACTAGTGACAGTAGGCTATGAATCCTGAGTTCACACTCAGACATGGAGTACTGCCTCATGTTATGCATATCTGTCTCTGAGAAGTACATAATTTGGGCAACAAAATCTTCAACAGAGACCTATTATGAGGCACTGGCTTGCTCCTCTGGAGCTTGGCTGGGGCTAGAGCTCATAATTAGTTTGTTTACAGAGAGATTGTGAGTGAAGGAATAGGAGTGATGCTACAAAGTGGTGTACTGTAATTACAAGCCAGGAATAATTTGCAGGATAAAGCAACACAGTGCAATATAGGTAGCACAGTTAGCTGGGTGAATTATTGGTTGCTTCTTTATGAATTCACTTGCCTGGAATTCAATTAAAATTACTACAAGTAAATCTAAGGGCTGTAATAAGTTATTGAACGTTTAACACTATTTACGGAAGAACTGAAGGCAAAAACACAACAGCAAATAAGAAAACATGCCAGCAAATACAAAAACACAACACAGATACAAAAACAAAACAGGAAATATCAAAACACGGCAGCAAATAAGAAAACATGCCAGCAAATACAAAAACACAACACAGATACAAAAACAAAACAGGAAATATCAAAACACGGCAGCAAATACAAAAACACACCAGAAAATGCATAAACACTATCGGCACTGAAAACGGAAAGGGTATGTACCTACTGATCGTCACATGCTTGTATGTGACAGTACAGGCAGTCTGTCAATCAGCCGACAGTCGTAACTATAGTGAATGCGAAGATACATCTTTAGAAACTTTTAACAGGCCCTGTTCATGTGAACACACACTGCTTTGGCTATCTTTTCACTGCAACTCTGCATCGCAACTTATTTTTCTCATGATCTCAACATAGCCTAAGTTGTTTTCTCGAAATCACAAATATCGTGAAAACAAAAGTCGTAATTAAACACGAGTACAGCATTTGTCTAGACTCTAGAGTAAGAGGGAAGTGGATTCCACTAAAATGTGCTACACACAAGGGGGAATTCTCCCTTGTTGTAAGATATGATTTCAACATTAACTTTTACAAAGTGTCAGCAGTAGTAAAACTTATTTCACACTATCACGGTTAAACTTTTTAGTTAAATCTGTGGTTCACAGCATCCGTGTCGAACCGAGAGGGATCCGTTCTGATCACAGATCAATTACGGTATGCTTACACCACTAGTTTTTCCAAACTGTCATGGTAAAGTTAAATAGACATTTACAGTCGTGTTTGACAGTCATTCTGTTACATGAGATGGTTGAGTTCAAGGAATACAATCAAGGTTCACCAAAAGGCAGGGCAACGTATTTTTCTAGCTTCCCAGCTAACAACAGCTGACTAGACTAAGATTCACATATGAAGCCAGCAAACTTGTCTTAATCAGCAATCAGCAATATAGGTAACGAGTTATTAAAATGATCTCTGATACCTGGCTCCCCTTCTTGATCTTCTTTTCTCTAATTACCAGGATAGGATTGGAAAATTTGATGTTTTAGAACCACTGGACAGTGGTGATCATAACATGGTTAAATTTGAGGTTAATTTTAGTGTCCGAAGAGCCAAAAAACAAAAAAGTCCAAAACAAAAGTATACAATGTTAGGAAGGCTAACTTTAATGGTATGAGACTGAAACTATAAACTGTAAACTGGATGGGTTAAATAGCAAAACTGCATGGGAATTTTTTAAAAGCACATTGTTACAAGTGCAAGAGGACTTAATATGTGTTTCCAGCAAAACTAAATCTAGGACACTGCAACCAATGTGACTTACTACAGAAATTAAGAATATAAGTCAGGAAGAAAAGGGCTCTGTTCCACAAATGGAAAATAAATAATGATTTCAAAATTAAGCAGGAGTATCTAAGTCTACAGGTTGAGTTAAAAAATAACATTAGACTCGCTAAGAGGAATGTAGAAATGAAGATTGTATTGGAGGCTAAGGATTACATTAAAAGTTTCTTCCAATATTTTAACTCCAAAAGAGCTCTAAAAGCTGAAATCACTAATTTGCAGGATAGTAAGGGCCTTATAATTGAAAATGAAATTGATATAGTAAATGAGTTTAATGATTATTTTACACGGGTGTTCACAGTAGAGAACTTACCACCATTTGGTAGGAATACAGTGTCGTCTATGACCAATATATGTATAACTGAGGCTGATGTGGTACTAAGTCTAGCTAAGCTCAAAATAAATAAATCGCAGGGCCCTGATGGCATCTTACCTATAGTTTTAAAAGAGATGAGGGATATTATTAGCCAACCTTTAAGTTTACTATTCCAGAAATCCTTAATCTGCTGGTGTAGTACCTTCTGATTGGAAGCATGCTAATATAACGCCCATATTCAAAAAGGGGGGTAGAAGTAATCCAGCAAACTATAGGCCAATCAGTTTAACTCGCATAACTGGAAAATTAATGGAAGGTATAATCCAAGTGAAAATGGTAGATTACCTGGATTCAAAGAACATTCTGAGGGATAGCCAACATGGATTTAGGAGAAGTAGATCCTGTTTAAGTAATTTACTAGAGTTCTTTGAGGAAGCTACAAGAGAAATTGATCACAGAAAGGCCTACGATGTGATCTACTTAGATTTCCAGAAGGGCTTTGATATTGTCCCCCACAATAGCTCTTGCTTAAGCTCAAAGCTGCAGGGATTTTAGGAAGTGTAGCAGCTTGCAATTTCACCTGTAAAACACATTCATTTATGTGCGATCAAACCAGATTTGTTGTAACGATAATGAAAACAGGAATAGCACCGTAACATTAACATTACAGCCCAGAACAAAGTAATGGCTTAATATTGCCATTACATGATGAAATTAAGATAAAAATAATATAAAACAATAAATTATGAGTAAACACATGCTTAATACTTGTACTTATCCGTGAATACACCAAAATATTTCACCCACTTCAGAGTCACCCCCAATGTTTGAAAAACCATGTAATTCACAATATCCTCATAACCTACAGCGGGAGGCTCACATCCATAAGTCTTTTGATTTCAGTGTGTGTAGTCACATCTAATGACATCCATTTTCTCTTTGTACCTTTTGCTTCCATCTGATACCTAAAGATGTATCTTTGGATTAACTATAGTTATGTCTGTTGGCCGATTGACAGGGTGCCTGTCCAATCAGTAATAACCATGTGATAAACAGTAGGTACATACCCTTTCCGTTTTCAGTGCCAGTAATGTTGTAGTGTTTTCACATTTGCTGGTGTGTTCTTGCATTTGCTGGCGTGTTTTCATATTTGCTGTTGTGTTACTGTATTTGCTGGTGTGTTTTCATGTTTGCTGTTGTGTTTTTGTGTTTGTGTTGTGCTTTTGTATTTGCTGGCTTGTTTTCATATTTGCTGTTGTTTTTTGTATTTGCTGGCATGTTTTCGTATTTGCTGTTGTGATTTTGTATTTGCTGGCGTGTTTTCATAATTCTTGCTGGGGTGTTTTGCCCTTCAGGGCTTCCATACTATTCCACAGAAATGAAACTACCACAAGAATTGAAGCCTATGGATTTTCACTAGACTCACTTGAGTCAATAACTTTGGTGACACCTGGCGGTGATTTGGGGGTTGGTTCATTCCAACGCTACCCATTATTTACACAAAATACAAAGTTTGTATCATTCAGATATAACTGAAGCCAAGTCACAATCCTTTGCACATGGCACCAATAATATGTTGTAGCACTCTCATAAAATACAAAATTTTAAATGTTTAAAACTGTTAAATCACTGTATAATTCTTTCCACTAAGCTTAATTAAATCAGCAATATGGGTGATTCAGCTAGTTCTGAAGGTTAAGAATTCTTGATGGTGATGGCTTCGAACTGCATCTGACTGACCACATCCACTGATTTCAATAAAAGACCATTTATTGATACATAAAATAATAAACATTAATTTGCTACGTATGATTAAATGGACTAAACATAGAGACAGTGGGACAATGGGGAGACATGGAGAACATGTTTGGTCATACGGATATGAGTGGGTTTGTGGAAATGGAAGGAATGGGACGGTACGGATGTGCATGCAGCTATGTAGAAGGGGAGCAGCGTGTAAATCTGCATGAGTGGAATGCATGTGGCCACCGTAGGGGGAGGTTTCACCATGCATACATTCCCCCCATGGTCTGAGGGTGGAAGGATTGAAATCTTCAGCGCAGACTCCTCGTTTGGATCCACAGCATGAAATTGAATGTGTGATAATCCAGGGACTATGCAAGTCCTTTGTACTCTGGCGTTGTCTTCTGGTCAATAGACTGATACTGTAGTCCATGACAGTTCCTTAAACTTCAAAGTAATCAAAATAATTCACAAAAGACTGTACATATGGGCAGCTCCTATTAGCTGTAAACACCTGGGCAGTTCACAAAATCTAGCCTAAACTAAGCAATCAACACTCATATATAACATCACATGACCTCATTTTAACATCAGACTATAAAAAACAGACCCAAAAAGAGAAAGGAAGGAGGAAAGAGCAGTAAGGCAAGAAGTAAGGGCTGAATTTGGTTGGTGAGAAAACTGAATGGCAGCTCTGGGTGAGGAGAGGAGTAGGATCTCCACCAGCCTGAGCTGGACGTGTTCAGGGACCTCGGTGAGTGAGTTAAGCTTATTGTGGAGTGTTCTGGTGCGTCTGAAGAACACAACTGAGGCACAGGTGGAGTTTTAATGTGAATGCAGACATTGTCCTGCATTTAGGACAGATATTCGCTGGTACATATTTTGTGTCTCAATGTGTGGGTAGACTGAAACTGGAATTCTGCTACCAAAGCTGTAAGCCAAGTGCACCTGCAATGTCTGAACCTGCAGTGTCAGATTTTACAATTCCTTCTACCATCTCAGTGGGGACCAGGCAAGGTGGGATTGATCCCCAGCTCAAGTTAGTTACCATCCTACACTGAATACAGCATTGAGTAGCTTGGGATTTGGGTTAGAAGAATGAAGAAGAAAGGAAAAGAGGTTAGCAAAATGCAGGGGGTCCAGCTGCATGCAATTTGGATGCACTAGGGCTATAGGGGTCTTTGCCTCCCCTCCATTTGTCAGAGGCAGGATATTTCTTTGGAATGGATGGAATGCAAGGATGAGGATGTGCACGCAGCTATGCAGAAGGGGAGGTGTGTAGAAATCTGCGTGAGTGGAATGTGTGTGGCCACCCTTGGGGCAAGGTTCACCAAGCATGTCCACTTATGAAGGAGGGAGCAGAGAAGGAGGAATTTGGAGGGAGGTTCAAAGCTGTCGCATGGCATAGGTCACTAGAGAACAAAGAAATTGTTACTTCTAGTAATCTAGGCTCAGTGGAGTGTACCTGTTATAACCCAAGGGTTATAGTATAGCAACTGCATATAGCTATTGTAGGAATATTTAGCTCAGGTAAATATTAATATCTCCACCAATATGTTTTGAAATTAATTAAATTTTAATTAATTATTATTTAATGATGATTATTAACTTTGTTGTTATGCCGAATGGTTGGTTCCTCCAAACTCAATTGCGGAATCCCCGTGAGTCTGTTAATGTGAGACTTAAAAGGGATTCATTAATTACCAGTATCGCTTAGTAACCTGGGTTAGAAGACTCGTCCAGCGAGCTACATCACCAGGTAATGTAAATGATTGGTAGCAAAGCTCCCCTCACAGCCGTTGAGAGAAATTGTCACGATATCTCAGGCGAGTTTGAGGTTTCAAATCTTAGTAGCCAGAATCGCAGAGTCAGTGACCTATTGCGAGCACTCAATGACCAGAGGCTGAAGTTGTGTAAAAGACATGCATTTATTCCTAACTAACACTACAACTAACATAAGACAGACATTACATTTAACATAAACAACAAACACAAAATAACGGGATTGAAACAAAGAGAATGTAATTATGGAAACGCAAGGACCAGTTTTAAATGGGTAATCTTAAAAGGCAAAGACTGTTCTGCACAGCAAGCACAGTTTGTGGAAACACAACCCTAAAGTCATAAAGCAGGTTAACAGAACAGCTTCGGTTGTTACAATGAAAGGAAGTTGGTTTACTTGGTTGCAGAGCGGGGGGGTCTTGGCAGTTGCAGAGGTGATGAGTTGAGGAAATGATGGCACTCAAGAACGCACGGCGTTTGGAGCGGTTGTTGGAGTGGAGCCCCTTCGATTCTCTCTCCTTGTGAAGCTTTAAGGTGAAAGGCTTTGTCTTGGTTGCAGTTCTCTGTTGCGCAGCAGGCCTTCACCGGCAGGCTTCAGGAGGGCTTCTCTGCACGGCTGATGTTCTCCCTCTGGGCTGCTCCTCTCTTTTTCCTTTTTCCTGAGGCTTTGTTCTGAGGTGCCAGGTTTTATGGTCTAAAGTTCATGAATAGGGATGACCAGGAATCCGACACCTGAAACAATGGCTGACCATCAAGTTGGCGGGCTTTCAGAGGGGTGTCTGTGGCAGTCCTTTTGGTATTTATGACCAGATTCCCCTTTACTGATGATTTTCATTAAACTGGTGTAATTTTTGATACATACAGCTTCATGGTAACCACTGACCAGATTTGGAATCAGGAGTGATTTTCCATCAGTTTGACACCAAACATGCCATACCAGCCTGGAGGTTCACACCTCATACCGTCTGTATTAATTAATTAACCATTTCTTATATTATGTATGTTAATAAATCCCATCAGTAATACAGTATTGGCGTTTTGCGTTGCACATCAACAGAGATCGTTACTTTGGATAATTTGTACAGACATGACATTGCATATTCACATTTAAACAGCAAATCTTACCCTTAGATAAGTGTGGCCGTTAGTTTGTTGCAATACCAATTTAAATTGCACATCTGGGTACAACATATTTTGGTTGGTGTGGCTTATCCCAATTGATCTGCTCTCCAGAATTGATACTGTACACATTAATTCAGTTCTTTTAATGCAGAATAGTAGGACAAAGAAATGCTAACGGACCACACCGATCAGATAAGGGCCAGAGAGGAATGTGAAAGGGGGGGGGTGTGTTAAACATAGAAAGAAAGAACCTCTGATAGTTAGGACACACTAAGATACCTGGTTACATTATTTAATTTTCCAGATTCCTCTGGGATAACCATGAAGACATGTATGTAGGGGTAGCTATACATATTTATTTATCCCTATTTAAATGGTGAAATGGTAAATGTATATATATTTGTATAAGTGTTCGAGTGACAAGGGTAAAATAGGTGATACTCTGTGAAACACGGTTATAACGGTGACACACTGAGATTGTCTAAGGACACACACAAACATAACCTATCTGGATATTGAGACTAGTAGTCATGTGTAAATCAATATACAGGGTATACAAAAGCCAAACTTAAAAGAAACTTTCTTTTAGGGTGTTGGGTGAATCCGTGGTAGGTACAGCAGGGTAGCTGGGGAGGGGGTTGCATGCCAAGTTGAAGGGCCCCTGTCCTTGAGGTCCATTCTGCTGTCCGTAGGTTCCTAAATCTTTGGGCCATAAAAGATGGGATACTGGCCTCCCTTGTTATCTGTGTGTGGGTGTGTGTATGTGTGGGATCACTAACCCCCCTTTGGTGCTTAGGCCAACGAGTACCTCTCGTACCAGGCTAGGCCTTGTCTCAGGCAACCTGGAATCTCAGCCCTGTCATATGCGCATGCGTGATCCTACACTATATTCACGCTTTTGTTCATTCTGGAACTGGGCTGTGTGTTCTCGTGAACAATTAGAGTCTTTACTGTAAGGCACTGTTGAAATTTCTACATATGTAAAGCATTGTGTGTACAACTCTCCCCAAACCAGAGGCCCAGGTCCGCAGTTTTCCCTCCCAATTGGGCTATTTTGAAAATACAGTTGTGGGTAAATATTAACAGGTTGTGCAGGCTTTTGGGCTGCTTTCATAAGGTTCCGCGGCAGCAGACTGTAAGGGGAAAAAGAAATTAATTATTATAAATGCAAGTAGCTCATAATCCTGAGTAATACTGAATCGTTAGCCACGGAAAGTCAGAGACAGATGCACATAGAAAACAGGGTTGCCAACTGTCATGCATCTGGCATGAAACTCACACTTCAATGTGAACAACATGCAGAATACTGGTTTATTTCTTTGAGATACAGTATACTGGGGTTTCAAATATATGAGTTTCAGTTTCCACTGGGTGGATTTTAAGCAGATTTTTGGTTGACCTGGCAACACTGCCCCAAACAGTAAAGGCATTAAACACATCATGATTTGAGGCTGTGCATCAAGCATAGAAACTGGAGCCGGAGAAGTGTGATGCATGGCCGTCACATCGTTAGGTTCGATCACTTGGGGCTCTAGCCCAGAATATTTTAAGCCTATCCCCGAGTATACCGCTTAGAAATAGGCGTTGCTTAACTTGTGTCGTAAATTATATATATATATATATATAGCCTACATTGTGTTGTTATACTGTGACAGATATCGCCATAGATTGCCATAAATCTGATAATTTAGCAGGTATGTCCCAAAAACATTTCTGACATACCCTTCCAAGTCAAGCTGTATTTTCTTACAACTTAAAAAGTGCCTGCACCTTTTCACTGTGCCCCGCATATGGCGTATAGTATTTTCAAATATTGTCAAAATAAGTTAGACTTTCCCTTAATCCTGCTTTGTAGAACACCCCCCTGCCCCCTTGTTTGCCCGGTTGTCTGTTTGTAATTAAGGGCCTGCCTATGTTGTTCTCCTTAGTGAATCATTGTATGTTATTCTGTGTGATTGTTGTATGTTACTCAGCTGGTTCTCCTAGTTCTGTTCCCAATGGTACCCTGTTTCTCAGTTGTGTTGCTTATAGTTAGTTCTTGTTTTCCCTGTTTGCTTTTGACCCCTCGTGGTCCTTTTATTTTCTGTTATCGCTATTTTGTCAGCTGTTCTGTCCTCTTCTCAGTGGTTTCCAACTTTGATCCCATGGTTGTCATTTGGTCAATTCACTAAATGTTTTTCAGAAATAAATCTGCTGATATTCTCCTGGAAAGAGTCTGATCGGTGATGAGAAATTGCAGAGGATCCGACTGAGTGCATACTTCGTGTGCCAAATTGCATGTTGCCTTAAGGCACAAATTATTTTCAAGTTTATATAGTATAGTGTTCAGTACCAGAGGAGGGCTGAAAGGCCTGTTTCAGTTGCGACAAAACTTTATGTTTTCTACTGTAACTAAGAAACACCATCCACCATTAGCCAGCCGCAGTGTGGTACCACAGCACCAATGGAAAGACTGAAAAGTCATCACTCTGAAATTTACACTAAGGGTCCAGAGGTTACATGTTTTCTGGCTGGTCAGTACACGTCAACAAAACAATAGGGGAGGAGTACTGATGAAGGTGGGGCCCACCTTTGTTCAGGCTGTGAGTAACCTACATACCTCTCTATCTATATCAAATGATGCTAACTCTAAAGCAACATCACAATGTGGAATGTTGGAGTGTTTGCATATATGGATATTTATTATTTTATTGTGAAACAAGGACTTTGGGTTGAACTTGAATCGCTTGATGGCTTCTTAGGATTTGAACAGTGCCCGCTGGATCAATATAGGGAAAATGGATTGCGTTCTGGGTGTTGTGCATCATGTTCACCTGGTGTTAGGAGAAAGAGTGTTCAGTTTTTTTTCTCTAAAATGTTATAAATGTTCATTTGTCCTTTTAAAATGAACAGATTGTGTAATATAATTAATATACAGTGAAACAAGACTTTAGTCAACCTTAACAAAGAGAAATTTGTAGCTCAGCTGTTAAGGGTACAAGAAACCTAACATCAGTACAAACATTCCTTTAAGGGTCACTACTACATGGTTCACTTAACATAAACTGCATAAGAAACAAGAGCAGCCTTATCATTCAAAAATATAATCTGTTTTACATAGATGCCTAATTTGTGCTTAATTTGTTGTTTTTTTTAGAAACTTGACCTTATGTTGTGTTAGACATTTGACCATTGAATTAATTGATACATTTTTGCATTTAACAAATCAGGTTAACATGCACTGCTTGTAATATGTAGCTTATATGTACATAAACAAAGCATTTTTGAAAACATGTAGATGATTGGGAAAAATACCTACCTAAATGTCTAGAAGCACTCTAATTCACGACATCGCAAAGACAAATGACTCCAAAGAAGAGGAGATTTTGGCCAAATAAGTTAAAAATGATCAGGAAATGGCAAGATAACTACTCTATTGCATAGGAAAAGCTGTTTTAATAATTAATTAATTAAGTTTTAATAATTGCATTTTTTCTTTTTCCAGTTGACAATAAATTGGACATGTTTCAAGAGCTGGTTGATAGAGATACCCAAAAATCTCTGATTTCTGGTAGTGAAGACCCTGAAGTTTTTATACCCTCCAAAATAAACATAACCCCAACACTGAGTTTTATTAATGGGAAGACTGAAGTAACATTAAAAGCATTGCACCAGGAGGAAAAAGAAGCCAAGGGAGATCAGTCTGAAACGTCTACAGTACAAGTAAAACAAAATCATACTACTATTGAATCCATGACAGATACGAGTATATATAGTGACGAAACAGTTCAAGACAAATCCATGCTGCCCAGTGAGCTTGAGGTATCATCAACAATGCCGAATAAAGTAGAAATCAAGCCGACTGTACAAACTATGGGAACAGAAAGACCTACACTCCTTCCAGTCATAGATGAAACAGAATCTGCACTCTCCTTTACAAGGGTAGGAATACTGAGTGACGCAACTCAAAGGTTTGAAACTATGGAATCTGATGTGACTAGGTCCACATCTGAGTATACTACATTAAAATCTGAAGCGGAATCTAGGACTGGAGTCCTTGATTTTCCAAGCATGCGAACGACACCAATTTCTGCTGAGGAATCTAAAACAACAGATGAAATTCAGCTGACAGTTACCGAGACAACTATGCATTCCATAATTGTATCTGCAAGGACTGGGGTGACTGAAGAAGATGATATGAAAATTCAGACAGTAGACAGAACTGGGGCACCAAGAGCTACAGTTACAGCAAGTCCAGCCATAACATCTGCAGTAACCCCTTTTACATACAAACTGGATTCCTCTCTTCCACCCTCGCCAGTCAGTGATAAAGATCTAAGTACGACTGGAGTATCCTCTGAACCCAAAACAATCAGCAGTGAAAAATTCACCACAGTGTCGTCGGATGACCTAAGTATGCGTGCCACAGAATTCTCAACTGCAGATATTGGCATCACGCAAGAAATCAAATCAGCAACCCCTGAAGCATCTGGCCATACTTCAGGCATGGTTACCAGTGTAGACAAAACTGTGGAAAGTGATGTGACAAGAGCGACAGTCGAAGCAACACCTTCAACCCAACCCGGACTTCACTATACATTAGGTGTCACAGGAACAGACGACGACACTGAAGGTTCTGCAGTCAATGAAACTGAAGGTTCAGCAGTAGATGGCTTAACTGAAGAGGACAAAATCATGGGACAGCCTTCTGCTATGACGCCTATTGGGCTGAGTAGTACAG
>JAODKC010000044.1:24548380-24563598 GCA_026777985.1 Mormyrops attenuatus | reverse complement strand
TTATTTTTAATTTCACAGCATGTCCTCTTTAGTGTACAACAGGAATAAATAAGTTTTCTTACATCAGTGAAAAGATGTCCACTACAGAGGACACAAATGAATGGCCCGGGTCTCAGGAGGATATAGGAACAAAGTTAGCATTATATTAAAACATTAATTATTATTCAACTGTCTAATTTCTCTATAATGGATCTCTTTAGACACTGAGACATGTGATTACGGCTGGCACAAGTTCCAGGGCAACTGTTACAAATACTTTGTTCATCGGCGTGCTTGGGAAGCAGCAGAGAGAGACTGCCGTGTAATGGGAGCCCATCTCACCAGCATTCTTTCCCATGAAGAGCAGCTGTTTGTGAATCGTAAGTGCTGTGTCACTGCCTCTTATCAAGGCTACCATGTGTGTAATTAACAAACACTGAGAAAAAACCTAGATTTCCCCACTTGATTTCCCCTAGCCCCTCTATTGTTCCCTCACCATTTGTGCCTTCTCCTTTTCTGCCTAAAATCACAAATATTTTTTTAATATGTAATATTTTAAAATATTTTTAATATTATCATTTATATTTATATCATTCATATATATATATATGTGTGTGTGTGTGTGTGTGTGTGTGTGTGTGTTTTACAGGTTTGGGACATGACTACCAATGGATTGGTCTCAATGATAAGATGTTCCAAAATGACTTCCGCTGGACTGATGGCCAACCTATGGTAAAAATCATTTCCAATTTTAAATTAGCATACTGTCAGTTTTTTCTGTTATTTTTTTTTTTTGCAACCAGTTTTTTTATTGGGTTTTAGTACAATGCACACAAAGTGACACATCAAAACCTGGTGTCTTTTCTCTTCAGTTTTGTATGTTGAACTAAAACCCCACAGGCACCCACCCCACCTCCGGAGCAAGAGATTAATGGAAGCAAAACAAACACTAATAGAATAAAACTGTATCTGAATACATACATATTAATATACATACAGTAATAGCAAACAAAACATATATATACACCTACACACACACTCACACATCCACATACAGATACACAACACACACACCAAATATATTTGCATATACTATACAGTATGTATACATGTGCATACCTACATAGCTGTACCATAATTAACCAAAGACAGTAAGCGATGTGCTCTCCTTGATGTACGCTTGTACAATTGAAGCATTGCGCTCCCAATTATTAATAGTAACATCAGAGGCACCATTTATTTGAGCAGCAGACAGCTCCAACATGATCAGATTGTAAAAGGAAGCCCTCCAGACTATGAAAGTGGAATGGTTCAGGTCTTTCCACCTTGAGACCAACAGCAGCTTTGCAGCAACAGAGGGTAAAGAAATCATCTGTTGCTGAGAAGGGGAAAAAGAAAGGAGAGAGAAGTCGCAGAGATTATGGAGAACAAGGGACAGTCACATCTAGCAGATCAGAAACAAAGGAGGAGACCACGTGCCAGAGAGCGGCCACAGGTGGACATTCCCAGAACATGTGGAGAAAAGTACCAAGGGCTCTAAGTGGGCACAGTTTACAAAGGGGATCAGGATCGAGAGCCAAAGCGAAGCACAATTGTGGAGTTATGTTGGTGTTTTCTTTTTGCATTTTGATAATTAAAACTAAACTGAACGTGCTGGTGATTGGAATTTCTAGAAGCCCGCTTAATATTTTTAAAAATAGTGTGCCAGCACAATGGAGAATGAGAAGAGATATCACCCCATTAGGAGAAGAGATATCACCCAGGTAGAATAACCTGACCAGCATCACGCAAAAACACATACAGCGCGGAGACTGGTTTATTAGATTTGGACAGGGAAGCCGCGAATTTACAAAAGGGGTGAGTAGGCAAGGGAGTAGAGAAGGAAATCCCACATGTTCTGAGGACAGATCACAGTTGTAGAAAGAAATAGAAGGAAGAAGGAGGGATAGCACAGGGTTAGCCGCCTTAGATTTCAGGGAGAGAAAAGGATGATGCTGCAGCTGATGTGGATGTGCCAGATTCTCCTCTATTGGAAACCAGGAAGGCAGTGATTGGGGGGCTGGAGCCAGTGCCAGACTGTTCTCCGTTCAAAGGACCAATGGTACCATTCATGTTCTGGTAGAGCGAGACCCCCATCATCTCTAGAATGTGTTAGAAAAGAGTACCTTATGCGAGGCTTGCAGGTATTCCAGAGAAAAGACATTACTGTTGACCGGACATCCTTCAAAAAGTGGGAAGGGGTGGCAAAGGAAGTATAGCACTTAAGAAATTTAAGCGGGGCAAAACATTCATCTTGATCGTAGCCAAATGCAACTGAAATGATAATGATAGAGACTGCCAGTTATGGACTGAACGCTTGACACCATCAAGCACACGCCTGAAATTCAGAGTAGTGATGCTAGTAATAGAGGCTGTAATCGTAATGCCCAGATACTTAATGACTGGAATAAATGAGGGAAGGGGGAGGGACTTGCAGGCCGAGTATAAGGAGAGTAAAGCAGACTTATCCCAATTAATCTTGTACCCGGAAATACACTCATACTCACGGAACAAGCACAGCATATACAGTATTGATGGTCAGAGGACACATTCCCCAAATACAGCAGAACATCATCAGCATATAGTGATATTTTATGAGAGATGTTATGGCAGCCGCCAAAGGCAGAATGAAGACAAGGGGGGACAGTGGACAACCCTGACGGGCACCCCGTCGGATACAGAATGGCCGGAAATGGTATTATTAGTAAGCAGACAGGCAGTCGGACAAGAATATAAGGTTTTTACCATGCCAATAAAGGACGGCCCAAAGCCCATAGCCATTAAAATTTCCCAGAGGAAACTCCAATTAAGCCTGTGAAAGGTCTTCTCGGCAACCAATCAGAAAAGAGCAGTGGAGGAGCGGAAGAATAATTGTTATTAACAATATGCAGAAGACGACGCTGGTCGGGATGTATAATCTTAGCTATCACAGATTGAAGGCGGCGAGCCAACACCTTAGCAAGTAGCTTCACGTCAGAGTTCATTAATGATAGGGGACGGTAGCTGGAACAATCAGCAGAGTCTTTACCCTGTTTTAAAAGTAAAGAAATTATCACAAAGTTTAAAGAGGGGTGGAGCTGAGAGGAGCGTATGGCAGAAGACAGCATACGAAACAGAGGGGAGGCTAACTGTGACCAAAAGGTGAGCAGCACCTCAGCTTGAATGCCGTCTATCTCAGGAGCTTTATTCTTAGAGAATGACTTAAGGGCCTCAGTGAGCTCACAGACTGTAATGGGGGCCTCCAGTAATAAGGCATCCTGCTGAGCAAGTGCAGGAAGAGAAGCCGAGGACAAGGGCGAGTCCAAGGCCGCCTGAGACGGAGGGGTGTCGGCTGAGTAGAGATCCTTACAGATATCAACAAAACAGTCGTTGATTTCAGAAGGGTTGGTGGTTACAGCTCCATCCTTGAATTTCAAACATGAAATGGCGGCAAAAGAGTCACACTGATGGAGCCTAAGCACCAACAATTTACCAGGCTTAGCTCCACTAGCGTAATACCGTGTCCTAGTGCGATGTACAAGAAATTCAGCCTTACGCAAAAGGAAACCGTTGAGTTCGGCCCGTACCCTGGCGATACGAGCCTCTTGCACTTGGTCCAAATGCTGAGACCGCATAGACTCCAAACCATTCAAATGTGCCTCCAGAACAGTAATTCTCCGGCGTGTCGCACGTGCAAGGTGAGAAGTAAAAGAAGTAGTGAAATCTCGAATTAAACCTTTTATTTCCATCCAGACATGCACGGACTCTCCGTTCCACGATATAAACTCTTCTAATGTAGTGTTCTGCAAAAGGTAAAGGATAAAGCGCCAGTGAGGAGCTTTCGATATCAGAGATGGCAGATAGAATCTGCGCTGAATGCGCCTGTGGTCAGATAGTAAGGAAGATGCCATAGAGGAGTTGAGACAGAAAGATATTTTTGAAAGCCTGTCCCCGTTGGAGGAGAATTCAGTGGTTGAGAAGGGCCGTGGAGGAATCCAAAATATAAAGGCTTAGGCAAGCAGTAAAAACATAAGCATGGGGCTGGATGAGCTGAGGGATTCTGCGGAGATCATTTCAGCAAACATGCAACATATGTCTGATGGAAAACTTTTGGGAGGAACTTTGGGGTTTGTGAATTTTAAAGCCCACTGACTTCTCAAATTGTATTTCAAATTGTTTAGAACGGAAGGTTGAGGGTGAAAAACGGTCTTTCCTGACCAAAACCAGTATTCAGTGGTATTCACATTCAATACCAGCACCTTTCAATAGAACAGTATGAAAATTGGTGCAAACAGAGCTGCACATTCCATTATTTAAATATTGTCTTGTCCCATTACAATGTACTATGCCTGTCTTTTTGATAAATTTTAATGCAAAATTCAGAAATGGTTTAGATGAACTGCATCTTCATAATGCATTCATTATGCATTCATTGAACATTCAGCGCACCTTCATAAAGTATTTATAACGCATTCACAGAACATTCATAAGCAGCATGTAAGTATACCCAACATCCTAGCATACCTTAATAGCTTTAATATACATTAATAACAATCATTATATGATAATAACAAACATTACATTTGTATAATAATATGTTTGTTATTAGTGTACTTACATGTTGTTTATGAATATTCCATGAATGCATAATGAAGCTGCACTGAATGTTCTACAAATGCATTACAAGGATAAATGAATTCCTAAATGTTCTGATATGCAGTCACGAAAAAAGGTGTAGGCAGTACATCATAATTGTATGTCATAACTAGATCTGCAACTGGATCTGCTTCTGAAAAGCATTATTTGGATTGTAATTTACACCGATGAAGGAAAACATTATGACCACCCATATGTGAACTGAATAATGCTGACTATATGATCGAATCTTGTTGCATATGGGGCTATGTAGCCACAGGCCAGTCAGAGTGCCCTTGCTAACCCGTGTCTACAGTCAAAATCGCTTATAATGGGTATGCAAGCATTGGAACCGGACCTATTAGCAATGGAAAACGATTGCTTGGTCCAATGAATCCCATTGTCTGTTGTATCATGAATACCTTGGTATGCACCGTTTCTTATGAGATAGGCAACATTATTCACTTCACATGGGGGTAATTATAATTTAGGTCATTGCTGTATATCCCTTAATTCTGTCATTCACTTTGAAGTATTCACAAATTTGCCTGTAGTAAATAGACGACTCTTTTGCCAGATGTTTTACATGCTGTAGGTCTACTGTACATTCATTTGGCTTGTAGGAATAAAATATTGCTGTATATCCAAGTATATCCAGGGTTGTTTACTGTTTTTTTTTTTTTTTTTTACAAAAATGGAATAGTCTTCCTATTAGTGTAGCGCAAGTTAAAACCCCGGGTTCCTTTAAAACAGAGATAGATAAGATTTTGACAACTCTGAGCTATTAGTTGAGTTCTCCCCAAACAAGCTTGATGGGCCGAATGGCCTCCTCTCGTTTGTAAATTTCTTATGCTCTTTTATGTTCTAAAGGTAGACATTTATTTCACCATCCAGAGCGGTATGGAGTCTCAGATTTTTCACCTAGAAAAGGCCAGCTGTGTAATGAACATAACCTCTGGAAGTGACTTGGAAAATATGTACAATTCTTACGAACAATCATATGAGACCAAGGATGACATTTACTATGGCTCTAAGCCAGCAACCTTAGCCAAAAGCCCTGCACTACACGGCGCCCAGAGAGTGGATGAGGCTGGAGCTTAGCCATGTAGGCCTTACTGCCAAAATACTTCTCAAACTTTGTGTATAACTGAAGCATTTTATATAGGCCTACATACTCAGGAGCTTTTGCAAAGGTGACATCTTTCTACAAAGATATTTATGCCACTGAAGTGAAGTAGGCTACTTATTATTATTATTATTACTATTATTGGTACTATAGCTTTTATTTCAGTCATATTCAGGGGCAGACTGGTAACAAAAAACAGCCTGTGGTATATTTCACTACTGTCTGCGGGGGTGTGTGTGTGTGTGTGGGGGGGGGGGTTTCCAGGGTATATTTTGCCAATCATGATCACCAATGACATAAAGCATTATCCATTAATCTTGTCCTGTGATCGATCTGCGCTCAGCCCTCACAAGACCAGCCACTGGGAAAATTTCTGAACTTTCCAAATGTATGTTACTTTTGTTAAAGCAATTAACGTCATTTTGTTGATTGTTCACAGGTTTTCAGATACATATTTAGCTTTTCTGAAGAGTTAAGTTGCTACCTCATTTTAATTATTGGAAAAAAATAAACACTTGTTCATTTTATACTCCATTACACTGGGACTGTGACAATAAAACCTTGAGTCGAATTTTAGATTCACATCGACTTCCTAAATGTCACTTTATTGCCACCAAGTGGAACCTGAGGGCATTGCCTGTGCTTAGGAGTTTTCCTTGCTCGATTCAATCCATATTTCACCTTAGTTATAGCTTCTTGACACTCATCAGTTTAGCCCTTCACCAGTAGAACTTATAAAAATAAAATAGATGAACAAACAAATAAATCATGTTGAGCAAAAGCAAACGTCTGCATTGTGCAGCAAACCAGTTTGAACTATGTTTACAAGTCAAAAGTCAAAAAGAAGATTTTTATGTTATTACTCAGCACGGGCTGAAGTTTTCACACCAAGGTAGCATAGATTTATGGGCATGAAAAAATTAACCACAATGAAACTGAGTCTGTGTTCTACATGTGCTTAGGAAAAGTTTTAATTGGTAGTATCAACAGGACACAGTTATCGTTACACCAGTTACAGTTAATCGGCTGGATTGTCACTGGAGCATTTGTCCCTGAGGTACATTTGTGTGCCCCCCCTCCCAATCCCTTGCTCCACAGTGGTATGTTGTCATCCAGTGGGGATGAGTTTCTGGGAGATACAAAGCATGGGGTGTTTTTCACCTGGGGAAGGGTGGAGGAAAATCTGAATTAGATTTAGATTTTGGATGAGTTCTGCTCTGACCCAAGAAAGGAAGCTTTAATGTATTAAAGCTTCCTCTCTTGGGTCAGAGCAGAACTCTTTAATGTATTAAAGCTTCCTCTCTTGGGTCAGAGCAGAACTCATCCACTGAGAAGTTTCAGATGGAGGGTTTTGCTGAGCCCCAGGTGGCACTTGGCAGGGTTAGCCATGAGTCCTGTCTGCTGGATGGAGTCTAGGTAGGCCACTGCATAATGTCCATGAGCCTCTGGAAGGTGGTAGCTGATCCATGGACTGCGAAAGCGAAGATGGTGTACCTCCAATGGAAAATTGGTGTGCTGAAGAACATTCAGGCTAAGGGGTACCTTGGTGAGATAAAGGATGGATATCAATACACCCTTCCTAGCAGCTTGATCAGTTCATATATGCGAGGCATAGAGCAGCTCAACACTGCTGTTTGGGTTCAGCGCCAGAAGAGGTTGAAGTAACTGGAATGTGGGAAACAGCAGAAAACCCAACATTTTCAGTGAATATACACCCAATAGAGATGTGTATGTTCAGAAAACAACATTGCATTTCAATTTGTTGTTTAATTTAAAAGTTAAAACCGATTAAAACATTCCAAAAGCTTAGTACATTAAGGTACTTTGAAAAGGCACTGAATTGCTGTAATGGAATCTCAGTAACCATTCCAGGCAAAACGGGTTTAGGATTTACATAAATTAAAGTTTTACTCTGGTCAAGAATGTGAAAGGTCAATATTTTTGGAAATGACTAGACTGAATTCCAGGAAAACTGAAACTGTTACTTTTAAAATGTCTTTCACATTGCTGACATGCTCTTCTGTTCATTTTTCAAGCATACAATGAACACTGTGTATGTACCAAATGTTAAAGTACCAAATGTAAGAGTACCAAATGTTGGCTTCACTTCTAACATATCCCACATCGTGACATGAACCATTTTTACAAGTGTACATTATTCACTCCACATGGGGGTGGTCATAATGTTTTGTATAGTGTATAATCACACAACCCGGCTGAGAAACCACGGTTTTTACCCCACATCCATCACATCCATCACATCCATCACATCCATCACATCCATCACATCCATCCCCACATCCATCACATCCATCACATCCATCACATCCATCCCCACATCCATCACATCCATCACATCCATCACATCCATCACATCCATCCCCACATCCATCACATCCATCACATCCATCACATCCATCCCCACATCCATCACATCCATCACATCCATCACATCCATCACACTGCTGAATTCACAGCACTGATCTTGAACATTCTGATGCAATACCCTAACATGTGCAATATCCATATTTATGTGCATTCAGAGCACTTGATTAACCTCTGCGAATATCTGTCTGTCTGTCTGTGTGTGTGTGTACCCCAGCCTCTAATGACCAGAAACAAATTCCCTGTATTTCACAACATATTTGCCCAATAAGACTGACTCTAACTTTCACTTCGTAGGTGGCACTAAAGAATTACACATTGCATTGCTGGCTTCAAAACCAATGTTCCTCATGAACTCATAATCAGCTTGTGTGCTTTACCTTGTCTTGGGATGCAGAAGAAGAACATAAAAAAAGACATCCTTCTTTGTCCCATAGTTCCAAAACAGTGATATTTCCATGTAAAAACATGCAAGCTATCATATTGGTTATTGTAATTATTTATTTTCAAATTTTTACTAAAATGTCTTTGGTTATCCTAACATTAACAAAATAATTATTCAGTAATAATGCTGAATTGATGTATTTTTCCATGAATGAAATAAAATCATTTATTTTTTAGCAATATGAAAACTGGAGGCCAAATCAGCCTGACAGCTTCTTCACATCTGGTGAGGACTGTGTGGTTATGATCTGGCATGAAGATGGGCAGTGGAATGATGTGCCCTGTAATTACCATCTCACGTTTACCTGCAAGAAGGGAACAGGTATCAGTCATCACTTCCAAACCACTACTGTTGAATGCTCTGTCAGGATTTCCTGTGACCATTTCACTGCAATATTCAAAAGAGCTTCACTAAGAACACAAGTTTAGATTACACTCTATTTTAATGGCCCAAGGACCATTAAAATTTGTACTCTGTAAATATCTCATTTTATAAAAGTCTATTAATTAGTAATGGGAGTAGTATAATATTTTCATAAATTGTCATTTATATTTTAAAAACATGAGTCAACATTACCAGAGTAAGATAATTCTTTGTAATTCTTTTGTCCCTCCTCACAGTTGCATGCAGTCAACCTCCACTTGTGCAAAATGCCCGCACCTTTGGAGTATTAAGGCACCGCTATGAGATCAACTCCCTGGTGCGCTACCAGTGCCAAACCGGTTTCATCCAGAGACACCTTCCGACAATCAAGTGTAGGGGAGATGGACAATGGGACAATCCTAAAATCTCCTGCATGATGCGTAAGTATTTAGCTAGCATTTGAACATATTATATACAGTATGCATCTTAGAAATGAAATCTGCCTATTTCTGTTTTTATTTCAGCGTCTACATATCAAAGGACTTACACACTGCAATATCGATACAATCTCTACAACAATAACAGGAAGTGGTCCAGTGAACACCTGAAACACCTCCATAACTGGTACAAATAAGAATACAAGGACAGATAATGCCATTTTTCCTTGGTAATTGTGCATTGTGTCCTAGTAGTAAAAATGCCTTTTTAACATTGGAACAAATGTTTACAGATGCTTTACACACTAAATGAAAACTTTTTTTTTTTTTCATTTTCAGTACTAAATAATGTTTGGTAATGAGAAGGGTAGAATCAGCTGGTCACTGAAATCTCTTTCTGCCTGTGTTGATGGAATGATCTTTATGCTGAGGAATGTCAGTTGTGATTTCTTGCTTTGTAATTGTGTTTATTTGTTATGTGCAACACTGAATATTTGTTGTCTAAAATATTTTAGTATAGCGGCTTCCTTAATGACATAACGTGACAGAAATCTTCCCAAACTATTCTATGGTGGGACTATGCAAGCTGCAACACTTGTAAATAGAATACAGTTTAATGCTGAATAATGTAAATATATCATATCATTTATCAGCTATCAGTATGAAAACAGACTCCTTCATGAGAGTAAAATTGACAGTTCTTATGCTGTTTACGTACATAGGCTGGAAGCATTGTAGCTTAATCTACAAGCAAGTTATATTAAGTATTGTCAATAGATAGACCAAAACATAATCCTATAAGAAATATAAATGAATATATGAGGAGACAACCTCCAATTCTATATGAACTATCCATGACGGGGGAGCGACAGAAATCACGCTGACGATGAGGGTAAATGATCCTTCGGGAATCTTGTTACATGTGTGACATACCCTGAGATGATAAAGTTTTGGTGAAAGATGGTTTAGGGAAAATGATACTGTAGACTGTGTTGTAATTTCAGCCATGAATGTGATGGTTTTCAAAGACTGCCTGCCTTGTTTATTATTTTAAAAAGGCAGCTTTGAACATTTACCTAGCAGACAGAAAATTAAATTTATTTAGTTTTTTTTTCTTTAAAAAACAATTATATATTGATAAATTAACTGAATAAAATTCATATTTTCCTATTGTATTATTTAAATATAGTATGTATAAAAGTAGGTGAATAGATATCAACTGACTGAATGCTGCAGCCAAAAAGAAAGGAAAGACATTTTAGTGAAGCCATGAACATTTAAGTTATACATTAAAGTTACAGAAAGTGTATTTCTTCATTCTTTTGTGTCATGTTTACATGGAAATTTGACCATATTGTTACTATACTACTAGTATCCTCTACACATTGTAAGTCTTCCTTTCAAAGTAATTTTTTGATAAAATCACAATATTTTTGTGAATAAATTTCAAAAAGATATTAATAGAATGTACTTATTAAAAACCCTGAAAGACTTGAACAATACATTTAATAAGACATCTAATTTATTAATCAGTGGGATGTGCTTCCTTTCATTAAATGAAAAAATATTATTGATTAAAAAACGTTTTTCATTTGCAGTGTTAATGAGACAAAAGAAACAGATGCATTAAGTGATAAAATACCAGCAATACAACAAAGTCAATAAAAATAAAAATCTGTTTTGATACTGTATTTAACCCTATGGAGAATCTTTGATTAAAAAATTACTTGTTTAAACTGTTACTGTGTTTTCACTCAAATGAAATATTTCATGTTACATTTTGAATGTATACGTTGTTAATTTCTGTCCACCCATGTTACAGCCTTCCAACAGCATTATGATGTTAAAATAGTAATGACTCCACATTGCAATATTGTACATCATAAAAGCCCAGAATTGTACAAATAATTGAGGTAATATAGTGCATTCCATGCACCACTTGGTGGTGGTAGTGGCACAGGACAGGCATTCACAATTTAATTCTTTATTAGGAACAACTAAATTTTGCCTCCAGAAATTTACCTCCATCATATATACACTATATGGCCAAAAATATGTGGACACCAGCTTGTCCAGCATCTCATTACAAAACCAAGGGTATTACAGTTTTTCTCAGTTTCTTTGGGGCATTTCTAAAACAGTTTATACATATGGCACTACACTATGATTTAGCTGCAAAAGTCTGTAACTTACTCCAGTTTCCCCCCAAAGTCCAAAAACATGCTGAGGGTAATTGGAATTATCAAACTTCCCGTAGGTGTGCATGTGTGAGTGAATGGTGTGTGAGTGTGCCCTGCAATAGGTTGGCACCCCATCCTTGGTTGTTCACTGCCTTGCACCCATAGCCTCCGGGATAGGCTCTGAACCCCCCATGACCCTGAATAGGACAAACGGTTTCAGAAAATGGATGAATGGATGGATGGATGGGTGGATGGACACCAGTTTCAACATTGTAATTATTAAGTTCTCTGGCAAGAGAATGCACTTGCATGTATAATTGTACATGTAACTTCTTCAGATCTCAACATACAGTACAATAGTAAACAAAATAGTCACACAGCACTGTATAACACAAAAACAACTAAATGGCAATACAATAACAAATAAAAGACAACTAATCCACGGTGGGAACCAAAAACTCAACCTTACCTCCCAAAACTTTCCTTACCGCCCATTCCTAACCCTCTTGTTAATCATTCCCAGCTACCTCTCGTTAATGTTCTTGTTAGTCTTGTATATACTTGCTTCCCATTCCTGTGTTCCTCAGTCCAGACATTGATGTCGAACCTCCCTATTGCCAGTCAGCCCATTTTGATCCCTCATGCTAATGTGTCATGCTACACATTTGTAAATGCACACTTTCCCTTGCATCTAGCCGCCTACCTCAACCTGAACTGCCAGTCCGCACACCTTGATAGCTTGAGAACAACCCGCTGAAGGACCCGCATGGCAACAGTGATTTGGAGGAGTCCCATGAAACTGATGATCTTGATGAGCATCCTGCCATGCAGATTGCCCCACTAATGCCAACCCTGTACTGGCTAAAGCACTGGGGAAGGCGACGAGAGATCCAGGGGCCAATCCCGGTGCGGAGAGCAGAGTCTCACAGACCAGTGACCAAGAATAAGTTCCCCAGCCTCAATGAGGGAGGCTCACCTTGAGTTCGAGGAAGCTATGTCAGAGCTGATTCCAGCCAAGACTTCTGGTCCAGCAGAGATCACTGCGGTCTCACCGCATGAGTCCATTGCTTCCTTGTGAGGTGAGGCTGCCCTGTTCACTGGCTCCCTGCTTGCCATAGATTCACCTGCTGGCTCCTCACAGCTCACCGCAGATTCGTTCACTGGCTCCTCACAGCTTGATGCAGATTCACCCACCGGCTCCTCGCAGCTTGCTGCAGATTTGCCCGCCAGTTCCTCACAGCTTGCTGCAGATTTGCCCACTGGCACCTCACAGCTCGCCACAGATTTGTTCACTGGCTTCCTGCAGCTCGCTGCAGATCTGCCTGCCAGCTCCTTGCAGCTTGTCATAGCCGCTCCTGCCATTTCCCATCGCAGAAGGAAGAAGCAGAGGAGGTTACTGGTGCCCATGACTGTCGCCTAGCCTGACCTGGAGCCTTCAGTGCCCAGCCCAGGAAAGGTCACCACAGAGCATCCAGTGCCCAGCTGAGGAAAGGTCACCACCACACCTCCAGTGCCCAGCCTAGGTGAAGCTGCCGTCGCACCTCCAGAGCCTGGCCCAGGATGAGCCGTACATGCTTTTTCTGAGCTTCTACAGGAAGAAGCTACTGCTCATCACAACCCTTCAGATCCCTATCCAGCAAGGACTGTCTTCTCCCTTACTATGCCTCCAGAGCCCATCTTCGCCTCTGCTGTGCCTCCAGAGCTTGTATTTGTGTCTGCTGTGCCTCCAGAGCCCGCCTTCAACTCTGCTGCACCTCCAGAGCCCACCTTTGCCTCAGCCTTGGTCACGGAGGCTATGCACCAGGCTCCCAGTCCAGAGAGGACCGCTCTGCCAGCGCTCTAGGCACTTGGCACAGAGAGGGCTGCTCCACCTGCATTTCAGGTGCTCAGTTCAGAGAAGGTTGCTCCACCTGAATTCCAGGCCAAAGAACAGCCATCTTGCCCAAACCTTACCCAAGAGTCCTGGCTATGCCCTGCTGACCTCCAGGTGTCTCAGCTTCGTCCTGCTTGCTTCCAGCCCTGTCTCCTGCTGCCCTGTTTACTCCAGCCCTATCTCCTGATGTCCCGCCGGAACCTGCCTCATCTCCTGATGTCTCACCAGCACCTGCCTCATCTCCAGTCATCACCCTACCACCCACCTCGGCTCCTCTCACCACCTGGGTGCCTGTCTTGTAGCTTTCTAGCTCACTGCCAGTGGTCTCCTCATCCTCTGCTGGCCACTGCCAGCCCAACACCTGACTCCCCAGCCGCCACCAGCCAGATGCCTGACTCCCTGTACACTGCCGGCCCGACACCCAACTCCCCAGCCACCGACAACCCGACGCTCCCTCGTCGCTACCAGGGTGGACTAAAGTGATATAAAGGATGCCCTTGCAGCAGACATAGAATGGGACCCTCGAGGCCTCGCCTTGAGTTCCACTCCTTGGGTCTCTGCCTCCACCTGAGGTTCCAGGGCGGCCACCAGTATTAGCTGGAGTCCAAGGGAGGGGGTCCCCAAGTCTCCATTTCCCAGAGGGGGTACACCATTCATGGCGGCCATCCAGACTCCCGTCTACCTGACATCACCCACTCAGACAACTCTTCTGCTGGGGCCCAGAGGAGGGGACCCATGGCACCTTCCTGCTCTGGCCCTGCAGGCCCCTTGGTGCCGTCTGGCCCTGCTGTTCCCTCCGCACCATCCGGCCCTACTGTTCCCTCTGTGCCATCCAGCCCCCCGGTCCCCTCAGCGCCATCCAACCCTGCTGTTCCCTCTGCACCATCCAGCTCCACAGTTCCCTTTGCACCATCCGGCCCCACTGTCTCCCTGGTGTCTTTTGGCCTTGCTGGCCTCTCTGTGCCACCCAGTCCCACTGGCTCTCCAAGGGTCTTCGGTCCTGTGGTTCAGACGGGTCCTACCTCACCGAGGAAGAGGCCCAGGAGGACCCAAACCACGTTTACTGCCCAGCTCTTCAAGGTCCATGAGACTTCCCGGATGTCCCCTGATTTCATTCATCACACCTCAGTCCCTGCCCCATTACCCTGGTTTGCTTTTGTTTTACCCTGGTTTGTGTCCTCTGTGGTCATGTTTCTGTCCTTGTGTTTCCTCAAACTCTGTGCCCTGTCCTGGTGTATGTCTTACTGGATGTCCTCTTTGCTGTTTTAGTCTTGCCTAGATCTGTTCTGAGCCTCTAGTCATGTTCTGTGACTTGTCCCATGTCCTGGGTTATTGTCCTTTTAGTGTTCCCTGGTGTGGTGTGTCCGGTCCTGTCCTGTCCTGTCAAAGGGGCTCTGTCTCTCTGATCTCTTGTGGCATCTTTCCTGTGAGACCTGTTGGTCCTACCTTACCCTCTCTAGTCTGGTGTCCCATCTCTCCTCAGCCTTGTGAGTCCGCCCTGTCATTTGGTCCCCACCCCTGTTCATCCTTTGTGCCCATAGGACACGCTTCGGGGAGGGGGGGTGATAATTTCATATCCTTCCCACCACGTCTACCTGACCCTCCTGTCTCCTCCATGGCATGTCCCTAACAAGCCTCATCTGTTACTTGCTTGTCTTACCTCCCATTCCTAACCTTCATGTTAACCCTCTGGGGACTCAGGGTAGGGAACACACTTTCACTGACTGGGGCATGATCACACATTTCTTCAAATATCATAAACTTAATTCATGGCAAA
>JAODKC010000044.1:24527416-24548280 GCA_026777985.1 Mormyrops attenuatus | reverse complement strand
CAATGGACGTTTTGAAAAGAAGACAGATTACAGATTTAGCCAGTGTTTTTTTTCATGATTCTACATGAAGATTTCAGTGAGATATAAACAGAAAGAGACAAGAAAGATACGCGGCATCGCTGACGATATCGTCGTCCCCAGAGGGTCAATCACTCCCAGCTGCCTCTCGTTAGCTCTTTTGTTAGTCTTGTATATACGTGCTTCCCAGTCCAGTTATTGACGTTGAATCTACCTGTTGCCACTGCCTGTCCAATTGTCCAGTCCTCCTGTTTTGATCCCCCGTGGGTCCAGTTTGTTTCCAGTCTCTGTTCATTTAGTTCAAATTAGCCCCCTTTTTTTTACTACGACGCCTGCCCTTGAGAGCTTTGTCCCTTAAGTCATGACAATATCTTTTGGGCCACTTGGTTAACTGTTTTGCATGTGGTGACTAACATGATGATCACACACATACATAGTATTGGGCATTTAATTATTACAATAGGACACTACATAACCTATTTTATCCAGCAAAACTAAGGAAACTGAAAATTATGGCAAATGATGACAATTGTACAAAACCTTTTGCACATATGTAGTAAAATATTTGGAAATTTGTGTGAACCAATAACAAATGATGTTCTGTTGTGCAGATGTGACATTAAGGTGTGGAGATTTCACTTGTTGTTTTGCATTTGAGAAATGCTCCAAAGCAATCGGTAAAAATGGTAAATAATGTTTGGCAATGAGAAGGGTAGAATCATCTGATCACTGAAATCTCTGTGTACCTGTGTTCGATAGAATGATCTTTTATGTGATTTCTCTGGGTAATATTCTTTTCTGAATGTGGTAAGTGTACTCATCAAAAAACAAGCAAAAAAAGAATATGAAATCAAATGTAGCACCTATCTAGATCTCATTCACTCTTTGCAATGCTACTGCCACTGCAATCAAAATTCAGCATATCTTAATCATTC
This sequence comes from Mormyrops attenuatus, assembly GCA_026777985.1. Lineage (NCBI taxonomy): Eukaryota > Metazoa > Chordata > Actinopteri > Osteoglossiformes > Mormyridae > Mormyrops > Mormyrops attenuatus. Next base: position 24,547,327 of record JAODKC010000044.1, on the reverse strand, counting down.
AGTCTCTGTCACGTTTTCTTTTTAGAAGGCCCACATTTAATAGGTTAAGCAGTTATCATTGAACCGCACTGATAGTGTGAATACAGCTCTAGAGCTGCATAAGCATATATCTGATACTCTCTCTATGTTGTATTGGATACTTTAACTTAATTATTCTTTTATGATAAATGCCCATGTGACAGATGAAATGGAGTCTTGCCTATGGAGCATCCAGCACCCTTCTGCCCTGTTTCCATAACAAAATGTGAAGTTTTTTTTGTTCTCCACTACATGTCTTCTTCCTTGACAATTTATTTTTTTTAAAAATAGAATGACTAATTGACATGCTGATGACATGCTGATTTTTTTGCAAGTTACATAAATGTTGAATTTCATTTTCTATGCTTGAATGCATATCTCCAGCATGCTAGGAATGAGTTAGTAGTTATAAACTTTGAATTTAGTTTTCTCATTCAGTGGGGAAATAAGACTCTGGAAAGAGTGTGACTCACAGTGTTTTTATTCTGTTTTCTAATGCAACACATCTGTGAGCATTGAGCCTTTAGGCTTCAGCTGTTCCAATAGTACTTAAAGACTGAGAGCAGTCCCTGCTTCTTCAAAAATAAGCAATAGACAGAGAATAAACGTGCCACAACTGGAGCTGTGAGCAGTACTGATCAGGAAGTGTGAAGATATAAGATGTTTTTTCACACTCATATATGAAACTGTGTGCTGGATCTGCTGGAAATCTATGTGTGTGGTTTATAGTTGACCTTTCATAGGGCATGTGTAACCATGGACAGAGGGCTGTGTGTCTGTTCAGCTGCATCACCTGTGAGATGGAAGATCTTTGCTTACCGTATTCCAGCTGGGAGATGTATGGGGAGAAGACATTTATTTACTCCATATGGACTGTAGGGGGGTCATGAGAGTTTATTGACAATAGGACTGGAATGCAATAGATTTGAGCATCTTGAGATGACACCGCTGAATATTATGAGTTAGATATATTGGATAAGAGAAAGGGGAACCAAGTCAAAATTAATTCTGATTTCATATCACACTTCCATGGTGATACCTTTAAAAGATGCTCAGGAGCACAGTGACAATCTCCATATCACATCAAATATCCATTCACTTACCATGATGACTAGTACAGGGTCACTGTGAGTAGAGGACACAAGGCAGGGAATGCCAGTACAATATGATGGCTCATTTTTTAGTACATCATGTGAAGAAACATAGTCATCTTGGAAGAAATTTAGACAATAAAAGTACTCATTAAAGGAAATTAAATATTTCTTGGATAACAGCATTTACAAAGCCACTTCCCCTGATTTCAATCTGGTTGTCAGTTTTCTGCAGCACCACTGTAGCAGTAGCAAGTTACCATATTCTAGTACAGCAAATTTTATGCAAGAATGTAATTGATTGTGTCGCCAAAAAATACGGGACAAACAGCATCCCATACTGGTTCACAACAGGACACAGCATTTTAATACAGGCGCTCCTCTACTTACGGACGTTCAACTTACGAACTTTCAGACATACGAACAAAGAGGATCTTTAAGTCCAAATTGTGTTCACTGGGCTCCCATTTCTTGTCTCTAACATCAATTTTTTTTTCTGCGCTCCAATTCCGTCTAGTACGACTTCTGGCCGCTACTCCTGCCACGGAGCAGCGTAGCGTGCATACTCCCAGCATCGTAGTTCTTTGTACTTGCGTCTACCCTTAAAATGATGGTGAAAAACGACTTATGAACATTTCAAGTTGCGAACGGCCATTCGGAACCTATCTAACTGAACAGTCTTATTTACACTGTATACATGGGATTAGCTACAATTAACAAAAACAGTATTTAAAAATAGAACTCTTGCCTCTTTCATAGTATATTGATGTCATGTCCACAAACCATGTATGTTTATCGTGCTTGACTGCTGAACTCAGATTTTGAATGGTCAAACGTGTGTCAATCATCTTTGAGTTAAGAACACGCAAAAGGTTTAAAAATGCATCATATTCCATAACTATCCAATTAACTACTTAATATAAGGTGATGGGTGATGAGAAATCCATTGAAGTCTACTACCTTATTGAGGCAGAAAAAGCTTTGACAAGAAAATACCTTGCATTTTAACCTGTATACCGCAAATGAAGTAGAGTTAGCATATAAAGATTAAAATGCATTATATTTTGTTTTCATATCAGCGCAAATGCACATAAAATAAGTACGCATTTACACTGTTACCACAATTATTTTTAATGGTGAATGCATAGTTGCATACCAGTCATGTCCATCCGTGCTTGTAAGAATGATTGTAGCTAAAATTGATCTTTTAGAATTCCACATGCAATTTCGTAAGTAAAATTTGTAAGTAAAAGTAACATTATCTCAACTGCTTCAAGCTATTTTTCAAAGCCTCCTCACTAACCATTTAAGATGTTAAATGTGTAAAGCCGTGAGCCGTGCAACTCTATCAAGTCTGCACTGCTTCTCACCTCAAGGGGAGAACTGTTAATTTGCACTGACAAAACTGGGCTCAGGCCATCAGACCCCCATACCAGTGATCACACTGTGCAAGAAAGTGCCTGCAGGCACACCCTGTGGACTCACTGACCAGAAACCCATCCTTCCCTCTCCCCCTCTTCTGCTCCTCTGCCCCCGCCCCAGGTCACAGAAAGTTTACATATAATGCCTGAACATGAGAAACATCACCCAAGGTTAATGCAAGCAATGCACCTACTGTACTCATGTTTGGTCTTTGACCACAGTGCGATGGGTAAAATGGTCTCAGTCTCAGAAGAGTACGCCTTAATATTGTGAAGATACAGAAAGTTACATAAATTCCATCATTGCAAAAGACTCTGTGGTGCCCCTGTCGTGAACAAAGAACCTTAACAACCCCACCTGTGAAGTTTCAGTTGGCTGACAGTCTGGGAAGCTGATTACACAGTAATCCATAAGTATACTGATGCTCCTTGCATTACAATAGTTTGACTTAGAATATTTCAACTTTAGGATGGTGGAATAGTGATACACTGTCAGTATAGTAGTCATCAGACTTTTAATTTTGATCTGTTCCTGGGCTAGCAATATGCCGTACAATACTGTCTACTTATGCCAAGCGATGGTGACATCCATTTGGTCATGCTTCCAGTCTATGTAGCAATCGTGAGCGTAAACATCTCGTACAGTGTTTAACAACAGATCATACGATGTTTTTTCCTGTTTGATCAAACAGTACTGCACATTTAATAATGGGATAAACTTGTATTGATTAATTACATTTTCAAGTACTGGTATATAGCTAGTTACAGTAATTATTTACTTATTTGGTGACAGTAGTTATTTATATACTTATTTATTTATCATGTCATATTCATATTTAACTTTTGAAACTTAAGTCATGCATCATCTGTGCTTAGAAATAGATCATAATAAAGACCCTGCAATAAAACTAATAGCTATGAAAACTGATGTCACTGCCCATAGAGGTATTCAACTATTTAAGACCCTATTATTGGTCAGCAAATTCCTTGTCAACTCCAAGGGTCCCAGCTGTATGGATTGTGTTCCTAGAGTTGTCTGTATTGACAATTTTTTGTATAGTGCCAGAAGAGTACAATAGAACCTTTGATGTGCTGGCGTGGCAGCCTACCCAAAAAATCTCTTTTCTGGCAAGAAATAATTTTTTTTAAATCATGATCTCTTGTCTCCAATTAACTAAGTAGTGTTACCAGTCAACCCACATTGGACCCAGAGCTGGATGAGCTTATCACTTGTACCAATTTTTGTCAGCTTAGTAATAGTTGCAATAACCTCAAATTGAGCTTTATAATTAGAAAATAATTACACCCGATGAAAAATCATATTTTGCTGTCAAATTACCCATGCCTCATTATCCTTATTCTTATCATCTTTATCATGTCAGAGTGCTAATAGGCATAGTTCAGAGTGCATGGAAAATTATGGTAAATGTAGAACTGAAGAAAGTTTCAAATGTTCTCTTGGAAAGGTGCAGGAGTACATCAGCCAAACTCTGCAGTCAATCTGGTGCTCAAATGTTTCAAAGAGGTTCTGTACTGAAGTGAAAAAGAGAAAATTCCCAATGCTGTTTCTACTAAAATATGTCTTGGGAATATGTATTTATTTAATTGTTATTGCTTTGACATCCATGGACAGTAGGACAATACTGTAAACATAGTGTGTAAATGTGAGTGTTTTTTAAACCCTGGCCAGTACACATACCTAGTCCCTGATGAGCCAACTTCCCCCACCCCTAACCAGAAAACAGAAAATGTGCCTGGTTCATCCTGGCCTCTGGTTAAGCCCCCACTATGACCTTATGCTCCTTTTGGTGTTTTTGCATCCTATTTCACCCAAAGTAAATGTTTTCCTGTTGTTCTGCATCACTTATCTGCATCCATCCCAAAATTAAAATCCTACAGTAGTTCCTTCCTCACGATCCCTGTACCAAACATTCCATCTGAATTATACTCCTCTCACACATTCGCCTGCCTTATATCTAATATGTGCAGTTTTCAAGCACTTAGAGAGAAAGATACAAATACATGCAAACACACATATGGACAGAAATGCATGACTACGTTTTTTTGTTTGAGTTTTGCTTTACTAAAGTTCCTATTATCGAAATGTGTGGTGCTGTTTTGCACAATGTCAGACATTTTCTGAACCCCCACACTGTTTTGGTGTCACATGGTTGTTGTGATGATGTGTTGGCATTAAAAAGATATTTTATGCAATATGAATGTTACGTTTTTTTTCATTCCTTCTTTTGGTGAGGCACCGGTTCACCTGTTGTCTTGAAACCTAAGAGGAAATGTACTGATAGTTTCTGCCTTTCAAAGTCATTTTTGCTGAAACTCAGCAAAAACAAAATAAGTAAATAAATAAAATACTGAGATTATTTAACAATTCAATTGCTTGAAGAATTTAAAAACTGGACAGTGTGGCTTCACACATCCAGGGTTTGAAGTTTCATTCGCACTCCTGGTTTTGTGTGTGTGGAGTTTTTATATTCTCACTGTGTTTGTGTGGGTGTGGTACATACATTTAGATGAATTGATTTGTTAAATTGCCAATTGTGTATCATGTTTAGGGTGTCCTTTGACTTTTGTCCTGTCTTTCTTGGGGTAGGATCCAGGCACACACTGAGAACCACTGCTGGGCTTATGGCAGATGAATAAGTAGAATGATTAGAAAAATAGTCTAGCTTCCAGAGCACAATATACTATCATTATGGGCCACATCTGGAAAAAGGAACAAAAACCACTAGTACACAGGGAAATGTCTTTAAAATATATCCTTAAAAACATAAAAAATTTGGTCAGTTGAAAAATTAAAAAAATGGATATTGCAATAGCTTCTAAATCATATTTGGAAGAAAAGTTCATCCATCCATTTTCTGTAACCACTTATCCTATTTAGGGTCACAGGTGTCCGGAGCCTACCATAGCAAAGTAAAGCATAAAAGCTGAAAGGGGAGCAAAAAATGATGATTTACAAGGGATGACATTGATCAGATACATTTCATATGCAAAGTCATAATATTTTTATCGACATTTTATTTGAACTTTTTAAGCTTGGTACAAGGAATAGTTCCATGAAGAATAATTCATAAAAAGAAAAAAATACCAAAATTTTTGAAAGGACAGGACTTAATACATAAAAAGGAAAGTTATGACCTGCACAGTATTTCATTGCAATTTTTAAATGTTTTAAATGAATTGTTTATTCTGTACTAAAAACAGACTCATCCATCTTTCAATCATTTTCATTCACTGCTTGTGCTATACAGGGTCACCAAACCCTCACAGGCAAAATACACCATTCATGTAGACATTCACGCCTACGGACAACTTGGCAACTCCAATTCACCTCAGCTTGTTTTTCAACTAATTAGCAAGTTCTCATAGCTGTCTTACAGTATGCGCAAACAGGCTCAGACTGTCACAAGTTATGATGTCACAGTTTTGAATTTCTTATTCTTGCCCATTTGCAGACTATTAGGTAAATTAATCTGCAAATTAAACTTCACCACTGTAAAATTAATAAGAATAAACAGTGAAAGGACATTGCTTTATGTTTACAGAAACTGAATATAGAATAAAAAAAAATATTAAAAAAGGATTATCACAGTTGGAGTTTACGCTAGTTAAAATATTTGTAGTAAAAAAATTAATTCTTTGCTACCGTTTCACTCTAACTTGAAGGCCTTGAAGCAGTAAACACCGTACAACTTGTGCTTTTTATCAGGAAATCCAACGAAGCGCACAGCAGCCTCAGTGGGGCTGCAGTATTTCCGTGGCTTTGAGATGGGGTAGCGTACACTGCCATCAGCAAGCCAGCCAGCATCACAGCGATCATACCCCCCTATTTTCCAGGCAGCATATATCTGCCCCACCTTAGCAATCTCAGAACCATCCTTCTTGCATGCCTTCACAGCCTCATCATATGTTAGCTTGCTTGCCTGAGTCAGGAAGTAGAAGTGCCCTATAGGAGAGAGAAAAAAGCAATTTTGTATTTAAAGATCTCAAAATGCTTCATATTAATAAAATGAATACTAGTAATACCCATCATTTTCCAAACCACTTATCCAATATAGTACTGCAGGAGATATACAGGGGTGGGTGAGTGGGTGGGTGTCTGGGGCATGTGACAAAGGGAGAACATGTAAAATCCAATCTGAGTGAGGGTCTGAATTTGAACCCCTAACCATAAAATAAATACAATATTTTATCATCATTGGAGCTCATACAACGAATTGTGAGGCAATGGTGTGATGCAACAGTTCTACCTGAGTGACCATGACACCCATTTTTATTATTGTTGATAATAATAAAAATAATAATAATGTAGTGAGGGACAATTGTGTTATTATTAATAATCACAGTTCATTAGAACAAAGTCACGTCACAAGGTTGATCTGACCTTTATAGTCTGAGGTGAAGCAGAAAACATCATAGCGGTTGCTATGTTTATTCTGTGATCCATAATTTCTCATGCCTGCAGCTGCATTCTTGCCACCGCATGGTTCCCTGGGTACAGCAATGGGGTATTGCACAGAACCATCACTGAGCCAGCCAGCGTTACACCAGTCAAACCCTTCTTTCCAAGCATCGTACAGTTGGGCAGTGGATGCCATAATCGCATCCTGTTGCAGGCAAGCTGTCTCTGCATCATAGAAATTCAGGTTGTAGCGTCCCAGACGAGGGGAATACGGGAACACAACACCTATTATTTGAAGAAATAAGTGAATATGATTATTGTACCATTTAAAAGAGACATTAAAAACCAAAATATCAATTTAGAGTAATTAAGGAAGATTTGGAAACAAATTCTGCACAAAGTAAAAAAAGAAATAATTAATTAAAAAATTCATATATATTAATCTATTAGGTATTTAGCTTTCAGTATTATAACATAATATTCATTTACCTAACACTCCATTCCTGTGGAAATAATTGTGTTGCACAAGTTTATATTTAGTATTTTAGACCATAACAATAAATGGAAATGTTCAAATTATTGTATATGGCATATACAGGTAAGGAGCACACGCTGATTACAGCGGGATGAGAACCTGAGTGCAGCCATGCAGTGGGTGATACCTCAGCACCACACCAGTCTGAATGGACCAGTGTGAGTTTTTTTCTGTTGGCTAGAGTGCCAATCCTGCCACCAACCCCCAAAGTTGGAGGACTTCCTTACAGACCTGGATGTAGATTAATGTCATACCCAGAATGAAGCAATTGCAGGTTAAGAGCCTTGCTCAAGGGCCCAACAGAGTAGTATCACTCGTCGCATTCACACGATTCAAACCTGGTTTAATCCTGGTTCTGCTGACAGAAGGCTACACTGCGTGACAGAGTTCTTCCAGGTTCAAAGTTTCCAAAACAGCAGTGTACAACAAGGTAAAGCAGGACACACTGGCGATGACCAAAACCAGCCAGATAGAGGGCAGAAGCAACTTGCCAGAGATGACAGTCAACTTATCTGGTAGTGCCTCATAAATTGATGGATGATCCCAAGTGACCTTCAAATGGGAAACGTTAAGTGGTGTGAAGTGCACTGCTAGGACAATTCGTAACAGGTTACCAGAAGCAGAAAGAAGCCCTTCATCAGTGAGAAGCAGGGAAGAGCCTGGCTGAAGTTCCCAAAAAAATATTTATATTTACACAGGAGAGAAATCTAAATTGAGAAATGTGTGAAACTGAAAATTTTGCTGTGGTCTCTTATTTTTTCCAGAGCTGTATATTGTATCATGTGTTCTTATTTGTGTTCCAATGGATTGGCACATAATGGCTCTGATGTAAGAGTGCCTGGTATTGTTGTAAATAAACATGACAAAGTTATCCATGGAGCAATAATGTCACAGTCTTGAGGCACAAAGTATGCCAGATGGACAGAGGTGGCAGAGGAATCATATCTTTTTCCCAAGAAAGCCATTCTACGAAAACCAGCACTACAATCATTGCACAGAAGCACATGAAGGAACACTCACAGATACTGCCACAGATCATGAATGCAGGAACAGTGATTAAATAACATTTCTTAAAAACTTATAAATTAATGTTATGGATTTTAATTTCCTAATTCACGTTGTCTTATCTGTTTGCATTTCACTAATCTGGCCCCTTTCCAGGAAACATTCTACCTGTACTGTGCTGCATCAGCCAAATAAGCAAGAGGTGTCTAGCTGGGGGAAAAAAAGGGAAACCATGCTTCTGAATTAACCTTCACAGATAATAATTAGTAAATGGTGAAAACAATAATTCATGCACAGCCCTTTTGTTTCTGGTTAAAGGGCATTTGTCTGTCATGAATGTCAACCATGTTTAACATTACTGCCAAACATAAAAAAAGAGGTGAGACACTACCAATTTGACTAATTGGTAGTATAATGGTTCATTTAGTGTGTGGAAAATTCCTTGATTTACATGTCTTAGTATTCTTTGTATAGCTCACTTTTGTACAGCAGCAATTTGCTGATATGGTTATTTGTATCTGCCTCAAGTACATAACTGCATTCTCTTTACCAAGAAGCGATCTTAGCAGATTACTCCGCCTACCTTGCAGCTCCAAAGTGATAATTCCAGCACCATCATCCATGCCGTCAATGATCTCACATTTGTACACACCAGTGTCATGGAGTGTGACATTAGTGATGACCAGTGAGGCGTCATTCTCATCTGCTTCGCTCAGGTAAACGCGGTTGTGGAAGCTGCCGAAAGACTTCTTGTAGATGCCCATGGACACCAGCACATCCACCTCATCCGAGTGGTCCGACGAAAGCTTGGACCATCTGATTCTCATTTCGCCAGTGGCAAAGAAGTCATGTGAACTGCCTTGTAACTTGCAGGGTAGAGTGGCATTGCTGCCCCGCCGAGTGACCACTTTGGTCTCCTGTGTATGCACAGACAGGCGAGAGCCATTTTCTGAAATCAAGAAATAATATTTTGTTATTGTTAAACCTAAATTAAACCTTATTCAAATCTAACTTTTATGTTTTTGGATTTACAGGATATCATACCTTTAAAAAAAAACTTGAACAATGTTTATTTTAAATATAATACACTGAAAAGGCATATCTCCGTTAGCTACAGACCCCGTGCAGACAGCCAATGAGCTGAACTGAAGTTGCTTCCTGTAACTTAAATAAATCACTATATTTCATATTTTTAGCAATGATTTCATCCATCCATTTTCTGCTGCTTATCCAGGTCACAGGGGCAGCAGTCGCTTCACTGATCCTCCTGTCAGTCTTCTGCTCCATTCCACACTTGTAAACAAGATCTCCAGATACTTGAACTCCTCTGCTTGATGTAGTAACTCATCCCCAACCTGGAGGGGGCAGTCCACCCATTTTTGGTTTAATGGTCTTAAACCCACAATGGTTTTAAATGGAGTAAACCCACACCTGCCCAACACCTCTCACCCATGGCAACTAAAGCCCTAAAGCCAATTTCATTAGCCTGGAATACATCCGTCAAGGCCCCTGCCTTCAACTGGCGCCTGATCTACAATGCACCAGACCCTTATGGCTCCTCCTGCAGGTGGAGAAGAGAATTACGTACTGGAATGTGATGTTTTGTTGATATTATACTTCCCCAGGAACCATCTTCCTGCACACCTTGGGGAGATTAGTGCAATCCAATTGAACAACCTCAATTTACAAAAAATCATCAGGTGGAGGCTCAGTCTGGTACATGTAACACCTCATGAAAACCTCATGAATGAATAAATGAATGTTACATTTATATGGTGCTTTTTAAGACACCCAAAGCATTTTACAGAACCAATGGGGAGCCACTTGAACCACCACTGTGTAGCACCCCCTGGATGATGCAACGGCAGCTCAAGTAATGATTGTCCACCTATCATCCACTCTCTAATCTATTATCTGTGGTTAGGGTTGTGGGGGGCTGGAGCCTATCCCAGGCAGCACAGGGCACAAGGATGGAGTATCTGGTTTGAAACTGGAAATGAGTGTACCAATATCTGACTTCTACAGTCAGACATGTACAGCAGTTCCCCTAGATGTCTGAACAGCTGAGTCACTGGGTGCCTTCAAATGATGGCTAAAAGCCTACCTTCTTTCGGAAGTACATGGATTGGTACCTTCCAGGATTATAATCTTGTAAAAAAAAAAAAAAAATACAGGTTTTTTAGAGTGTTAATATTCTTAGCCGGGTTCTATTCTCAGCCAGCATCAAAATGTATTCACTAATGAGACTTCTAAGCACTTATATAAGCCACTCTGGTTTAGGGTGTCTGCCCTTATTGCTTTTAGGCAAACTATGTTTTAACCTAACCTGTTTTTATTAAAAGTTGTGAACATGAGATTTGGCAGTGTGAAACTTTATCCTTTCACATCAACTCTGCAGTGTGACAGTGTGGCACACATCATTCGATCAAATACACACGTATATGCAAAATTTATAAATAAAAACATAATCTAGTGTTACACAGGCTACTCATCGGCTTCCTGTGGGCTACTAGTAGCTCGTGGTCAACATTTTGTCAACCACTGATTTAGAAAATGACCTTTTTATATGGAATTGTGTGCTCAGTCCACCCAGGCTAATTTTAGTAAGGAGAAGTGAGATCTGTTTCTAGTTTGCACAGTAAATTCTTTACTGACCCTTTACAGCAGTTAATCCCCTAAAGCAAGGGTTGGGAACCTGATCCATGGAGGGCCGGTGTGGGTGCGGGTTTTTGGGATGGCCTCACAATCAGCCAGTAATAAAGTAATGGTTCTCAACTCCAGTCCGGGGGACCCACTGTTATTGGCTGACTGAGACGCCATCCCGAAAACCCGCCCCCACACCGGCCCTCTATAGTACAGGTTCCCCACCCCTGCCCTAAAAGTTTTAGACTTGTCCTCATGAAGAATAATTTTCATATGTCTCTTTAAGATAAGTAACCATTGTGAAGCATTAAGCATCATTTTCTATGTGCGGGAGGTGGCACACAGAGACACACACATACACGTTTGTATTCGGGACCGTCCATTCATTTCTATAAGCATAACCTTAATCCCAACCAGTGTTAATTTTGGAAAGAATATTTTATTTAGTTTTAGTCACTTATGGTAGTTGGGTACGACGCATATGGCATCACCTGGGTATGACACTAAACTGCATCAGGCCCTGCAAGCGGTCCTCCACCTTGCAGGGATAAAATGTTTAGGGTTGGTGTAGCTGAGACGTCGTCTGCTGCAGGGCGGCACTTGGGTCCCAGTTTGAGGTGACCCATCCGGGTAGGCGTGTGGAACGTCTTGTCTCTCCTGCAAGATGACCATCTTCCTCTGCTGTTGGGGGAGCTTCGTAAACTCCGCATTTTGATGGCAGCAGTCTCCGAGATATGCAGACCTGGGAGTGGCCAGATCTTTGTAGGTGGGTATACCTACTTTCGGTCTGGTCAGTCTGGTAGCTGCCATACTCAGGGAGTAGCTGTTGCTGTAGTGGATCGATCACATCTTCATGGGCAGACGCTGAAGGCTCCTCCAGAACTGCAGGGTCTACAGAAGTGCCCAGTTTGTGAATTCTGACCATATATTTCCGTGATAAGACCCTGAAGGTTGTTGAGGGTTGTGTTGGTGTTGCCAATGTTCTCGGAAGGAGGTGTTTCTTCTCGCAAGGCACCCTGGATATTATCGAGAAGAGTTGCAGCGCATGACTTGGTGGCAACAGTCTGTACCAGGAACTGAGGAGGACGGCTGTGAGGGCTCTGAGGGCAGATAAAGAGCCATTTGTTAGATGAATCTGTGAACAGGTGACACACCATCTGTGGTCCAGTGACTCACGTCCTGCATACAGAGGAATCGAAGCATTACGCACATCTGAATCTGTTCCTCAGAGACTTGCAGTCAGGGTGGGTGATGGAACGGTCCTTATGGATGACACTGCAGTTGTGACCTGCCGGGCCGGCTACTTTGAGCAGTTGTTTAAAGCTGACCCTCCAGCTAGGATGTTGGACATCTCTGGGTCCACAGTTTTCAAGGCTGATCCTCCAATCAGCTGTGAACCACCCAATCTCACTGAGTTGGGGGTAAGGAAGGCCCCTGGGATCTGTGGTATCCAGGGTGAAATTCTGCTTGTAAGGTTGTCCTCCTGGTACTGCGGTCAATCTTTGCTTCTATTTGGGAGTCAGGCATCATCCCAACTGACTGGAAAACGGGACTTGTAGTCCCTCTCTGAAAAAAGAAGGGTGATTGCCTGGATTGTGGCAACTACAGGAGGATAACACTGCTTTCAGTGCCGGGTAAGGTCCTTGTTAGGGTCATCCTTAAAAGGATCCGTGATCACTTGCTCGCCTGTCAATGACTGGAGCAGTCTGGTTTTATGCCTAAGAAGTCTACCATCGACCGTATCCTTGAACTGAGGGTTCTCATGGAGCGCAAGCGTGAATATTGGCAGAGGTTCTTTGCAGCCTTTGTCAATTTTTGTAAAGAGTTTGACTCGGTTGATCTAGTTGCCCTGTGGGACATCCAGAGACTTCACAGGATCCCCCCGAAGTTGCTGGATGTCATGGCCAGCCTGTTCAATGGTACTGTGAATGTTGCGCAGAGTGGAGGGAGATCTTCCGTGTTCTTCCCAGTTCATTCTGGGGTTCCCCAGGGGTGTGTTCTTGTTCGTACTCCTACTGTTCAATGCTTGTATGGACTGGGTGTTGGGCAGGGTTGTGGGGTTGGGCAGCTTTGGGGCATCTGTTGGTAAAGAAAGATTTACTGTGCCCACGTAACACCTGGCTGTGGCAGATGGATGGCCATTTCCGGAGTGTGGGATTGGACCGTGCATCTGCCTGGGGGGTCACCACCTGGGATCCCGAGTAGTTTCACTGTGTGGTGTGTGCAACAACGTGTTGCATCAGCGCATGCTCCCCAACCTGACCTGACCTGACCTTAGTCACTTACTGAAAATTGTAGTTGGATTAAAGTCACATTTTAGTCTTTTCTTTTTGTTTTGGTTAAGATTTAGTCAATGGAACTCAGGTTTAATTTTTGTCCTAATTTTCTCAGGCAGGTTCATGATACTAAAATGGATTTTGCTGAAGGATATTTCTCCTGCCTTTAAAAATTCTCTTGAGAAGTAAGCATACCTTATAAGCCGATGACATGTAAATTAAGAGAACGTGTTACTGACTTACCATACTTCTTTCATATATAAATATGAATGCCTAAAGTTAGTTAGAAAATGTGCAATATAATCATATTTCCTTCACAGGTCATATTTATTTTCTGCTTATATCAACAAGGCATATACTTTTCCCTGTTTCATTTTTCTTATTAGGGCATTAAAACACCCATCAAATTTAACTGTACACCCATTTAATATTGTAATAATTTTTGTTATTAGGGCATCAAAACACCTATCAGACCATTTTTCAGGTCCCCACAAAGATCTGTGAGTGCAATCAAAAGAGTAAAAATGGAAGAAGTCTCATATTTTGTTTGGTTATTTATGGTTATGGTTAGGGCTGGGTAGGGATTAAGGTTGTCATATTGTGATTAGAGTTTTCCCAATAGAAATGAATGGAGAATCCCTGCAAAGATATAATTACAAACATGTGTGTTTGTGTGTGTGTGTGTGTCCCTGAGCACTAAGAATAGTTCCTAAACAAACTGAACTTTTTACATGCTTTTAAATTCCTTCCTCAGGTTTCGCCTCATACCGTGTCTTAGAATGTCATTGGTTGTGGCTTGTCGCTGCACTCATTGCCAGTCCCAGCACCTTTCACACCTACAGGATTTGGCGTTGCTGACAAGTCCAGATATGTAGCATCTGACGGGAGCTCCGTGACACATCGGTGACGTCATGGAGTCACGTCGTGAACAATTCACACATAGCAATATATGTATATAATAAAAACAGAAATACTCAATTGGCTGACAATCGATCCACCCCCCCCCCCCCAGTCGGCAAAATATAGTGTGGCAAGACGCCAAGATGTGCCATTCTTTGATATACAGTATACGTAGTTTAACACAAACAAATAGTGTAATATATACAGTATTAGGTTACTCCCCATATGGTTAAATCTGATGTAATTAATAATCAGGGAAACAAAAAACAATTTAACTACCAAAGGTAACAATTCATGTACCATTTACAGTTAAAAAAAAAAAACAAAATTGCAAAATTGCTTTTCACTGAGGTCATGCAAACTGTGCAGTACATACAAACATGCATGCACAGTTCTCCTCACCTGATACGTAGACAGGAATTTTGGGATCCATGTTGCTGTAAGCATGGCCGAAAATTAATACGAAGGCAAGCAAGGTAATCATTTTTTATGCACCAAGGGGTCTCTTTGCTGAAAAAGAAGAAATATGTATGAAATGTCAGAAAACTGGATTCAATGCACAGATGCATTTCTTTTGTGGCTGGCAGTTTTTACAGCTGCAAATCTGAGTGCTACTGAAAAGCTAGGGCTCCCCTGAAGTCCCTCTTAAGTGCCTTTACTTCAAAACAAGCCTGGTTCAAACAACACCCCTTTCTCAAACAAGCGATTGTGAAGATGAATTTCTGCAGTGAGTGACGCTAATTTTTTTGTGTTCATATGATTTAGTTAAATTTAAAAACGTTAAAATATGAAAATGTGCCTGTGTGACTGATTGGTGTGTGAGTGTGTCTTGCAATGGGTTAGTGTCCCATCCTGGGTGTTTCCCTGCCTTGCACCCGTAGCTTCTGGGATATGCGCCACACGCCCCATGAGCCTGAATAGGACAAGTGGTTACAGGAAATGGATGGATGGATGGATGGATGGATGGATAAAATTTGAAAATAAACATAAATTACTTGCACACATTCCTTTTTTTCAGGACCTTGTCTAAACTTTCTGGTTTTAATCAATTTTGCGAATATATTTGGGGGATAATGGCAAAATTGTCAATGTGGTGTAACCATAAAAACTGAACCAAATAATTGAACTTGCTTAAAATATAAAATTAGCAATAAAACACCATATCAACAAGTTTGGCATAATCTTACACTGGAACTGTTTCATAAAAAATAATGGAAAAGTCAACTTCTTTTATTTTCAAAGTGGTGTACCCACCAATTAAAGAGTCATGCGTTCATATTGTCCAAGAAATCCATGTGATAGGAAACAATATCACAGAGAGACACCCCGCATCCTGCCGCATGCCTAGGTATGTAAATTATTTTAAGATATCAGATAATTTGACACTTTTAGGGTATGGTCAGGTGTGACTAGGTCAATATGTCAAATTGTATGACCTCAGGGAAACACAAGTCATCCTAATTATGAAGATGGCTATTTACTTTAAAAATTGTGTTTGAAGCACTCACAACAATGCCATGTGCTTACTTACATACATGTACAAGAGAAAGCCTGTCAAATTAGATTTTAAATTGAAATGCTAAATCGTGTGACCGGTTACAGCATTTCATTACTATTACAGGCCTTTCTGTTGGGCCAATTTTGTCAAATATTGGTAGTTTATGATGCTGACTAAAGATATAATACAAACTGCAAGCAATGAATTTTCCAAAATAAGCACCAGGTTTAAACATAAGCATGTTCATAAGTACACTTGCTATTAGCACATCCTAAGCCAAAGACTGGATTTATAGCCTTGTCATCCGACTGGAGGCCATGTATTTTGGAGACTCAATTAAAGAGAGAGGCAAAGCCATCAGCTGAACCAACTGATGGTGAGACTGATTCAGCAAGTCAGATGGGCCACAAAATCTTATATCAGGAATCAGGGTTTGCTGGGAACGTCTGGGTGAAACTTTGGTAAAAGATTAATTCAACGCACACCTCCGGGGGAAAAAAAATTCTACCATGTACCAAATGAGGTCAATATGGTCAGGGCTTCTTGTCATCGCAGAGGTTGTAAACAGCTGCGGCTACAGCTGGCTGTTATGGAGCTAACTCTGGGACCCACTGGTGGACACCTCTGGTGAGGGAAGATATCAAGTTGAAGAAGGAGGCCTTCATGGAATGTTTGCAGATGGGTCTCCTGAGCCCACTGAAAGGTACTGACATGCCAGAAAGGCTGGAGCAAAAGCAGTTCCATAGGCCGAAGCCGGTGCATGCGAGGAGTATTGAGAAGCAATGGAGAGTTTCAGAGATGTCTGGAAAACCCAGAGATGCCTCAGGAAGGGCGGGTGAAGCCTTGCTCAGGGTTAGCAGCTGGGATAGGGAAACTCTATCAAACTCACGGGATATTCCTAAGTGATGGAAGGAACATTTTAGACTCCTCAACTCAGTGACATGCCCTCTTACAAGAAGGCAAACGTCTGGTGTATCAAAGTCTAGAGTCTATCACTGGGGCTGAAGCCTTTATGGTGAACAGAGGCCATTGTGGTGGACATGCTGCAGGGGTAGATGAAATCTGTCCATTTGGTCTTGTTAAAACCGTGTACAAATTTGTGTCTACATGCCTGGTGCAAAATCTCAGCCATTCAGAAGGGGTGTTAACCTCTGTCAAGGGTATGTTCGCCTCCACATCCATTCATGATTTTCATGGACAGAATACCAAGGCACAGTTGTGGCTGGAAGGGCATCCCGTATGGACGGCTAGAGGTACCATCACTGCTATCTACAGATGGTGTTGTGTTTTTTGCCTTATCCAACCAGGACCTCCAGCACACACATGAATGATTCAGTGTCAAGTGTGAAACAGCACGGTTAAGAATCAGCACCTCAAAATCCAAGGCTATGGTGCTCTCTGGATTGATTCTTTCTGATGAGAGGACATAGTCTGTCCTTAGTGAAGTTTAAGTATCCTGAGATAAGTGTTCAAAAGAGAAAAACATCACAAAAAAGGAATGTGGTTTTGTGGGCTGCATATTTATATATATATATACACACACACACACACACACAGCTCTGGAGAAAATTAAGAGACCACAGCAAAATTTTTAGTTTCATTCAATTCTCAATTTATGGGTGTGCGTCTCTGAATAATATATATGTATATATTTTGCAAACTCTTGCCTGGCTCTTCCCTGCTTCTCACTGGTGAAGGGCTTCTTCCTTGCTTTATGGAACTTCAGTCTTGTGTCTAGGAGCTTGATACGAACTTTCCTATAACAGTGCAGTTCACCACCACCTATTTCATGAGAAACTGTTGGATAAGTGAACGGTCATGTCTGGCATTAGGAAGTTACTTCTGCCCCAGGGGCATGTATGTGTGCGTTTTTGTGTGTGTGTATATATATCCTTCTGAATTGCGACATAAAACAAACAGCACATGTTCAGGCAGTAGCGACCACAGGAAAAAATATTTTAAAAAAAGAATAAACATATATGTTACTTCTGTTGTTGCTGGCCATCTTTCAGGGCTAACTGGGCAGTGTGTTGCCCATCTGTTTTAAATCAGTTAACATGACTGGTTCATTGTGCTGCCATCACTTAGCACTGCTTCTATCTTCGTATACCATTTCCCATCCAAGTTTTAGCATGTGAATAAATGCTGGAACAGTTTAGGGAAGGCCTTTTTCTTTTCCAGCATGACTGTGCCCCCATGCACAAACCAAGGTCCATAAAGACAGGTGAGTTTGGTGTGGAAGAACTTCACTGGCCTGCACAGAGCCCTGACCTCAACCCCATCAAACACCTTTGGGATGAATTAGAACAGAGATTGCGAGCCAGGTCTTCACATCCAATATCAATGCCTGACCTCACAAATGCTCTTCTGGATGACTGGGTAAAAATTCCCACAGAGATACTCCAAAATCTTGAGGAAAGCCTTTTCAGAAGAGTGGCCCCTGTTATAAGGGGGAGCAACTCCATATTGATGCTTATGGATTCAGATTGGGATGTCATAAAAGTTCCTGTGGGTGTAATGGCCTGGTGTTCCAATACTTTTGTCCATTTAATGTATCTTCCAGCTGCTTATGCAACAGGAGTGGGATTTGTGACCTCAGTCTCAGAGATGTGAGGCAACAATGTTACCCATAAAACCACTGGGACACCAATCTTCTGTAAGCTACTAATAATCAATATAATAACTACATACAGTAGTAGTTCCAAAGTCATTTTACCATCCACACTGTAACATATACATTATGCTTCCGTAAAAATTATTTCAACAAACTTATCATGTTCAAAACTAGAAAGATGTCATATGCTATCCCCTTGAAATATAGCCTGCCAAATAATATCGCCTGCAGGGTTATTTGGCTGAACAGACTGCACTTTATATTTTCCAGTAATAGGCCTAGATGATGAAGGAACTGGAGGTACTTGCCAGTTTATCGAAACAGATAGTGTTTCCTGTTTTTGCATGTAGCTAACAGATTTTTCACAAATCTCATTCCAGCAGTCATAAAATCAAGCAAGTAAACAGTTTCATTTGCAAAAAAATGTTCAAGGAAACTAATGCTATCACCCAAACTTTCACTAAAAACATTATAAATGATACACAGACATGAATCAAACTATCCAATGATAAAACTGTACTGTAGGACGCAAGATAAATTTCTGAATATTATATAATAAGTTTATATTGATTTTTCACTGCTAGCCTCCCTGTTTTATATGTAGCAGTCCGGTAGCTGGTCAGTGAAATTTATTGTGAGAATCTCCCTCTTTTTTTTTGGAGGGTTGGGGAAAGTGCGTAAGGTAGGCTCTGTGGTATTTTCATTCAGCAAAATTTATCATGGGCAAACCCTGGGTTGGCTAAACTTATCATGGGCGAATTCATTTGTGTCACTTAGCCCTAGTTCAGTCCAGCCTAGCGAATGGTAGCACAATAAAGAAAAGGCACAGATCTGGTGAACCTAATTACATTAAGACAAGTCGCTTGAAGCACTCCAAGGTAGCCAAATAAATGAATTTATCGTGCACTTGGACTCCAAGCTTTGCTCTCAACTGTGTATATATGTGTATGTGTGTATATCTGAAAAGGTGAGTAATTAACCATGTTTAACCATTGAAAACATGAGTTCAGCCATTGCACAAGATAAAGTCACTTGTTTGACAAGCACCTTGTTGTTTTGTGAGTTATAAAATGGTATAGCCTACTCTAAGTGAAAGAGCCAAGAGTTAAAAATAGTGTTTTTATTGATTGTAGCTAATCCCTGCTATATACTGTAATTTAGCATTGCATCAAGAGCGCTGCTGTAGCTCAAGAGAGCGCTAATGCGAAGCTCTTGGGTTTACTGTAAGTCCTAGGATGCACACAAATTGTAGCCCTTCCCTTTACTGTAAGTTTTTTTGGATAAATGCATCAGTTAAATGTACATTATGCACACAAAAATAAATAACAAATAGACAAGTAAATAAATAAGCTGTTCGTGCCCAAGGTGCCAGGCAGTGAGCGCAGGGCCCACTAGAGGACGTCAGGCCCTCATGCCACCCTCATGAAGTCTGTTTCTGATTGTTTGGTCAGAGACATTCACACCAGTGGCCTGCTGGAGGTCATTTTGCA
>JAODKC010000044.1:24499346-24527316 GCA_026777985.1 Mormyrops attenuatus | reverse complement strand
AATCTCCTCCATGCCCTTGAGACTGTGCTGGGAGACACAGCAAACCTTCTGGCAATGGCATGTATTGATGCGCCATCCTGGAGGAGCTGGACTACCTGTGCAACCTCTGCAGGGTCCAGGTATCGCCTCATGCTACCAGTAGTGACACTGACTGTAGCCAAATGCAAAACTAATGAAAAAACAGGCAGAAAACATGAGGAGGGGAAAATGTCAGTGGCCTCCACCTGTTAAACCATTCCTGTTTTGGGGGTCGTCTCATTGTTGCCCCTCTAATGCACCTGTTGTTAATTTCATTAACAGCAAAGCCGCTGAAACTGATTAACAACCCCCTCCGCTGCTTAACTGACCAGATCAATAACCCAGAAGTTTAACAGACTTGATGCTATATTCTGATTAAAAAGTGTTCCTTTAATTTTTTTGAGCAGTATATAACTAGATTGTGCAATAAATGTATAAGTGTAATTTTAGACCTACATGTCACAACTCAGAGCATTCAGGTAAAAACTCATTTATTAACTTTCACATTTCCAGGGGATCTATCAAGAACTTCTAGAAAATCTACAGGTTTGTGAGTGTGGGACTAGTATGGATTAGATGGGCGGAGCAGGTGCCAGGGCTGTCCGGGGAATACAGTGTCGTCGTTTCAGACAGCCCCCTTTCTAGATCTAGTTTTCTAGTCTTGTTTTTTAAATATTACAAGAATAAATGATTGAGTCAGATAAGAGTTTCTAGACCCACAGCTGCTTCTGAGATACTACTACTAATAATAAGCCATAATTATTCCAAATATGCAGGAACTACAAGCTGAGTCATACCTTCATTTTTAGCTACATAAACACAGGCAACAAACACTGAAAATCTGTCAAACTTGTTAATGTCCTTGTTGTTGTTAATGTCCTTTTTCCTATTTAAAGAGCATACTGGAACACAAGTCTGCAGACTACAAAGGTAAAATAAAATACAGTTATTTTTTCATATTTCTAAATAAGCATTTAGCATTTTACTAGGGTGGGTAGTGGCATAGATGCCCTGATTCCATTCGATTCCAATTCACAAGCTAATGATTTGATTCAATTCTGATTCGATAAGCAGAGTCAAACCAACCTGCCTCTTTCAAAGCACAACAACTGACCTCTGACTGAAAAGAATAGCTGAAAATAAAAATAGGCAAGTCTAAAACTCACAAGCCATGTTTCAGAAGCACTTTACCTTAAAGATGCATTCCAAGGCATTAATTAGAATCTTTTATATGAGGAACATATGGGTATTATTTAGAGCTGGGAATCGGCCCTGACCTCACAATTCAGTTCACAAGTGCCCGATTGTATATCATTTAAATTCCATTCAATCTGTGTTTTAGACAAATTTATTATTGTGTGATCAAACCAGATCTGTTATAAAAACAACAACAGACACAGCACTGTATCATTACCATTGGAAAGCAATGTAATTTATTCTTGTACGTGCCTATGAATATACCAAAATGACTTCATTTGCTTGCATTCACATGCTTGGAGTACTCCATTACCATGTTTGACAATGCACCAAGATGGCGGCACAAGGAAATTGCACAATACTATTGCAACCCTCTATAGGTGAGAGAGAAATCACCTATATGATAAGAAAACCGATAAAAAGGTAAGTTGATCGATCCTGGGATTTTGTGACTCGATATCGAATAGTTAAAACCAAGGTTGAGATTAATCATAAAATCAATATTTTTCACACCCCTACAATTTATACCTTCTCTGTATAATTCTGAGCTATTCAGGGTCATTGAAAATAATGAAGAAGAGACATATCAGCTCTAAGCACTTTGTCAAGGCAGCATATGCACAGATTTATGCAGATTTGGCTCATTATAGATTTATTGCCTTTTCATCTTAGTGCCTCAGTATGTACGTACAATAACTGGCCAGCACCCAGAACAGCATTTAATGTTTAAGCTGCCACTGCCAGCATTTAAAAATATCTTGCAGTTATGTACTGCCTGTATTAAAGGCAAAGGCTATTGTCTGAAATAACCACAGTTCCAATTTTATCTTCAAATATCCTAAATGATGATCCAATTTCACTCTGAGACCCTGAACAGGAGACTGGCAGATGGATTAGCTCTCTCTGGTCCCTAGAAGCCAGAAGCAATTACATAAGGCTCTTTTATGGAGAATTTCATTAATGCTAAAGAGTAGTGTTTTGTACATTTTAAATGACTGAAATCATACAAGTCAATAGGATTCCTGTTATTGTAACCACCAATAGTCAAATGAAACAGTAAGAGTTTGCACAAGGTTTCAATTCAAAATGATTGCTGACGGTGCAGTCATTCTTCAATGGACAACATTTACACAAACAGATGCCTGTGTGTCATTTTCTCCTCTATCCTGTCTGAAGACCCTGTCTGCCCTGAAGAGAATCATATGAATGGCTTGAAATGAGCACCATTCTCAACAGTACATTCTGTTAGCTTTTTGCTAAACAATCTGGAATATAATCTAAAATACCTCGATCTCATGAGACCTTAATGCTTTGTCTGCCATGAAGTCCCATAGCTCTTTGATGAGCTGTCATCCATCTTGGAGGCCCAGGCTCACCTAGACATGGTCCAGGTGGTGCTAGATTTCTATCATCCACCCACTTACCTTGGTTAGGGTCATAGGGGAACCTGCAGTCTACCCCAGGCAGCACAGGGCACAAAGCTTGATTTGTTTGGCATGACAGTATATCACTGAGCACATACATATGCATACACACAATTATTCTACATGGGGAATTTGAAAGACCGATAATTTGCATAACTTCCTGTCTTCGGACATTGGGAGGACCCTACACAAGACAGAGAATAGGCGAACGTCAAACATACAGAGTGAAGGCAGGATTCAAACCCTCCACCTGAGGATATGTGTGGTAACTTCCCTACTCAGAGAATCACCATGATACACGAAGGATGGACCTGACTGTTTACATACCAAGGACAATAAAACTGCAAAACAGAACACTTACACCCATTTTAAATGGGATGTATATACTCATCTAACCAGTGTCTTATAGTTTTCAAATTTTAATTCATTCAGAAATCTGGAGCTTTTTGCTTCTGTGACAGTTACCGTTAAACTTTACTACAAATCGTCCCGTACGTATTTACGCTTTTGCGTCCGAGGTCAATAGTAAATAATATACACTAATCGAGAGGATGGTAAGCTCTAATAATATACACTAATCGAGAGGATGACACAGAGCTCCCATATATCCGTCCGTTTTCGGTTACATTTTTGTTAAATGTTAAATTCAGAATAACCACCATACATGTGTATAAAACTGTTAAAAATCTCTCATTCATACCAAGCGATCGCCTGGCTAAACCGTGTAATGCGAGTCTCTCTGAACTGCCTGCGCCTCAGAGACCCTTTCAGTTTTAAAACTGATAGGTGACACTCATTTCTACACGGAAATGTCAATCAAATTGAACATCTTCTTAATCGTTACATAATTTTCCTTTACTAAAGTCCTTACTTAAGCGGCATTTCTTTTGATAGAAGCGAATCCTGTATATGTCCACAGTATAAGTTTCATTATTTATATCAGCGCAAATAAATTTCATTACCTCGTCAGACCAGAGACAAATAATACGATTTGTGTTCATTGCGATGGAAACATTAATAATACTAAAAGTAATAAATAATTTAGGAAAAAGGAAAAGCCATTTAAAGGTGTATATATGCATATTCAAAAATTTCATACTTATGCGGATGCAAATATCAAACCTTAATAGGGAGACAAATAAGTGTTTTATCCTGATGCATACAGCTGTAGTTATATAGATTAAAATGCAACTGTGTGTTTAATCACTGACTCTGTCAAGGTTTTAATTAATCCATTGATCAAGAAATGTTTTCATAAGCTTATTGGTGGTCTGTCTGATTCGAAAATGGAGAGCATCAGTGGTATTCTCACTATTCTCATTAAGAAACATTTTTAAGTTTTACACAGGCTGATATCGCCACTTTCAGGAAGTCACTAGAATTTAAAGGAGGGAGGAATCTCGCGTGAAATACTTCAATACTTTCAAATACTTTATAATTATTAAATAGTTTATAGTTATTAAAACAATTATATAGTTAGTTAAAATAGTGTAGAAAATGCTGTTTTTAAAATGAATTCGTATTAAAGTCGTAAGTAAAAATATAAACAGTTATGCCATTATCGGATGTAAGAACATCACAGTTTCATTATTCACTGATTATTGCTTAAATCAGTGCAATGATCGAATTGGCTAGATTATAGGGAGTCTAAAAGATTTGGACTAGGCTAACCATATGTCAAAAAATAGTATATTTTTACATATATTTTCTCCTTGATGACCGAAGTCCCAATATAATTTACACCAGATACAAACCTAAATGAATGTGTGGTCAGCTTACCTGCTAAATCCGCCTGTCCGGAATGAGTAAAAACACTTTGCCGAGTGAGTAAACGGACTTACTCATATGTAGTAGGTAACACGTCATATACAAAAACTACGTCCTACCGCAATCTTTGCCACTCTGATTAATACGTACAACAGAAGTTAACCAGCTTAAATATAAGCTAGATATATACGATTACCATTGGTTTGTTGTGATAGGTGTCACGTAACATCCAGTTGCGTAAAGTAGGTGTGTGGGCCACCCCTAGGCTCTATTTTAAGAGCACATGGAGGAATATATAGAAATAACGTATCTGGCTGTAGTATTACTCTGTGTTCTTTGTAATCGATAATGGAAGTGTTATAAACGCATATACTCTGAATATATTAGAGATTTATTAGCAGATGTAAATCCCTTAAAACGCTTTTCACCTTAATTGACCATAGTCTACAGTATTTAATACAGAAGTCAAGTTAATACATAGTTAATACATATAGTTCCTTCAAGCAAGCAGGCAAAAGGCATTTTCTTGTGGTAATCACCACAGTACTGTGCTTTCTTAATCTTTATATTAGATATGTGCATGTATTTATACTGTGCACATATTTAAAATGTCTGGAATCTGCTTTAATAAGTAACAAAATACAGTTCTACAGCAGTTTAACAAATTAGAAATCAAAACTGTGCTTACATCTTTAATGACAATAAAAGCATTTTAGCTTTAATGTGTTGAAATTCTTTTTGGCTTGTGTGCAGCTCAGCAGGTAAGGGGATCTACATTATGCTTGTGTTGGGAAGGTCACCTGAACGAAATGGGATGTATGAAAACCCAAGAATTCCAATGGACATACTTTAAATAAATAAAGCAGGCAATGTGTATAATTCAGTCTGTGTCTGCTTCTCTGTACATTTGGAGAAAGAATTGAAATTTATCATTCTGCAAGAAGTTGGAATTAAATTATGATGTATATCCCACTTATCCTACATAGCGTCTGGGTGGTAATGCCAGGGGGATACCTTGGATGGAATAGTAGTCAGCAAGGGTAATCCCACACAATACTGGGAGAACATGCAAACTCTTTTTTAAACCCCCAACGCTGGTGGTATGAGATGACAGCACACCACCAGTAAAGGACTGTGAAGGATTTGTTTAAACATTAGCTACAGGGCTGCTTCTGATATTACATAGCATTTTAAAACATCAACAGCAATATTTCAGCAATATTGTAATTAAAAACCGTTAAGGTTCTTTTCTCAAAATGAAATGTCTTTGTATCATTCACCTTGTATTATACACACACAGATATATACATACATACTGTATACATATATATATGTGTGTGTGTGTGTGTGTATATATATATATATATTATATTGTATATAGTATATTGTATATAGTACATAGATATGAATTTTACCTTTTCTGCTTGTTCCTGCCTTTTTATCTTTTCAACTATGCAGTTCTGTTGTTGCAGAGTAAATTTTTTATCTTAAGATGCTGAATAAACAACATAATTCTTATTCTGTGGGCTTTTGTAAAGGGACAGAAAACACTGCAACAGACAAGTGATGAGAAGAAAGAGGTGAAAACTAGAGACGTATAAAAACAATCTGAGGCTGCTGTTAGTTACCAGCACATCTTGAGCAAACTCTGCTGGCAACTAAATTAAACATTACAACAGCTTGTTACAATCAATAAAGGCACATTGTAGATACAGCTGTGAAACACAGATGGGTATTAGGCTGACCAGTGTTAACGTGACTCCAGAGTTTAAAGAAGAAAAAACACTGAGCTTCGTTCGACGTTTGATGTTGCTTGGTTGAATTACGAGGTCACCTAATATGCAAGTACGCATGTGCTATCAAAGATATTGAGAACTTGAGAAAGCATGTGTGTTTGCATTTTTTGTTGTCCGTATTAAAGTATCTATTTTATTGTATCAATTTTCATGCCACTTTAACCTCATTGTGTTTAACTGTGGCACCTTTTTATTTTCTGTAATTTAAATGGTGCATATCCCCTTGACCTTGCACTGGATATGTGGCTGGTGGATGGTATTTATGGGGAAAACAAAGCTATTATTCTACTAATGTTGCTATGTTTTCATGGGGTAGGCTTTATATATTAAGCTTTCATAGGTACAACAAGATAAAGTATGCACGGGAAAATAAGGCTTTACAATAAGATCCCATGATTATTATTTGGATAAGGTACCGAATAAGAAAGCAATTAAAATTTTCAAAAAATGTACAATATCAATCACAAAAAATTATGTTCCTCCTTTACTCTGCAGCTGTGTCAGACCTCTAATATAGTAGCTCTCATAGGAGTAAGTGTGACTACCGTTTACAATCTTCAGACCACACAATGAAACCATTTTTAGCATGCATATGTATGTTTCCTGTAGTAGTCATTTAGACGTGACAGTTGCAGTGAATGAAGGTATCTATCTCAGATGGAAGGCCGAAAGCCCAAAAAGTGAGTTGTATATTTCCACAAGGATTGATTTATTTTGGGAAATTATTTCTCTTATGGAGCTGCCCACAGTGCAAGATGAGCATTTGCATGCTTTAAGATAAAATGGGAAACAAACTCCTGATGATTCCATGTTGTACTTTAGTTTACTTTAGTGCTTTAGATCCTGCATTCTGTATGAAACTGTAATCTTTGTTATGACACTTTAATCTTTCTGTCAATGCTATTGACAGTGCCTTCCACAATTCTTGACACCCCTTGTAAACATTTGTAAAAAGTATTAAAAAAAATCCACCTTTTGGTGAAGTAGCCTCATCTCATGCTGAAAAAAACATGGAAAATCCAGCTTTTCATTGAAATAAGTGAAATAAAAAAAAAACAAATCCGTCATCAAGAAATAATAATTTTTATAACAAAAACACATGTGCACCCCTGGAAATTATAATGAATTCGGTGTAATTGAAGCACGTTTCATCTGTAAATTGTAAATCTTTGAGTTGATTGGAGTGAATAGGAACCTTCAAGCTGTAATCCATGACTTCCTGATTAACTGGGGTACAAACATGAGGTGACACAGAGCCCAAATTCCCTTAGTCATCTATCAACATGGGAAAGACAAGAGAACATACACACCAAATGAGGGAGAAGTGTGATGACCTTCATAAGTTATGGAATTGGTATTAAAAATAGCTACTCACCTGAAAATGCCCATTTCTACTGTTGGGGCAATAATAAAAAATTGGACATGAACTGGAACTGTTACAAACCTGCCTGGAAGGGAACCCAGGTTTATTTTGTCACCACATAAAATGAGGAGGATTGTAAGAGAGGCAAAAAAATACCCAAGAATCACTTGGTGAATTACAAGACAAAGTTACCAAGTCCCAGACACACCTTCATGCTAACAGATTATTTGGAAAGTATGCCAGGGAAGAAGCCTTTTCGGTCAGTTAACCACAAACGTAAGCGCCTGGAGTTTGTGAAATGCTACTACTACTTTGACTGGAAACATGTTCTATTGTCTGAAAAAACAAAAATAGATCTTTTTGGCAATATCCATTCAAGGTAAAAAGAAGGATGGCTGTATTAATTGCTATAATAAAATATAAAACTGTAAAATATAGTGGTTCTGTGATATTGTGAGGCTGTTATTCCTCAAAGGCCCTGGAAACATTGTTATGGTACATGGCATTATGGACTCCATGAAATACCAGGACATTTTAAATCAAAATTTGGCTGCCTCTGCTAGGAATACTAAAACTGGGCCGTCATTGGATCTTCCAGCGGGACAGTGAACCTAAGCACATGTCCAAATCAACATAATTATAGTTAGCTGACCGCAGAATCAAGCTTCTGCCATGGCCATCGCAGTCCGCTAACCTGAACCTCATTGGAGACCTGTGGGCTGAGCTGAAGAGGAGAGTGCACAAGAGACGTCTTAGGACCCTGGATGATCTAGAGAGATTCTGTAAAGAGGAATGGACTCAGATGCCCTGCTCTGTATTCTCCAACGTTGTAAAATGTTATAGGAGAAGGCTCTGTGCTGTTATACAAAATATTAAATAATGAGGTGCCAATAATTGTGCCACATCCAGAAATATATGATTATCTGGGATGATGGAGCACAAATCATCAGAAACTGAACATCAGTTTGTTCTTTTTGTCTTCCAAACCTTTAAACCTCTGCATATGGAGTAAAGACATTCATCAAAAATTTTCATACTAGTTTTCACTTTGTACCTGTCAGTATGATTTATTATATGTTATATTTGATTGTTGTTGCATCTGTTCACAACTGTGTTGATTTCTTGCAGTGGTAAAGCGTCTGTTAAAAATTCCTTTTTATTTGTCAATAGACAACTTACTGCCAGGTTTTGATATTACCTTATTCCAATGCAAAATTCATTGTACTATGACTAAAAACTAAAATATTTTTCATTATTATACCTGTTATTTTTAGCAGTTTCACTTATTTCAAATTCATTTTAGTAGAATATGATCAGTGTTAATGCAGACCCTGAGGAAAGAGGATGAAGGTGCTTAATTTTACTGCTTTCAGTAAATGAATGACAGGTCCTACATTTAACAGAAACCAGATGACTTTATAGCAGTAAATGTCCAAGAGAATGGTAAAAAGAGCACTTACACAAAATGGAAAATCCTTTATTATAATGACAACTGAAGAAACAAGGGTGATGAGAAACTACACCAAATTAGAACTCTGCTTAGGACAGCCCTACACCTCTTTGGTAAAGGAAGAGGGTTGGAATTAAAGACTCTTGTAGCACTGAAAAACTGAAACACCAATAAAGTACTTCAAAAGAGGACTGACAGAAATGACCCAGGGGAGACCAGATGCAGCAAAAAAATCTGCTGATGGAACTTCCTTCACTGAAAACTTTCTCAAGGATAGGAAACTAGATTATGAGAAAAGGGTAAGCAGAGCACATTGCACAAGAAATTGATAAATACCATCTACACCAGTGTTTCTCAAATGGTGGGGCACCAAATATTTTGGAGGAATCACAAGATCATTTAATGAATATGAAAAAATCCATCATCGGGGAATTTGATTGTGTTAGGTGTGGTATTTTCATACTCAGACAGGAAAATAAAATAAGCAAAGATTTTTAATAGAGACCTATAGTTTTCCTTGCTGGTTGTATCAACATGAGAATTTATGTTTCCCAAAATAAAAATAAAAAAGCTAAAATAAAAAAAGGGAAGTCAAGGGAAGCCAGCGGAAGGGGAAATGGAAGGAAACATTGTAATTTGATTAATTTCATTTAAAAAAATAAGTTTTGAATATAAAGACTGTAATTTTTTCCAGTGATACTGCAACATGACAGTATATGCAATTAATCATGATAAAAATAATTGTTTCACAGCCCTAGTTTTAACATTACATCGTATTTCAGTCCTGTTTCTTTTCATGGTGTTGAAGTACTTATGGAAGATTAATACTTAAAATGCCTACATAAGTAAAAATGGTTTAAACCTGAAAGTCACAAGAAGGTCCCTGCCTTGAAACTTGACAGTATCCTGTGCAACGGCTGTCACTTTAGGACAGTAATATTTATTTCAAAGGTTCTCTTGTCATGAAATGCCATTAACTACAATGCCAGGAACAATAAATGTATGTATGCTTGGTATTACCTTCCTGAAAATTACAATTAATGAGAAAAGTCTTCATTATGGATGTGACTTTTAATTTTACAAATTAATGTTAGCATTCATAGATCCATAGAGCAGGTACCAGATTGTACAGAAAATGTAAGTTTTCATTTGTACACTTTCAATAAAAAATTCCTTTTTGTAATTTATACCTTCTTTGTCAACATAGAAATATCCATCCTCTCTAATCTTTTATTATCGTATCTTTCCTATGCATTTAGTAGTCTAAATAAAAAAATAACAAATAAATAAATATCATCACACATCATAACAAATTACTACTGTGCTGTATGTTATGTAATTAAAAAGTTTCAGCACTGCACTGGTTGCTGACATACTAGATACAAGGATTCCCTGGATTAATGCCTCCCCCTCCCAGATTTATCCAAATGTCATATGCATGCTACTGCTTTAGATCAAAGGTTTAATCAGTAAACAATGTAGTCATCCAGCATCTATTAACCAAGCACCAATAGCAAGTCATCTGAAAGTTCTTGCACACTCATTCAGTCAGCTGTGCTGGATAGAAAATTATAGTCAATATTGACTTAATGTTTTTCTTGTACAACCTTGAACAAGAAAACAAAACAGCACGTCAGTTGTTCGTAAGAGAAGGATCATGAAAGCCACTTCTTTAGTTCTTTAAAAGCAATACTGCCCCCTAGAGAGAGAATGATGCCATGCTATCAGTAGGTAAATAAACAGCTGAATACAGCTGAATAAACTCAAATATACCATGTGTTTGTATGCATTTCACTTGGTATGTGCCCCTTAATGAATGAGTTTTCTACAAGTAAGCATGTGCGGCAGGGGACTCCCTGCTTTCATAGGACTAAATGACAAGGGAGGTATTCCAGTTGTGTGAGCTGCCAGTGGTTATTCCTGTGTGGGTCAGTACAGACTGGGGTGAGAGAAAAAGCTGGAATTTCATTGCAAGGAATCATGAACATTGACGGGGACAGCTTTTAGACAGCAAAGTAGCTGAGCATATTGTAGTCATATTCCCTGTGTTTAAAATCCTCCCCGACATGTGTTGTAAAGCAACCTCCATACTTTTAATAAGGTAAAATTCCTCAAATTATGGCAGAGTAATCTTTCGCGTTTTCTAATATCATTAGATACAAAGTTCATATGCTACAGGTTTTTTAGACAGCCTTAAAAAATCCCAGAGGGCTGGTAACACTGACCTTTAACAGTAAGTGCTGAAATATACCACATACACTCAGAATAAACGCAAATTGCAAGCTGAGCACATATAATGTAATTTCACCTCTCCTTCCCCCACATATGACTTCATTATTTAGTATCATACACACTGATACTTGTCGCTAAAGTAAAGATGATGTACTGAGGTTGGGGAATGCTGCTGCAGAGAAGCCCACACCTTCAAGGGATATGTCCAGCTCACCATCTCTCTGGACAACATCATCCAGGACCACTGCTGGTCCCTCTCCCAAACCGACAACCGGCACCTCGCCAAGGTCTCATACTTGACCGACCCTGAGCCGATATATTTAGACAGAGTCCCCCTGCCCCCCATCTGGCACGAGCGGAGACTACAGCAGCTCCTCTCCCTCTACTGTCGGAAAAGATTCCCCCCTGAAACCCAGTCCGTCCATCTTTCAGGCTTGCCCGGAGGTGGTCGCCGCCACGTCCTGCCCAGAGGAAGCCATCGCCTTCTTCTAATGGGTTACTGGTTCCATTCCATTTAATGGACAGCATGGAATTTCTTCTGTATGCATGTTCCATTTAATAACAAATTCAGATTAATCTTGACAAATGTAATAAAACTTCCAGATAATGGCATGAAATTGAGAAACGAGATCTAAAAACCTATGGTAATGTGTTTTGGTTAAAATTGCTCTATGTATAACTATATGCAATAACTACCAGTTTCCAGTTTTGGTAAAAGTCTGTGGTAGCAGACCAATCAACTACAGTATAGTGTCCAGAGGCAAATAAATTTGGGTGGTCCTTCTCTTGATGGCATCCTGTTTTCCTCTGAGAAAATGGTCATCTACCCGCTGACATTATGAGGTGTGTGGCTATGATAGATGTAGGTTTGTAGGTGGTCTGTCATAAGAATGGTTCCCCAGGATCATCTTTGGGAGAGAATGATTTTACATTATGCTGCACATTGTTCAGGGGATGTTGAATAATAAGACCATCCTCATTATTTCTTCATACCTAGGCTAGAAATGGGATTATTAAGGATATATTTTTTAAGAAACACATGCAACATATAATTTATTGGGCAGAATAAAATTAATAGTTTAGTATTTAAATAGAGTGATATATTTCTGTATCTGTCCATCCATCTTTAATAACTATTATCGAATGAATGGTCAGAGTGATAGTGCTTTTACGCTGCCATTTCCAGTGTCTCACACTAATGAGTTAATGATTTGTAAGCAGGCTTTATTAACTAGTTTTTCAATAAGTACTCTTATTTTCAGAAAAAGAGCAAATGTCTCAGAAGAATATGTGGCTAAACGGACCTGATAAATAATGTGTGTGTGTGTGTATAAATTATATATATATATATATCCTCAAAAATTTTCTCTCATTACCTGTATATTCACCAGCAGGCAGATATTTCCATGAAAGGAGTTTTTGTGTGAAGCAGATTTCTCTCCTTTCTGCTTCCACAGAGGCAAAAAAACACACATAGCTACACTGAACCAAATTCACTGCTTTATGCTAAGTCAGCAACCTCGACACATTTGGTCAACCGATCTACATGCCTCTGCTGTCTTGTGGAAATTTTCACACTGCTCTTTATAGACAGTGACCTTCTTCTTATGTCCCTCCTGAATCTCCCAAAGGGTTAGAATGAAGGGGTACAGTACTACTGCTCATACATGTGAATTTATACATCATAGCACTGCTCTCTGATGGATCAAATTGGCAAGGGGAAGATAAGTGAAAATGAGCCTGGTTTTCAGTTAATCTTTGGGATGTAACTGATGTCTGCTTTTTGCCTGGCATCACATACACTACACCGAATGAACACCCATTAATCACATTCATCACACTTATGTTTCTCCTTATATTTATGCAGCTTGCAGCCCCCAAATTGACTTGTTGAACTTAACTGATTTGAAATATTAGCACAGGAGCCAATTCTTGAATTCACCTCCTACATGGGTACACATTAAAGGTACAGATTTAATAATTTACTCTCCTTTTGAGGTAATAACGCATCACAACTCCCCAGTAATAAATTAGAGGAAAATCTTATTCTAACCTGTGGTTGGAGGATGGAGAGATGGATATATTATTGAAAGAAAATTAAATGATCACTTATCACAGACCAGCAGGTGGCGCCTTTTGTCTCCTTTCAATGAAAGATGGTTTGCACTCAGTTTTTGTAGCACAGCTTTGAGTAGATGTATCATATGATTTTCACACTCTTGAGATTTCATATTGGTTGCTAATTTAGTGTGATTATGTGGTTCCCTCTCTTTTACCTTTTGTTGAACTACAATACAGTTTTGGCTTCTTACAAACCAACTACTTCCTACACAGAAACTTGGACTTAATACAATACAGAAATTCATATTTAACTGAATTTAAAATAAGCAGAGAGAAAGTAGATTTCGAAACTGCATTATGTTAACAGAGCCCATATTCTTACAAAAAGGTCACAGCAGCTACACTGTGCAACACAATTCTAAGCAATGCACTCTGGGAATGGGCAAAATACTCATTTCAAATATGCACTTTAAATGATTCGGCCTGAGGAGGGTTTGAAGTTAATTACTACAAGGCTATAAAATGATTTTATATATATTTGTGGTGAGTGAAATTTCTAAAATGGAATTTGTCATTGCCTTGTAAAATGGCCTTTGGTGATTAGGTACCCATCTATTATTTATACACCCTTAATGATAATTATTTGCAGAGGTAGAAAATATCAGCTTTGTGGACATAATTAACATGGAGTGCTCCTTTCTCTGAATGCAAATGGCATGCAGTTGTTCCAGGATGGCAAAGTGCCCCTCAGACAAGTACAACGTTGTATTAGCCCCCTTGGCCACTTAGCAGCTTACTACATAATTTTTTTCAAGGTTTTCTGCAGCTTAATCCCACTGCAGTGTACTTGGTCCAATAGACTTTCCCAGGTTTTAGCAAGGGCTTACGGGGGCAGTAGCCCGGGGCCCTGAGCTGTAGGGGCCCCAAAATAATGTCAATGGGCAATTTTAAAATTAATATATATATATATATAGGTCCATCCCAGTCCTACGTATTGGGTCCCTGTTTGGCCAGCAGGTGTACTGTGTTTTAGGCTTTGTAATAGTTTAACAGCTCAGGTCTATTGTGGTCCATGCAGTAATGGCTAAAGAGATACTTTGACTCTCATAATTTCAGATAGTAGGCCTATGTTTTTTTCTGTTCTTCAAATTTTACCCATTTATTTTAAAACTAAAGACTGTAGTAGCCAATTACTTGACTCCTTGAAACCTAAGTTGATGTGTATAGCACACAAAGCATTTTGTATACTTGAAAATATTTCGAGTAGGTAGGACCCCAAAAAATTACTCTAGCCCAGGGGCCCCCACACTCCCTAATCCAGCCCTGGGAATAGTACAAGACAATTCACAAAAACTGGCAGGGTTTTCTGAAATGAATTAATTTTGTAATCTTAAGATACTTTAAAAACTGTCTCCAAGCAATGTACACAATTTTATTGTAGGACTTTCTTTACTATAGAACTTGTATTGCAATAATGACCCTTGCTTATCTCTTGTGGTACGCATAGTTTCTTTGTATTGTGTTTTCGGGGCATTTATTCTACTTTTTCTTCAAAAAATATGAACTTGTTTACATGCTGGATGGGCACCTAGTGAATTATCGTATTGCTTTCTCCCAGTAATAAAGGACAGCTATTTGAGGGTGAGCTGTAGACACCCAAAATCACTTTTGAGGACTGTGTTGGCATAAAAATGAAGCAGCTCTCAAGCCCATGTAAGGTGGTGTTTTCCTTTTTCTTTGCAACCAGCCTTCTCCTGGAGGACAAAATCTTTGCACTCTGTCCCATCAGGCATTGTCACTCTGGTCTTGAATTAATTAACCTCAATGAGAAAAAAACAGGGCACATTATTTATAAGCTTAGATGAAGACTATTATTTCAGTATAAAGATCAAGTAATGCACGTCCTAATCTTTTTTTTTTTCCTTTTTCTCTTTTTTTTCTTTCTTTTTTTTTTTTGCACGTCCTAATCTACATCACAGGTAATGATAAAGCAGGAATGTTTTTTAAGATACAAAAAACCCCCAAAAAAACAAATTAGCAGAGAGCAAGCACTCTTGTGCTTCTTAAGTATTCATTAACATCACTAGGGCAATTTTAAAACTGAAATGAAGCCATCATTAAATGAACATGGTCATAGTTTATAGAAAGCCTGCATTCACAGAACTTTTCTGCCAGGTGAATATTACAATACGTTCTATAGCTTTTTCTATAGCACACATTCTATAGCACATTTATCTATAACTTACAAACCCAGGAAACTATAATTTCTTTTCACTCATTCTTTAGTAACACCAAACTGAAATGTTTTTGAAATACTGTTTGTAATCTAGGCAGTCGCAGTTTTCATTTTCATTGCTGGTGCTACTGTGTCAAATGGGGGTGGAAAATAGAGGCATAATCTCTAGGGGAGCTGTAGCTGATGCTACTAAGCAGAAATGTTTACAAAAATAAACATATTGTGACCACAGGGCAATCATGCCATATGCAGTGCTGCTCTTATATGTACTGTAACTGTATTACTTAATGTGTTCATCCTTAAATGTAATGTTGAAATTAAGTTGTACCATGCAGTGCATGTCATGATTTGTCTCTTTGCTGCCCCATGGTCCTGGGAAATGCTGTCATATCACTCTACACAACATGTGAAATGATATGGTAATAAAAACACTGAAATTTGATATAAACGAACCTTCACACCCACATTCAAATATACACACATTGTCTGAGTCCTTGCAGGCTATTCTACTAAGCCAAATGTGCTATGCTTGACACTGAGCAACCCTCAGATATCAATGCAAGCTGTATTTAAGGTGCAAGTCTTTTTAAAACATGTAGCTTATGCTGCTAATTGATCTTGTTATCTTGAGAAAATGAGCATTGTCATCTTTAGATAATGACATCCTGAGATAGTAGCATTAAAAAATAATTGCAAGCTCAGTTGTTTTCAGCTTCAGTAATAATGCTCTATGTTGGGATTCACTGCTTTTACAAACTTAAAACAGATTGTTTACCAGATGACTAAACCAGTTTTTCTCAAAACCAGTTCACATGGATCCCAGACAGTCAATCTTTTCGCTCTGGGAGCTGCGAGAGAGCAAAAATGTGGACTGTCTGGGGGTCCACAAGGACCAGGCTGAGAAACACTGGACTGAACTACATCCTAAAATGATCATTTAAGATGATAACGTTTGATAGTACTGATCTGGTTTCATATCAGGGAGTGGCTTAAACCAAATATATGTTTTTATTTTCCTTAAAACTCAAATGTTGCATGTGTGTATATTTTGTTACTAAAACTTTTGTCTAAGTTTATTCTCTATGTATTGAAATACATTTCATTTTTATGGGACCATTGCTTCTGTAAAAGAATTAAAAAATATTTTATATACCTGTTAGATGTATTCCCGGTTTGTTATAAAGAAGTATTATCTTCTTTACATTTTAAGATGTAGTTTGTTATGGAAATATTGTTTTTTTTTGCCATGGAAGTGTATTTTGACTGCTTCACCCTCATTATGGGATGTGGTTATTTGGGTCTTGACTGTGGTCCTTGAATGAATTCGAGTATGATAAAATGACATGTTCCCAAGAATCTTTATTCATAGTCAGACAGTTCAACTCAAATTTTCTATGGATGTTTTCAGTGCCACGAACCACAAAAACAAAAGCATTGTAAATGTATATTGACTCGAGAAAATAATAATAAAAGAAAACATTCTAAAGGCCATTCTCATCTTTTCATGTTAACCACACAATGGCATGGGCACCAGCGGCAAACTTGGAACGCAGCAGTCTGTCAGAGTCGCAGGCATCGAGAGGAAAGCAAAAGGAAACAACTCCTCACACAGCAATCCCTGCAGCTGCATTGTGGCCAAACACCTCAATATTTGTCTCACCTGACTAAAAAACTTTTCTTCAGAAGGTTGTATCTTTGTCCATGTGAACAGTCACAAAGTTTTCTTGAGCTTGATGGTGCTGATTCTGTAGCAGGGGGCTCTTTCTTGGACGGCGGGCTCTCATCCCATGACCACGTAAAACTCTCTTGGCTATGGAAAGTGACACTGGTGTTCCAGCAGCTTCCAGATCATGGTAGACATGTACCTTGGTGGTTCTTTGGTTGCATCTGACCATGCGTGCTACTTTCCTCTCAGCTGAGAGTAACAGTTTGGGCCTTCTTCCAAACCTTGACAAAGAGACTACTGCTCCATATGACTACTTACGAAAAATTGTCTGAACTAATGGTCTTGGGATCTGAAGTTGTTTAGAAATAATTCCAAGAGAATTGTGTAAGCATATAGTCCTCTTTTTCAGATCTGCACTGCGTTCTTTGGACTTTCTCAGTGTACCATGTATTGGTCAATCTAATGAGGTGTGTCAAATGAGCCCTTTTTATGTTGCTAGAGAAGCTACTAGCTGTAGTCGATCATGATCACTAACAAGCAGTTAAGAGGCTTTGGCACCAAGTTAAAAGGCCAAGGTAAAACACTAAATGAATTATCTAAGCAGGTGTATATGCAAAATTTTGACTGTGGATAGTTTCAGAAAGCCGACAATAACTTAAAACTTGTGCATCCAATTTGAAATTTTTTTAGTTTTATTTTTTATGAAGTTGTGTGTTGCATAATCATTCTGCCACGGAAAAAGAACAGTTATAGAAACCTTTGGAAGCCCAAAACTGCCAGGACAAACATCTTCATGATAACTGCATGTAAACTTTTGACCACAGCTGTATGTTGTTGAGTTGATCTTCCACCATATCAGGGGATTGGTATCACTATCTACATCAAGAGGCTGCTGGACTGTAAGACAAGGCGAGCTTGTCTTAAAAGTCATTTACACAAGTCAAACACAAGTCATAGGGAGCAGCAGTCTGCCAAGTAACAACAAAGTAGGACTTCTTGAAAAAGCTGCTCAGTGTCCTTCTACATTTTGGCTGGTGTAGCTGCATCATCTCCTCCATCTCCCTGCAGTGCATTAGTTCTAAATGTGAGAGTAGCTTGTGATGTGCTCTGACATTCCTCCAGCGTGACCCACAACTCTGGATTCTTGGCCTCAACCTTATCATCTTTCATGCAGTTGCTCTTGAATCGGGGATCATCTAGGGATGCCAGGTTCAGGAGGTCATCAGTAGCAGCATCATATTTCTCATTCAGATCACTGATGACAATAGCCTTGATGGTCTTAGTGAGCTGTAAGTCATCTGCCTCTGGCTTCAAGACCTCCTCATTGAAGAGCTGCAGTACAAGTTTCAGGTAAGACACATTCATGTATGTTTTACCAGAAAGGGCGTAAGTGATGTCAACAAGAGGATTTAGACCCTTGTGGACAGACTCCAGAACATCAATGTCCTGCCATGAGGGACCCAAGTGCCCTGTGTTTTTTATCAGCCAATAAGACTTTTGCAATGGCCGCCTCCTGCTCCAGGACTCATGCTGTCGTTTCATGGCATGACCCCCACCTGGTGATCGTGACTCATGACTTGGACTTGGAATAGGGTGACTTGACTATAACCCTGGTGGATGCAGCAGGAGAAGGAGTTTTGACAGCCCCCCTTTCTAGTTTAATTACATGTTTTCAAACACGAATCATTCAATTTAATTAGCTGAATTTCCACCAAAAATCTCTCCATCTTCTTGTTGCAATTCAAAATAAAGACAATTTATTCAGATCACAGACAGCATTTTATTTACCAAAGAGCTTCCATGTAAGTAGCTACTTTTCATATGTAACACAGTAGACACTACCCAAGAAAATCTTCCCTTCCCACTCTTCTACTTTTTATCCTGTCACGATAAAATAAGTACAATTTTTATATACTTCTACAATAAAATGATGAAACTCAAGACACAAAAAGGCCATGAGTTGTGGTCTGTTTTTGGTTTCATTAAAAAAAAGACCTGTATGTAAAATTCCGTACACAAGCAATCTACTAAACAATGACATGGATTTAAGGCAAGTCAGTATAATCCAGTCTAGTGAAGTTGTGAAACAATTATCCAAAACAGGACCACAGTGAAACAAGAAGTTGACAAAAAGATGGTCAGTTAAGGAGGCTACATAAAATAAAATAATAAAAATGTTTCATTACTGACTCCCATAGAAACTGATCTTGCATTTATTCCATGCATGTGCACAAATGGAACAATTATCAGAAATTTATTTTAAACCAAAACATACTTAATTTATCAGTTTAGATGATATCATTACTGGGTCATCATTTGGAAGCAAAATTAGATTTAATTCTTAATGTTTTATTCAAATTCAAATTAATAATTGCTGTGTAAATGATGTCAATAATTATATTAAAACTAACAATGTCAATACAGTGCAGAGAAATGGTAAAATTCTGCATGAAATATTATATACTGCACAATCCGGACTTTGTGAGTGGTTGTACTAATGAGACATTCCATATACAATTCTTTTGCCAAGAGTATCATACTTTTTAACAAATTATTTTCATGACAGACTTGCAGACTAACACTCATACAGTATAGTGATATACAGTGATACAGCAACAACTGTTAGTGTTCTTTTTACATCATCTCAGACAAATACAGACATATGTGTCCATGTGTTTATATTGTGAAAATATATGGATGCGTTCCTTTTTAAAAAAACAATACCTGTATGTACAAAAACACACGGATAGGACAAGAATGGCTTAGCATGATACTGTGATAAAAAAACATCAAAGAACAGAAGATTACAGGTTTTGGAATCAGCAGTGGTGTTCAAACTAATTAAAGTGAACAACTGATACACAACATGAACTTCCTGGGACAAATGTGGTCACGCTCCCAACCCCTACACAATATATACTGCTCAACAGTTTGGAAACTAAATAATAAGCCTTTTCATTTCACTGAATATTAGCTTCCCATGTTTATCCATACTGATGTTGTCTGCATATTAGTGCTTGCATAATATAGGTCTTTTCTGAACTAAATTACTCTTTAAGAACTTTAACACAAGTTTCTGAAAAAAAGAAAGGAAAAAAATCAGACAGGTGACTTCTATCCTGAGCTGTTCAATATGATTTAGAGAATGAAAAATACTATAAATACAGCAATTAAAAGACCAAAGAAAACAAGGACAAGATGACAAAAAAACTCACAAAATACAAAGTTACAAATAAGCTACAAAAATATTTGTAATAAGAAATTAACTCAAAGAAGGATTCGATATATAATCATTCAATATATGGCAGTGTCACTATTTCAATGACAAGTGCATTTAATTTGAAATCTTCACAGAATGTACATTGTACATAAATGTTAAAGTAGACACAGATGAATCTTGACGCTATGTATTTCATTGTCATACTTTTAAATTGAATATACATTATACTTTACACAAAATTTCATATACAGGGTATGGAATTATTACTATTTTACAACCATGTAAACAAAATAATATAGTCATCTCACTAAAATTAAAAGGCCAATGTCATATTTTATACAATTTTTGGCAGTTACCAAATTCAGCTGAATTCTGACCATATGCAATTTAATGCATTAATTCATACAATTTTCATAAATTCATATATCATTTCATATATGACACTGGCAAGTCTAACAATGTGATCATGTACTCTCACTTTCTCATTATATCAAACAAAAAGTTTCCATGCAGAGTAAAATAATAATAATAATATGGAAGAAAACTGACATGACAAGAAGAAGAATTTCAAATCATTGCACAAAGTAAACTTTGGTCTACCATGACAAAATGCTTGTTCTTGGAAAATATTTTTTGTACATGTTCAACAGAGTTCATGTGGAAATATTTAGTGAGACACAATATTTCAGTACACATAGCAGAAGAAAGTCATTCAGTCTTCTTCTGTGCATCCTAGGAACTCCACCCGCAAAGTGATCCGGCCGTACCATGACCATGGTAGGATCCGTACAAACCTGGCATAAATGGGTGGATCTATCACGTTCTTTCTGTGTGTGTCATTGTCAAAATTTCCTTGGAACACCTGATGAAGAGAAGTACAATATGTAATAGTGCTTAAACAGAGTTGCAGTTCAATATAAATGAGAGAAAACAATATCCACAGACGTTTAGTTGGTAATGATTTAAGTAAATGCATCTACATTTATTGCAATGAGGTAACACATATAGTAGCTATATGAAAAACATTAGAGCATTGTTGAAAATCTGAACACTTGAAAATAAACTGTGGAAAAAAGTTAAATCACAGTGTTGTGAACAAGTAGAGTGTGTTGTTAACTAGACAGCTGAGTTGGTTCATCTGTTGCTTTGTAAGTGAAAGAAAATAATCAAGATGATTTCGCTTAATGGAACTTTGCTCCTTGCTAATGATATCTAAACCTATGAGCCAGTTGGTGTTCTAATGCTGGCTCACTTTCATCCCAAGCAATCATATTAGCCGTGCCTCCAAGTCAACATGAGTCATTAAGGAAAGGAAGCTACTTATAAAACTGATGCACATTTAATAAATAACAAAAGCAGGAAGACTGGCATATTTCAAATATTCCAGTGTGATAATTGTATAATTAAACAACAATTACATTTTCAAGCCTGATTATACTGAATGTGATGAAGAACCATTCTTGCCATTTCGTAAAATAGGGCACAATGAAAATGCTCTGATAGTTTTCTAAAGTGTTAATAATTCCATTTAAATATAATTGTAAAGATATTTACATTTTCTGTCTGTTGAATGTTTAACGTTGCAGAAGTCCAGAGAAGACAGGCATCATCATTTTTTTCTCTTCCTGTTATCTTGATATCACAAAAAATAAGTCATGATCCTGAGATAAAGTTAATTTTCTTGTGATCTCGAGATTTGCTATTTCGAGATCACTACTTTCCCCACTATGTCTCTCGGCTGGCCTGGGAACGCCTCGGGATTCCCCCGGAGGAGCTGGACGAAGTGGTCGGGGAGAGGGAAGTCTGGGTTTCCCTGCTGAGACTGCTGCCCCCGCGGACAAGCGGTAGACGATGGATGGATGGATGGATGGATGGATATTATATTATTCATAATATATTATTTATGCATAGATAATTATATGAGGTCTAGGGGGACAGAGAGGATGTACTACAGGTAGCTTCTACAAAATCACTTTGAAATATATATTGTGTCAGTGTGAATAACACTTCACAGTAAGGGCTCACACCAAACTATAAAAATAAAGCCAAAGAGCATATGAGAAGGCAAACACACAGGACGTCTTTGCACGCATAGAGTGTACCAATCTTCTGGCACCCAGGTTTGCACTGGTGCTGAATAAATCTCTGTGGACATCATTAACCAGACCAGAGAGTTGGAAAATAATGTGACATTCAAGAAACTTAAGTTTTCCCTCTCCCAAACAACTCTTGAATCTTTTATTAGACTATTACTTTAAATTGAAAGGTTGATTTACAAAGAAACTTGATTTTCAAGGATGTTTTTTTTCTTCCAGTCTGCTTATTTGAATCTCGTGTATTAAAACTCAATTCAGCGTGAAACAAAATGGTGCATAGTAGAGGAGAGTGTAAGTTAGATACTGCCTATGGTTTTGTGCTTATTGTAAGATTTCGACTTGAGTATTAAGATAATCAAATGTGTCCAGATGCTTGCTTTAAGTAAAATTACTATTGCATCAAAAATTACAGTTCCAGTATCAAAAAGAAAATTCAGTGCTTGGCTGGCCTCTGGACTCAATAAACACACCCTAAAGATGAAGTGTGATTGTAATTGTACTAATTTAAAATTAAGATTATCCAGTGAATCACCATTTCCATTACATACATTTTTAATTTGCATAAAAATGT
The DNA here is from genome assembly GCA_026777985.1 of Mormyrops attenuatus. Classification (NCBI taxonomy): domain Eukaryota; kingdom Metazoa; phylum Chordata; class Actinopteri; order Osteoglossiformes; family Mormyridae; genus Mormyrops; species Mormyrops attenuatus. Next base: position 24,504,219 of record JAODKC010000044.1, on the reverse strand, counting down.
TACTCAATTATATAAGATAACAAGTTCATTCATACAATCACTTAAGAATGAAAGAATAAGGTCACATTTTATGCTTCAGGCTTTCAATGCCTAAAATCTATTGCTATAAAATCATTTTTTTGTGGTATAAAAAGACATTCATTTGAATGTCTTTTTTGTAATATAAAAGACATTCAAGTCTAAAGGACTTTTCTCAAGTCCCTTTAAATTGAACAGAACCATAAAGTCAGAAAGATAAGATCAGCTCCAGCAGGAGTCCGGCAACTCTTATGTACAACATTGTGTAAAATAATGTGTACAGCGAAATGCACAAACACACAAGAGAAATGCTCCAGAAAGAGATAAAAGTCAGCCATAACTGAAATGTGACAAGAATCTCGAGACCGGAGGTTGGTTAGCGTGAATCTTATGAGAAAGACTTCAAACAGGAAGATGACTCACAAAACAAAAATAATAAACAAGGCTAATTGAGGAAAAGAGGATATTAATATTTAAAAGTAAAGAAAATGAAATAAACATGGAGACACATACGTTCAGCAACGCACCTATAATGCCATTCAGTTTTCTGCATCTGCATTCATTCTGCATCTGTGGTGTGAAAAAGGCACAGACTTCTGCACCCTTCATGCATCGCTAATTTTTCTGTCATATTGATCTTATTTTACTAGTGCCTAGTACATTGTGTACATTTTGTCTTCACATCTTGTCATAAAATCAATAACAGCTAGAAGATAATTTTGCTGTAAAAAACTCGTACTTCGTATGAACTGAGGACAAAGTTTCTCTCTGCATGTTGCTATGTTGATAATTATATTTTTGTATCTTGATTTTTATTTATACTGTAACTACTAATGTATATGCCATATCCATTATTAACATGTTACCTGTTAAACTTGACAGGGACATTGACCTGCAAATGATAGGTTTCAGTAAATTCCTCACAATCTTATGCTAGCTGTTAATTAATGAACGTTAATTAAACTAGCCTGCGCTTTGTTCTTTCCATGATCATGTTCAGATGCAAACAAACATTTGTGATAATAAAGCTCTTGTAATCAGTATCTGTGAACCAGTAAATCTCCTTATTTAGAATTTCATTAGCATGGCCTTGTCTCTCAAAGGCCCTGAAGGTAGAAATATTTTTAGGCTCCAACTGAGCCTCTAGACAATTGAGTTCCACTAGGTGAAGGTTTCACTCAAATGCATTCAGAATTTGATTTCTGACCAACTGCTCTGGACCTTGGCATGACAGAACAGCTCATTTTGAGAGACTGGTGTTCATTAATAACACCCTGCCAGTAGAGGTTAGGTTGCACTGCTGAAAATACGGAAAATTTATAAAGACGCATACTTCATAAAACATATGCTTTCTAAAAATGCATGTACAATTTATTGCTGCCTCAAAGGTTTTTCAGCTTACTTCATGTCAATCATACTAATCTGGTATAGTAATGTCAGCAAAAGTGGGACGGGCTATGGCGTCCAAACCTTCCGTATACCAAGAAAATTTAATCCATAACCGAGAGTTACTCTAATAACTAGGGATGGACTGATCCACATTTTTTTTAGTTCTGATCCGATTCCGATACACAACTGCCAATTCGATACAGATTCCGATACAAGAGCTCTTTTTACTTTGTTGTACTTTATATATATATTTTTTTTAAGTTAGTAAATACATATGGAAAAAATGTATGCCAAAAAATATTTAATTAGGCTACTACAAACATACATAACGTACTGTTCCACCTCGTTTGTCGAGTTAGCAACTCCCAAATCATCCATTGCATTCTTGTCTTGCACAGTTGCATGCCTTTTGTTAAGTGGGATTGTCCATTAAACGCTATTCCCACCTCTCAAAACTTTATTTTACAAAGATTGCAAATCGCTGTGCTACTGGTTTCTGTTAAAAGTGTAAAATACTCTCAGATCATCACGTCTTATCTTACGCTCCTCGTACTGAGAAGGGTATGCACATGACGTCACAGCAGGCAGAAGTCACTGCACTCACACCCACCAAAAAACCAAAGTACCAAAAAAGACTGAGGGGCAGCGTTAGCTTTCGACTTGAATGCCGCAAAAAAACACATGTAAAATGAGAAAGAGCTGTGTGCAAATAGATTTAACATGAAATATCTTTTTAGAGATTGCCAAAAACTAAATAAGTAAGTATAGGACATGGATGGGTCACGCATGGCTGATACCCGATCCATCAAATAGGTCTGGATCGGCGCTGATACTGATCCAAATATTGGATTGGTGCATCTCTACTAATAACAGCGGTGCTGGCAGTGAAACAACTTGCCAGCTTATTAGCAGAATAAGGTTACATCTTTTTTTATTCTGAGAAAAATGAAGGATTGATATGCTGGCCAGATTTAATAAAGTATAAATATGTTGCAGGTCGAATAAATAACATATAGCGTTTGAGTGGCAAAGAAATCAAGAGGCAGACAGCAAGTTTTTAGCAATTTTTAACATTACTGCACGATCTTTAAAAGGACAGCAAGCGTGAACAAACTAACACACACAGACGGGGGAGCCTTTACGGGGACAAAATGTCATAAAATAGTATGGACTGTATTTGCTGAAAATAAGATATTTTACATAAAATATTAACTTGCACTAAAACACTTGTATAATTCACATAATGATGCAACGTTGCATCGTAGTGTTTTCTCGAAGATCGATTTGCTGTCCAGATTTAATAACAAAGTATATATGTCACGCCCACACGGGCGGGACCAGATACCTGCAGGCGATTACTGGCTAATCGCCCCACTTCTTAAAGCTGGCAAAGCCGATTACTCTTTGCGAAGTATTGTTGCCATTGTTTCAATGAGACATACCGAGCGTTTCTTTGTCTTTTGTTCTCCCCGCTTGCCCTGCCTGCCGTGTCCTGCCGTGCTGTTTCACCTGCCCTGCCTGCCCCATCGACCTGCCTTCTCCTACCTGCCCTGCCGTCGCCTCGACTTCAGTTCAGTTATTAGCAGACGATCCTTAAAAGGACAGCGGTAACACAGTGAGTGAGAATAAACTCACTTAAACAGAGACGGGGAGGCCTTTACGGAGACAAAAGTGGATACAGGGAATGGAGACAGGGCGCAACAAATCATACTCTGGAAACTTTTTTTTTGGTTTGGCAAAATAAATCCAAAACACGAAATGCCGATTAACCTTTACTTTACTTTCACTTCCCGCTACATAACATTTCTGTTCCGTTCTTTTTTGTACCCGGTGGAAAAGCAGACTGGTTCTCAAAAGGCACCAAGTGAAAACTAGCCTGGCATCGGCACCATGTTGGTGGAAACGAGGCTTAAGCTGGCTACAAAAAGCATTTACAAGCTGTGATACTTCTTAAGTACTGATCATGCAAGATGCTCAAAATTTTGTTTTGGCCTTTTTCCTCTTTTAGATTTAAACTGTAAAACTGAAAACATAAAAAAAATCTTTAAATATTGCAGAAATATGTTATTTTTATCTTTATGTGTTTTGGAAATCAGGTCATCTTTTACTTGCTACAGTAAGCGATTCACAAAAACAGAAATTTTGATCAGGGGTGCATGCCACTGTATGTCATAGAAATCACAGGAGTGACCTTATATATAGTTATAAAATGAGGTTATTACCTTGTCCTTCTTCTGTTTTGGATCTTGATATATACTCCATCTTTTGCCATCATCACTGAAGGCCACTTTGTAGGATCCCACAAATTGTACATGCCCAAAATCTTTTGCTCCTTGTGTAATGATTCCAGTAATTTTTGTTGGGCGGAGCATGTCAACCTAAGAATATAAGAATGAGAGGAATATAAAACAAAAATTCTTACAGTACGTACCTTTTTTTTGATAGTCAGAACCTTTTTCTAATATTTCAAAAAGACATTTGAAATTCAGTACAAAACCTACATTCAGTTATTTATAACATATTGAAAACAGGCTTTGCTCAGCAAAACCTGAGTAACAACAGCGGCAATGTCAAAAGACACCTTCAGTTTCATGACTCATTATGTGATCATTTTCTTTTATTCCATGTTCAGCTGTGTTCTATGATTAATACTATGCTGGATTATATGTTTTGAGTAGAACTGCATGTGTAATATGAACCAAACAGAAGACTTCATAATGCAATAGCCAGGGCAAAAAATTACATGATAAAAAGAACTACAAATACAATTATACATATTATACATATATTTTTTTAAATGTGCATTTTAAAATCCTGGTTTAATCTTGATTCTGCTGACAGTTGGCTACATGGCAAGTTGCTTCCAGGCACAAAATATCTAAGACAGCAGTACACAAGAACAAGGTGAGACAGAAGACAGTGTGAATGACCAAAAACTAGCCAGGCAGAGGGCGGAAGCAACTTTCTAATGGCAGAGATGACTGCTGACTTATCCGGCAGTTTCTCATGAATCGAAAGATGACAACAGGTGACCTTCAAAAGGAATGGGAAATATTAAAGTGTAGGTGTGAAGTGCACAGCTAGTAACCCCTAGAAGAAGGACTGAAGATCCATAAAGCAAGGAAGAAGCCCTTCACCAATGAAAAGCAGGGAAGAGCCAGGCAGGAGCAAAAAAATTTTTTAAATTTTACACAGACGCATACCCATGAATTGGGAAATGAGTGGAAAAAAAATTCCATGGGTGTAAGTCTACTTGTAAGTCTTCTCCAGGTAAATTAAAATATCCCATAACCACCACATCATTTTTACCACTCATAATCCTGATATCGTGATATAATATTCTGCTTTCCTCTGCAGCTACATTAGGTGCTCTTTAACAAACCCAGACAATTAGGCCATTTGAGTTTTTAGCATCTAGTTTTACCCATACAGCTTCTGTACTTTTATTTTTATCAGTGAGCTCCCT
>JAODKC010000044.1:24472645-24497623 GCA_026777985.1 Mormyrops attenuatus | reverse complement strand
CTTAGCCTGGCTTGCACGTGGCACGGGAAGTATTCCAGAGAATACCACCGTGGATGTTCTGCTTCTAAGCTTATCCGCGACTTTTATAAATTTATCCTGCAGAACAGCCCTCCTGCCCTTGCCTATGTCATTGGTGCCAACATGCACCATAACCACTGGATCCACCCCAGCTAGGGCCAAAACCCTGTCCACATGATTGGATCTCTTTCACATGTCAAGTATCATTTAATTTATATATATTTATATAGACTCAAGAAGGCTCATTTCTTCAATTCAAGCCGTACACATAAAAGTCATCAACAGACTTAAGCAAATTACAAAGATGTTGAAACTAGATACCGAAACTGCAAGTTTAAGGTGTATTCAGCAGAACTTACCCTGCAGAATGTTAATGGAAAACGCAGTCATAAATAGTTAAAACAAAAAATATTAACAATTTTTAGTTCTTAAAACATTAAGCCTTTGCTTTAGAGAAAAGGAAGCATCCCTGCTCAGACTACTGCTTCCTCGACCCAGTCCCAGATAAGTGGCTGAAACTAAATGCCTTGATAGAAGAGATTGCACTATTTTGTTGTCCATCCAATCTTCACATAACTCCATACAGAAAGTAAACTTGTTACACCTCATATTGGCTTCTGCTGCATTTCCTTAGCTCATTACTCTTATTGTAAGTATTAAGATTAATTAAACCAAACATTCTTCAAAGAAAAAGGTTAACTGGATCACCTTCCACAGGGCCTTGTTTGCTACAACTTGCTTGTACTTAGCAAGCTAGCTAGATCATATAAATTTAGCTAGGTAGCTTGCTGAAACACTCCCATAAACTACAGCATAATATTTTTGATCTCGTTAAAAGAAAGTATTAAACCATTTGGTTAAATGTAGAAGATCAGTTTAAGCAATTATGAATTTTCAGAATATTTAGTTACTGAATGAACAAAGCAAGGGTGCATTAAGTTTATATTATTAAATCTGCTTTTCAAGATTAATTCATGATTTTTAAAATTTCAAAGTATTATTTTCATGCACATTAAACTATTTGTTTGATTTCCTAATGAATTTGTCACGATTAAATAGTGCAGACGATGTTAAATAGAAATGTTTTTTTTTTCTCTCTCAATGCTTTTTCAGCAGGAACACATTCACCATTATTGTACAACACTTACCAAGATGTTCACCCTTCAAAGAGAATAACCTTCTAACCACAAGTCACAGTAGTTCTTGGTCTTTACCTATGATTATGATTTTGAAGTTGTCAATCCTTTGGGTACATCCGCAAAAAAACCAAAATGTGTGCTGTTTACTGGGTTCTTGCCAATCTGCCAACAAAACACAACTTGACTCAACAATAACTTCAGCTGGCTTTATTTTGTCTTAACAGTTAAATATTGTGACTTCTTATTGTGTCTCATTTAAGATATTTTCTTGGAGCAACATGGTGTCTACATTGAGCAGCTGGGAGCAAGACAAAAAGAAACCAATGAGGCATGAAATAGATTTCTTTTAACTAGTTTCCCAAAAGGAGATTAATCCAGTGTTGAGATAATTAGAAAAGGGAAATCCCATAGGTCAAACTGTAGTGCAAAATATGGATATAACATTTGCCTTAAGATGGAAGAAAGTGGTGAAAACTGACTTCCAGTGGGTTAAATCTTTCATCTGCATTCTTCACTAAAACTGAATGAATGAACTGAACTAAATGAATGTGTGGGAGTATGTCAGGATTTACATTTCAAACATTATCTTGCTTTAGTTCAAGACTGTAAACTGTAAACTTACTGTAAACTTCTGTTGATCCATCGTATGAAGGACATTTAGACTATTTTTTGTAGGTCTTCACTAAATTCAACAGAACTGTAGGCCAGTGTCTGAGGAAACAGTTTTGACAGAAACAGTTTGAAGGCCAATATTAATAGGACATGATGGAGAGGTTTTGGCAAATTTACCAAAAGAAATTCAAGTTTATATTGCTTTGCCAACAGATATATTTGGTTGCCATGATGTCATAATTGTTTGTTGGCAAGTGTGTTTATATAGTACTGAGGCCTTTGCTGCTTTTACAGTTAATGACTTCAATCTTGAACTTTCTCATTTAATTCACATGTGCACTGCAAGGCAGTTTATTTTATGTTCACGACTCATATGTTGTCCTGTTTTTTCCCCTCTTTTCCTCAATTAAATCTTTAGATGTGACTGCAGTGAGTGCTACGGTACTGTCAGGTGTCTGACCCAAGGATCTGGAGCCAGAAAAATGTTCTGTGAAATCTGTTACTCTGCCCTTCCTCTATTAAGTGAATTCACATGCATGCATTTTCTTGTGCAATTAGTTAAATACCACAGTTCATTGCAAGGTATTGTGTACTTCCTACTGAGCATGTCCCTTGTGATTAGTTCTAGAAGTATTACATGTGTTATTTGTCCCTTTGGCTGTTTACCTGACTTTGCTTCTTTGGACTACAATTATGTTCATGGTTCGGTTTGTTTTTTTTGAGTATACTGCCAATTGGTCAATTGCCAATATACAGTACTGCCCAGTGGTTGTGCAAAGCACTTTGGGCGCCTTGAAAAGTGAAATATAAATGTAATATTCTTTCATCCTTTCATTCATTCATTCCGTACTGATTTGTTTTTGCACGACTCATAGACACCACAGCATGGATGAGGGACTGACATTTCAAAGACCAAGCTTCTGTGTCTACCCTGTCCACCCTATCGCTTAGTATGACATCACTGTCCAGCTTGGATCATTGACAATGTCTCCATCTAGGTTTCCTATGAACCTAAGGGGAATAATAAATGAATATCCTTAGCTGAACACTTTGCAGCTATCTCCCAATAATGGAAACGTACTTTGTATACATCACGAACATCAGACTTTAAAATATGCAACCCGACACCTTGTCAGACTCTTGTCATCTCATGACAATATTAATGTAATTTTCTACTAGCAGGGCTGCCAGCATGTACGGCAGTGGTGGCTTAATGGTTAGGGATGCACACTTGTAATTGAAAGACTGTAGATTCAAATCCACGACCAGCAAGGCACCACTGAGGTACCCTGAGCAAGGTACTGCCCCCGGGCGCTGAATTAGCTGCCCCCTGCTATGTCACATTGTTACATATGGGTTAAATGCAGAGAACACATTTCGTTGTTGTGCTGTAGTGTGTTCGCAATGACAATTAATCACAAAATTAAAAAAAAAATGTATGGTGAAACCACTGTAGGTACAGCAACAGTGCATCTGGTATTCCATCTGCCAAAATTTATTATTCATAGCACATTATCAAAACTAAATGCTTCTACAAAAAGGAAAATATCACTATTGTTTCAGAGTACAACAGAATGTTCCCAAAACTTAATAGAACAATGAAAACTGAAAAGGGCCCTACATTAAATAATGATAAGAGATCACCATACAATCCCTAGTTTGTAATCTACCCTATGTCTATTGTGAGCCAGTTACACAGCACAGTCATTGCCAAATGGAGAAGATCCTTATAAAAGACTATTGCCAAGAATCTAAATGAGAAAATTGTTTCAAATTAACGGGCAAAGTGTTTCAGCCTCCAACAAGAATTTTAGTACTTGTGGCGTGGTTAAATTAGCATATTTTCATTTAAGTGCCAAAAAGGAGACACTTGATGATAAATCCACCGATTCATCACTCTGAGCTGTAATACACAATAGTACTACTGAAAGCTTGGAAAGCAGAAACCACTGACGAATTTAGGGTGATGCAGAATAAACTAAACCTATATTACTTTTCTTTTTCAAAGAAATTTTGAACACAATGAATTTAGTACACACATTGGTTAGGATGGGAAAGCTGAAGCACGGAAAACTAAAGAATAACTCATTTATTCTAATGACATAAAAAATGTTCTAAGAACGTTATCATGATTAGGATTTGCAGCAGTACGCTGTGCTACCAAGAAAGTGTGATTGGAAAACATTTTCGACATATGGGGGGTGTACTCACTACATAGTCGTTACACTTTCAACTTCATAGTCATTTGTAAACACCCACCCATCCACCCACCATTTTCCCACCCACTTATCCAATTGAAGGTCAGGGATAAACATATACAATAACCATTCATCCGACCGCTTGTCCAATTCAGGATACATACAGCAGAAAGAGTCATTTTTTTAACAACAGCATATATTTCTTTATAATGAGGAAACATAATGATATCACATCTCCAGTGGGATAAACATAATGATAAAACAGCAGGTAATGCATTTAGTATAGTGAGATATATAAATGGTCAGCACCATTGAAACATATGTAAAGTCTGGTGATGTCTTCTTTTGTAATTTGTTAAGGAAGGAGTGCTAAGAGACAATATTTTAAATAATAATAATTAAATAATAATTCAGGTGATTGTCAACTTAAATTGTCAACAAATGTGCAAGGGTTAACAATACAAGGAACTAAAAAAAAGGACTCTTTGGGAATATTAGGAACTCCATAAACTAAGCCCTAGAGATGCACCAATCCGATATTCAGATCGGTATTGGGGCCATTCCAGATTGATTTGATGGATAAGTGATCGGCCATACATGACCGATCCACGTCCGATACGTGCTTACTTAGTTTTTGGCAGTCTCTAAAAAGATAGCTCCTATTTCGTGTGAAATATATTTGTACAATCAATCGCATGACAGCTCATTCCCATTTTAGATGTGTTTTTTCTGGCATTCAAGTCGAACTTTAACACTGCCCCTGTTTCATGCTACTCTGGGTGTGAGTGCTGTAACTTCCATCTTCTGTAACGTCATGCGGATTCTTTATACCCATAAAGTCTTTATATTAGATATTTATTATATTCAAATATTAAAGTAAAAAGAGCTCTTGTATTGGAATCTGTATCAGTATCCGCAGTTGTATCGAAATCGGACTAGAACTGAAAAAATGTGAATTGGCTTATCCCTAACGATTTCAGTATGTTTCACAAGTTAGTTACTAATTACAATAAGAAAGGGAATAGTTATCACATTTACATTAAAATTAATATATTACTTTTTATTACTTTTCCATCCATTTTCCAGCCATTTATGCTGGGCCATGGGGGTGCCTGATGCCTATCCCAGGCACCGCAAGACATAAGCCTGGGGTAGACCCTGTATGGGATGCAGTATGAATACCATATGCTAATGTGACTCTCTAAAATTATAACATTTTGCAAAACAATAAGTACATTCTCTGAATATTGGGGCTACCACTATCGCAGTAGTGCTGAAAGCCCTTTTCCTCTCTGATTTCTTATGGTTCAAAGTTCTTTGGACATTGTTTGGTTTTCATATCCATGGGGTGAGAAACTGCTTTTCACCTGAAGAAGGATCTTTCATTTGATACATTGCATGTTATCACCCCCACACTCACCATATGTACACAGTTTGCATTCTGTAGCAAAAACCGTGGCATCTGCTATTCCCCCCAGACTTATTGGTGGTAATAGGCCGTGACTGTGTAGGCCGTTTGCCATTAAGTCATGTGTCTTGTCGGTCAGTTTCAGTTAGAGCCCTAAATGGTCCATGACTGAAAAAAGCACTTTATGCTCATTCTCTACCAAAAAGGAATCTTATGATGGAGTAATCACAAAAGAGCTTTCTCTGCTTTTAACCTCCTGTCAGGTAAAGCTGAATGGGTTGTCAAAAATGTAAAGAAACTGTCTCTGTCACAATAACAGGATAACACATGCGATGGTGGTTTAACCACATATAGTATAGTGCCTGATTCACACAATGAAGTTCTACCAGTACCAGGCATATCTACTGTATAACAAGTGAAAATAACAAAAAAACATTGAAAACAAGTGAAAGTCAGACAGAAACAGCACAATATTATCTATTGTTCAGTCAGAGTACCTATTCCATCTAGGTTTTGAGATGAACTGCAATTTGCTTCACCAGAAACAGTTCAGAGTTATGTCACCCTTTCCAGGACCACACTCATACTTACAAGTCATCTTTGTAAATATACAATAAAATAAATAGTGTTATTTATTCCTTCGTTTATAAACATTTTGGATCACATAATGCAATATTCAGTGCGGCTTGTTCCACTAGCCTGCAAGCCCTGCATGTGCAGTGCGGGACAGTTATGGAAAAAGTGGCCTGAAACCTGACACCCTGACCGGTGTTGTGTGGCACCCGCAAGCAGGCCGTCCTGCTACCTTGTCCCTCACAATGTGATAAAAACCTGTTATTTTGATGTGGTGGAGACCATTTTTTAGGTCCCCACAAAGATCTGTGATTGCAATCAAAAAACTAAAAAATGCCAAAAGTCTTGGATTTTGTTTGGTTTCTTATGGTTAAGGTTAGGGCTGGGTAGGGGTTAAGGTCATCGTGTTGGGATTAGAGTTTTCCCCATAGAAATGAATGGAGAGTTTCCACAAAGATATAATTACAAACCTGCATGTGTGTGTTTAAGGGAAATATAGAAAGGGATATTTTTAATGACAGTCTGCCTTTTTCTGTTTTTTTGGGAGGGGGGACAGGAATGATACAGCCCTGTCACACCTTCCTTAGGGTGATCTTTTTTTCTTCTCCAAGGTGATCCTACTTATATCATCTTTCAAGAAATTCTTCAGAAGATGTTTCTACATAATGGAAGTGTAAGTCTGGGTTCTAACAAAGAGAGCACGATTTCCTCCTTAGTTTTGGCTTCTGTATAAAAATTCTATGTTTTTCACACACTATATAGCCTGTAATATCTAATAACTTTTATTGTCACTATTATTATTTAGTTTATTCTATTGTACTTATCTGTTTATCTTTTGTGCTTGACAGAACTGCTTGCACTATGACCAATTCCATGCAAAAGGTAACACAATAAACAAATGCAAACATCTCATTAGATGTAAACTCTAATGCAAGCGATCTCATTAGCATGACAGATTTATTGAGAAACAGATCTCTTTCTCTGAAGCATCCTGCTTACAATTGGCAGTTATTACACAGATAAAAATCTGACTGAACTATACATAACTGAAGTCATGTCACAAAGATCACTGCAAAACCATGTCTTGAAGTTGCTGAATGTGTTATTCTGGCTGAAACTAATGCACACTAAATATTACGTTAAGCAGCTAAGTCATGTTAATCCCTTAAGCAAATGTTACTGTATGCACAGTGTGGCTCACAGTGTCAGAGGAGAACAAGATGGAATGCACACAGACTTCATTTGATATTTAACCTGACCTTCAACAGGTTTGTCATTCACTGCATAACAGGAAAAGCTGAGAGTGTGAGAATTCACAACCTTAACATAAAACCCAATTCTCAGTACAGGCTTTATATTTTAATATCATCTCAGGTGATACTACTTTAAATTTCAAATCAGTGTTACATAAACAAGAATCTTGCACAACTATTGTAAATAAAAATACCTTATCGAACAGATATAGTTTACATACTCAGATACCTAAATAGTACAATTCATCCAAAAACAAACAGCAACATAATAGCGATATCCTTGTTTAGGTTGCATTTTTGTACAATTGAGTTTATTTGTGGTTCTCTGTGGTTACAGTTCACATGAAGGATAGAGGCTTGGCAGCCCTACAGAAGGGGGATGGTAAACCATTACTACTACCACCCAGATTCACTTAGAGACACTGGATATATATGTGTAAAGCTCATCCTGCTAAGCTTATAAACTCAAACAAAATGATACACCTTACAGTGACACCTGCAAACAAATTCCATTACTCTATTTTGCAATAAAATACATAATAATAAAAAAACATCCATAAATGTAGTTTACAGCTATACTGACATCATGTTTCTTAATATATGATTTTATGTTCATACGAGTAAGCCAGCTTGATCGTTCTCTGCCTAGTTCATTCATATTGTGCTAAAACTAATGAAACTGTCATTGGTCTTTGCTGCATGCTGCTCACTCACATTATTGCAATAAGCAAGGTCTACCTATATTAAATCCATGTTTACTATTCTCTAAAATGCTTAATTACATAAGTACTTTGCCACTAAACTATATTTCTAGAATGTCACCTCTAATAGCTATAAGGCCGATTACTCTATAATTAATTAGTTGAGCTCGACATTTCCCACTCCGTGTGTACTGTGTCAATGTTTTTCTTTTCTACAGAGCAACCATAGGCCTGTGACTAACAAGTGCCAGATGTATGCATAGATTTTCAGGCATAAAATGACTGAGTTGTTTCTAAAAAGTTAAGAAAGGGTATGAATGAAAATGAATTTAACTTTCTTCCAATTTATTATTGAAAAATGTATAAGAGAATTATGGGAAAAAAATCTAATATCTACCTTAAACACTTCATTATCTTAGTTTGTTCATAAGCACCTACAATAAAAAAACACATGTACTCATACTGTATACTCGAAAGTGACATTCATGTACTTCACTTGCATCTCATCACAAAATATTATGCAAGTTGTAATAGTTCTGTATAAGACATCTGGTTTCTTTCCAACAATAAAATGCATCCAGGCCCTGAACACATACCCAGTTGTTGCTCTTTCCATGTTGTATTTGTTAAAGCTCTGTTACCAAAACAACATTTTTTTCTGTAACCAACTGTAAATAAAGTTGCTATTCTTTCCTCCCATTCCTGTGTACAGCAATTCTATTTACTATTCTGTTTAGAGCAAGCCTTATTTAAGTTTCTATTTCAAATTGTCTCCAGGAATAAGTACATAATACATGTATATTTTCATGATGATGGACGGTTTCATTTGCTCCTCTAATGTTTGGCCAGACAAAGTAACATTAATTACATAGGTTCTGAATTATAATTTAATAATAAGTTCATTATAAATTCTATTTTAATCACAAGTATACCAGTACCTTCAAGTCCTCATGTTCTACTTGCCTCTTAAGGACTGTGCTTTCTATCAACGATTCCAGGATGATTTATTGGTCAGCACTATCAGTTTCATTAATGAATGCTAATATAACAGAGTGACTCATCTATCTTAGCAAGACCCGAAGAACTGCAGCTATAGATAACAATACAGAGTGAAATCTACTGATACATTTTAAACATGACTAATTGGTCTTACCTGCAGCCACTGAGACTGGTCACTGTGACCCGATGTCCATGCATTAACTTTGCCCTGCTTGTCTAGCCTGGCCTTCCCCGGCTTCCATGTGAACATATCCAAGTTAAGAGTTCGGAATATGCTGGATGCTGTAATTTGATAATCTTGTATGTGACCAGATTTCATTCCCATTGGCTCCGAGCACCCTTTAAAACAATAATAAAAAAAATAAATCAAGTTGATACTACAAACACATAAAGGTAAATTATTCAACATAATACATGATTAATTTCTGGCAGTTGTGTTTAATGCATTTTTTTCTGCATATTTTTGACAATGGTGCAAGAATATGTTGTATTCTTGCCCTGTATTGAATTTGAAGGTAATACCGACAGGGTGTTACTACCTGTGCAAGAATCAGACATCTATATAATTCTTTGCCTTAAGCAACCACTGACCTGTGAGTTCACAGCCTAGGAGCTCCAAACGGAGTGTACAGTGCCTCCTGCAGACTTGTGGGTAAATTCGCACATACTGTGCTTGAATTGGAGGTGTGAAGGAGTTGGCAAAGGGTGTGTTGTTATCAATGTTTCCATGGAAAATCTTTAAAGACACAAATGGAGATCTGGAATTAAGTGCCAAACATAACAGTAGTACGTGCAACAATGAACACTTGCATAGTATAAATAGTGTGGTATACAGACAGCAGTTGTCTTCACAATATCCATGCCCCACCAGTACACTAAAGACTGCCAATTTTTGCGTGACTGATTCAATTCATGTTAAAGAAAAATGTGGTTAAAACAATGACACACTGTCTTGGACTCACAATGGAAGATATGGTGGCAGAGTCGATAGCACTGTTGCCTAACAACTCCAGGTTAGTTGGTTTAAATCCCATCTTGCATGTATGAAAGCTACAGGGCTCCATATTAAATGCAGCAAGAAATACAAAATACATTCAATGCTATATGTTTCCTAGTAGCCAGTTAATCGGGTTTTATCTGGATATTTCTAAGCGTGTCTGAAGTGTTCAGAAATCTGTCTTACTAATTAAAGTCACCTAAATTAACATATTAATTTTGTAGGTTCCATGGTATCTGTAGGCGAGTTTGGACCAATAAAAGAATACCCTTAGTTTGACTTACCATGCCAACATCTGGCATGTACGTGTAATAATCTGAGGTGAAAGAAGTCGTTTCAATTATACCTGCCAATTTTTGTAGTTTTATTACCTACTTCCAGTACCTGGCATAGTCAATGCCCTGATGTTAACTGAGAGTCACTAAGAACACTTAAATTGCTGCCCATAAGAACATTGTACTCTCTAAGTTTGTTACAGGCAGGAGATGATTAAGGCTTTTAAAGACTTACCATGTCATCATCTGTGTTCTTATCTTTATAGGTCATCCATGTCTTCCCATCATCGCTGGAAGCCACTTTGTAGGACTTTACATATTCTGGGCTACCTATGCGCTTGGCACCTTGTGTTATCAGTCCTGTAAGCCTCATTCTTCTCAGCAGGTTTATCTGCAATGAGAAAAAGAACCAATAGCCCAATCACTACCCGATGGATGGGAAGAAAGAACTGTGCAGGGCAGTTCCTTGCCTAATACTGTGTGACAGTGAATATGTAAGTGTGAAGACAAGGCAGACATCACAGGCAAATTTTCCACATATTTATGTAATATGCTATCTTCTTCAATATGTCTTCAATTGTTATGTAACAACTGCATTGGAATAAATGCCATTATTGTTAATAACCATGTAAGTAAATCACACTTCATTTTATATGTATTTAATATGAACCAAAAACATCTGTTTATAAAGTGGCAGTACTTTTCAAAAGAGGATATAATACAATGTGGTTTACATTACAGAGAAATGCTTTAAAAATATTTCAGTTATGCATATAAAAAATCATATGAGACTGTTTTGAAAACATGCACGCAAGGGATTGTTTTTTTAAATTATTTTTCCATGAAATACATGAGGAAAGAGAAGTCTACCACAGCACTACTGAGAAGAGCAGTTTCCTTTACGGATTTTTGGTTAAGTGCGCACTAAATGAGACCCTGTTCATTGCAAAATCCTAAGCATAAGCACTCATTCTAGATGATCTTTTCAGAAATCTCATTCAAACTAATTGGCTCATTGCCGGAAGTATGCCTGGACATAGAGGATCAAAATCTCTCATCTTTGCGCACGCACACACACACACACACACACACCCACCCACACCAATGATTTCTATATGTCACTGCATGTTTCCCTTAATTTGATATATTACAAACTGTTATATAGTATTTGACCAAGTCAATGTAATGTATTTTACAATCAATAATTTCTTAAAAGACTGTATTACTCCTTTGTTCCCATAAATATTAGTGATGGTGAAATACTGTGAAGAATGATGAGTGTAAGCAGCCATAACTGGATGCAAAAAGAAACTCAGTTGTTCAGTTGTTGTCAGTTCCCAAAACTATCGACAGCCATATGGATTTCCTTAGATGACATAACAACAACACACTATGTCCATTAGAGAACAGGTGTCAGATAGAGGTATGCTTCTCTACTAATTTTACTTTGCACTGCAAAGTATCTGAAACACATGGAATGTTCCCACTCCAAGAATTTAGCTATTTTGTGCTATTTTGTTCCATTGCTTAGAGCTGTCAGTCAGGGTAACACAATGCAGACTCGTTATTGGGCCAAAGTTATCGCAAAGTTATTGGGCCTGTAAGGTTCAGTCTGTTGACAGAAGGAATTTGTTGATCCAAGGATGTAATCAATGTAATTTAAAAATGGATATCATGAAAATAAGACAACAAATGTAATTATTATGTCATTATGGTCAGGGCACAGAGCAGCTTTAGGTATTCAGTTTTGTGGAGCTAGAAAAATATATTTACCGTATACGTTTATAAAGGATTAAAATTCATGGCAATGCCTTTCACTACTTTCATAGGATTTATTGAGCGCTGCAATTTATTTGCATATATATTGATTGCCACATGGTGACTGCACATTTAATAATTTACTTCCATGAGGGTGGTGGTATGAAACTCAGGGAACAGGGCTATATCTTTGTCTAGAATTTTGCGGGTTCAAATCCCACTGCCAGCAAAATAATTTAATCAACACTAGGCCCTTAACCTCAGCTGCTCTGGAGATGCTGACTGGCCCTTACTTGCTTTGGATAAAAGCATCTGCTAAATATTTAAATAAAGTACCCCTTCACAAAATACTTTTTATAACCTGTCTTTGACTTTTATTGAACCCCAAAATTAAAACATAATTTTTTTGCACTTCAGTTGAAGTGCTATTGTTTCGGTTTGACCAAAAAAATAGTTCAATAAAATTGTCCTGTTAAAGTTACCTTTTATAGCCTAATATCCAGATAATGGAAAGCAGAATAGGTCTTTGATTGACAGCTAATTGACCATGAACTCAAAAGTGGACATCTAGTACTAGTGCAGGATGTCCAATTTGCTGCTTAAAAAAAATCTAGAGAGATTACTATGGACAATATTATAAAATTACAAAACGTGGCATTTGAAGAAAAGACACTCGTCAATTTAAAATATATTCCATTTTTTCATATTGCAAACGGCATATGACAAGACTCCAGCTGATACTGTCAGTCTATTCTAGCTATAAACTAAAAATCATTGTTGGGAATTTTTTTATTTTATTGATTTATTTCTGTTATCCTGTGTTTATACTTTTTCTTGTGTTTTTTTTCCTTGTTGTCTGTGGTGTGTAGCCCAGCAAGTTAGACATCTGTGTCAGGAAGGATGGGGGTTCAAATCCTGTGAGATAGTCATATCACTGTTGGGCCCTTGCGTAAGGCTCTTAATCCCAACTGCTCCAGAGCCACTACCTCACCCTGCTCTCTGGACTCAAGCTTTCCTCCATTATACCAGTATGTAACTCAGTGGTGGATCTACCAGGTGGCACAAGGTGACAGCTGCCATCCCAAACCTCCTTCTCCGAAAAATCCAAGATTATATTATTAATACAATTTTTAGGAGCCAAATTGAAAATTTTAGTTTGTACTTGTGTATATAAAATTGCTTGTTATGTACATGGTGTATTTTTGCAGGTTATTTAACTGTAAACTTGTGTGCGAGTCTTTAATGCACTGTTTAAGGCAAAACTGTTAATGTGTGAAAAAATTTCGTGAAAATATAGTTTTTAACTACAGTGTAACTGAAGACATAAAGTTGTTTTAACACTTACAGCATCTTCATGTTAGTGTAAAACGATGATATTGTGCCTGTCAAAGTGTGTTAGCGTAGCCATTTCAAAGCCTCTGCTACCATCACTCCAGTTAATTGCAGCAACCATCCACACACCCATGTATTTTTTGATTCAACCACTAGCATACATTGTAAATTGTTTTTCTTTTTTTAATAATTATATTACTTAAGGTGACCCTGGGGAGAGGATTGGGAACTGAAGTAGTGTTCATCTAGCCATCTAACTAGATATCACTGAGTTTTTGGAGAACAGAAGAAATTCTTACTGGTTGATTGTGTTGCTCTTTATTTGTGTGTGTTCTAAAGCTAAATTGTGTTATTTGTTCTGAGCAAAGTGCAATTACTACCCAGACAAACAGCTTTAAACATTTCTTTTGACTGCCCAAGACTTTTGTCAGTACTGTATTACTTGAAGCCATATTGGTTCACACATATGGCATAACAGTATTTTATGTATATAAGTTATATAAGTTTATCATAACGTCAGACATTTATTTGACTGGTTGGCTGGTTTGTAGACATTCCCACTTCTGCTAGACTTTGAAAATTTTTGTTTGGTTGGGCTGAACTAATTTGGACTGTACAAGTAAAAATCGTAGTCAGACAAGATTTGACTTAGTCAAATCATCTAATTTAATACTGTTTCATATTAGTTTGGGCATTCTCTTTTACAGACTGGGGTGGGTTTTTGGGAACTCATCTAGCAACACTGTCAGCGGAGACCCTCTGATCAATTTATTCACATTGAGACAGAGTGACCTAATTAAAGAAGTCGACTTAATTGACGCCCTTAGGCTGACCTTTGTGGAATATCGTAATGAGTACAACTTCAACTAAGGAAAACAATTACTGAAACGTAATAGATGCAACATTTCTACTTCCACCAAACAGAAAAGAAGCGATTTCTAACAGACTACATGGTAGTGTCGTCATATCTTCACTTAGACAGAAATCGTAAGCGGACTGTAAAGATGCTTTTAGAATGCACATTTTTTTCTCAATTGTCGATTCAGGGATTGGTGAGATGGGAAAATGCTTCTCAAAGTCTAATTGTGACATAATGAATGACATACAGGCCATAAACCCTTTAAGCAGTTACTTCCTGAAGGAAGAAAATGATGTTATTCACAGATGTTTATGGATAAGATTTGCAGGACTTGAAGAATGAGTTATATCAGACCAAAAGACTTTTTGAAAGAAATAAGAAAAATGGAAAGGAATTTGTCAAGTTTCTGGATCCTTGTAAAGGCGTGTTTTTGAACCTTTTTCCATTTGTGTAAAATTGCAATTGTTTTGCCAGAAAGTAGTGCTGCATGCGAATGTAGCTTCTTTACTTTGAATCTTAGGAAAAATCACTTGTGCTCAAAAATATCGGATGACTCACTGAGAAACAATACTATATTAAGCGTTGAAAACCAGTGAGCAAAAACACTGGACTTGGATGAGTTAGTTAAACGCTTTGCTGGACTAACACAACAACTGTCGCTTTAAGCTGTTTAAAGCAATACAACCCAACTGTGTTAGTTTTTCTCTGCTTTTAATTCTTTATTTTGTCTGGTCACCCTGCCACAGCTTTGTCACCCCAATTAAAAATCTCTATATCCTCCATTAATTACACCTTTCCAGAATTGAGAGGGAAAAAAACAAATAATTAATGAAAAATATTTTTTAAAGTTTATATAAACTTTAATTAAATAATAATTAAATCACACATTAATACTGAGTTTACATGCCTTAGGTAACACTTTACTTAAGGACACATATTTAGTAATTTATAAACACATTCATAACAAATAATACTACATTCCTAAAGCATTATAAACATGGCTATAAATATTTATCAAAAGGCATAACACATAGACATGTTTATTAGGCATTATGAATACTTTTTGATGCTCTCATTTATAACGGACTATAGACAATCAGATGAACTCATAATTGACCTGGCATGTCGGGGCACTGGGTCTGAGTGTTGATCCATGAGGCGACAGACAACAGGGCTTTATTTAGAAATTAAATTACACACGAAACAAGGGACCATACGGGGTCACAACCGACAGCAAGTAGGGCACAAGGATTAACAAGGGCTAGGACTAACAATCACGGAAGCACTGGGGAGACAGCTACAAAGAACAATAACTGTGGTCTAAAAGGCAGGTAACACTAACCAAGAACAAGCACAACACTAACAGATCCACATCCATAATGACCGACAAAGGAGTAGGACAAGGCCAGACCATAACAATTAACTAAACACTAGGGCTGGGTATAATGAGAGTTATCATTACTAAACACTCAGGACTCAAACACTCGAAATGGGATGGCCAGTGACACCTGCTGGTCAAGCTGGGATGACAGACAGGGCAGGGACTGGTCCTGAAAGCCCGTGTAACATTTACTACAAGCATCATAATCAAATCAATTTTCCTACCCCTGCTGAAAATGGTATATTAACAGGCCAATTTTCTGTAAATATACAATTATAGGTGCTGGTCCCTATTTGTTACCTGAATCCATGGCCATCTGTCACTCTCAGCGGCGGTCCAGGCGTTCACAAGCCCTTTCTTATTTAGCCGGGCAAAATATGGGTACCATTTCTGCAGCCCAAACAATGCACGATGAGTAGAAGATGCTGTGATCTGCTGATTGGAAATGATTCCCCCTTCCATCCCAAGAGGTCCAGAGCATTCTTTCAATAAGATAAATACGACACACAAATAAACAAAACATGATTGAAGAAACAGATTGGGGAAAAAAGTTTAGATTAATTAGCAAAGGTAAAAACAAATCTATTAAAGTTCTATATTTTGAAGCATGTGTATCTAAACTGTTCAGCCCAAAAAGCCCAAAAGAACAATGCCAGAAACCTGAGAGCCCCATTTTGCATTTTGTCATGAACGAATGGAAATCATCTCATGACCTCATCATCTCATGGGAACTTTGTTCTGTTCCCAAAATTCTCAGGGTGATACATTTTATGTGACATCTTTTTAAGCAGTATATTCATGTATATATCAGTATTGTTTCTAATTGGTTTTAATATGTATGTTCTTTGTTTTAACCAATGGCAGCTGAGAAAGCTGGGTCAGCCAGTCTCAGGAACCTTGAAGTTAAGGGCCTAGCTCAAAGATGTGATGGTGAAACCACTCTGCTGACCAAGGGATTTGAACTGGTTACCACAGACGCAGAGATCTAACCCAGAGAGCCACACACCACTACAAAAGTTGATTCTGTAATTGCCCAGGACAAATAAAAAATGTGCAAATATTTTTTCAGACTATTATGCCTATACATAATTGAGTGCCATTGTGGCCTCACACCTTGAAAATTGTCTGTCATTCCTGGCCTGGGCGTTAAGGTTGTTTTTTTTCCTTTTTCTTTCCTGCCGTGTTTTAGTTCATTTCCTGTCATACCCCCAAAATATGTGATTTTAGCGAAATGGCGTCTCTGAAATAATTTCAGTGTTGTGAGATCCGTGACGAGCTGGCCAGGCTAGATCAAAAACCCTCTCGATAGGATGAATGAGTGCTACTGTATGCATCATTATGCCAACTGCTGTAATATTCTAAAGTAAGAATTAGTAATTCTTTATCAGTTTCAAACCATGCAACAGAGTTGACACTATCTAGGTAGTAAATTAGCTTTGCTGTTAAAATGTATGATGTATTTTTACATCGTAAAAGTAAATATACTCAGTTACACCATGAGTGATACTGCATTACCTTGAAGTCTGGAAAAAAAAATAAATCCAAAAATGATTAATGTTCAAACAGGTCTGAGATTTCCCTGTGGGAATTGCCTGCAGCTAAGGAAGTCCATCTGTATGACTGACAGCAGTCTCACAAATGTTTAAAGCTGAAATTACACATTCTGTCCGCTAATTCATTCAACCTGTGCAATGTACAGATGTAGATAGGAAGAGACTCAGATACAGAATGATGGACTGAAAGATCACAGCTGTGCAAGCCTCCGGCTTATGGTAACAGTTGACTTTGTAGATGTGAATTTTTAACAGCATTAGCTGTATGCAGCAGAGCAAGTGAGGAAAAAAGACACACTTACTATATTGGCAGTTTTTTCCCATGTATTCCCCAGGGCATTCACATGAGTAGTTTGCAACCAAATCTGTGCAGATTCCTCCATTTTTACAAGGGTTTCTTTCACATTCATTCACATCTGTATAGAAAACACAAAGAAGACACATATCTTAATTGTGATTTTACATAATGATATCTATTTTGAAGCCATCATAATATAGTGTACAGCTTTTTCAATAAGTATTACTTCTGAACTTTATACATACACAACAAACACACCCTACAGTATATTTCTCTGAGCTGAAAGTGCAACTCCTCAAAAAAAAAGAAAAAAAGGAGTAAAGTTACAAGCTGAAAAACATACAATAATATCATTAACAGATGAATGAATGGTTGATTATCTGGTAAACAATATGATAATTATTTCATGCCATTATATAAAAATATGCTTATATGCTTCTGCACTGCTCAGTTCACATTTCACTGCACTTCAGTTTCATCAGATTTGATTAAATGACAATATCCATCCATCCTTAAATCTAGCGATCCTTCTTCTATCCATCCCTGCTTCTGCCCAATCCCCATCCCCTGATACTTCTATGTGACATCACCCCTCCCCATGAAGACCCTGAAAAGACCGAACTGGCCACCTCCATCTCCTGGTCAAAATACAATTATAGCCGCTGCAGTTTGCCTATAAATACCACCCTGGAGTGAATGTTCCTGTCATTTAGTTGCTATATCAAGCCCACTCCCATCCGGATAAGTATGTAAGCATGGTGATGATCATGCTTTTTGGTCACTCTAGTACTTTCAACACCATGCAACCAAAGCTGCTGGGGGAGAAGCTCAGTTCAATGCAGGTAGATACATCCACCATAGCCTGGATAATGGACTATCTAAGAGACCTCAGTTTTTGCAGTTTAAGAACTGTGTATCAGACATGATCACAAGTAGCACAGGGGCCCCACAGGAAACTTCACCATCCACACCTTACACTCATGGCACCTGCAGAAATTCTCTGACATTACAGCAATAGTTAAGTGTGACAGTGAAGGGCAGAAGGATGAATACAGAATCCTAGTTCCGACTGGTGCAAACTGAACCATTTCTGTCTCAACATCAGTAAGACAAAGGTGATGATGGACTTTAAGATCGTCAAACACACAATGTCCCCTGTTGCTGTTGATGGTGAAGACTCGTAGATGACACACTTCAGGGGAGGACTAATATGGAGGCTCTGTACAAGAAGGGTCAAAGTCACCTCTTCTTCCCAAGAAGACTGAGATCCTTTGGCAAATGCAGCTCATTCCTACACAGCATCTACCAGTCCGTTGTAGCTAGTCTTTTATGTGATGGTGTGTTAGGCAGTCCCCCGAGGGCAAGCCCAATCAAAATTTTCTGAAGGCACCATCAGTGTGGTGGAGCAATGGCATCAGTGCAAGTGACACAAGTGTCAAAAAAGCTCAAACAGATTAAGAAAGCCAGCTCCATTCCAGGAGCCAGTCCAGACTCACTGGAGACTGTGGTAGAACAGAGGACACTCAGGAACTGTTGGCTATACTGGTCAGTCTCTGCCATCCTCTTCTGGTAGTCTTGGTCAAACAGAGGATCAATTTCAACAACAGACAGACAGTCGTACTGCTCCAAGGAACACTAAATAAGGTTGTTCATACCTTGAGACATTAGACTCTTCATGTAGTCACCCTATTTTAGAGGGGAGAACTGGCTGTCTGAATGAACTACAACCACTTAGGCACATACACAAAACATTAATTTGTTCACTACACAACTCACTGTGCAATACTATATATTTCTGAGCCATTATTATAGAATTGCATGCAATACTTTCCCTGACATTTTTGCACTCTATTATTCATTGTTACGGTCTATAAAAGTCTAAATAGGGGCAGTGAGCCGCTCTGTGATGTAGGATGCTGTGTCTGTGATCGTTAGGTCACCAGTTCAAATCCCAGTGTCAGCTGAGTTATTTCACTGTTGGACCCCAGAGCAAGGCCCTTAACCTCAAATTACTCCAGGGATTGTCTGACACTGCTTTCAACTATATTCAGATAAAAGTGTCTTCTAAATAAAGAAACTGTAAATGCCTTTTTGCTGTGTAAAAATATGTGTGTTGTGCTACTGTAAACCTACAATGTCCTTCAGGATAAATAAAGTATCCATCTATCCACCTACCATCCATCCAACCACCCATGCATCCATCCATCTAACCGACCACTAGCCAAGGTCTCAAGGAAAATCACAACAGTGTGTATGTGTATGTTGGGAGAGTTTTGTGGCTCATTCGGTAGCATATTGATTTACATGCTTGACCTGCTCTGGTTATAAGACGTGTAATTTAGTTGAACTTGTGTCTGCATATTGCCATTCATCGTCAGTTGAATGTGTGCTCTGTTTTTCCTAGGATGAGCTTCAGGTTAACTGAGACTTTTAATAAATCCATTAGTTTGTTAACAAGGGATTCGGTTAAAAGGGCCCTCGATAGTTAGTCAAATCATAATGTCTTTCTGGCCATTAAGTTGAGAGGGAAAAAACAACAACATTAATAGAAAAAACAAAAATGAATACAAAAAACTCAAAGACCTATGTTTATATTATCTACTCTAAAGACAAAATTAGCCACCAGTTTAAATATTAAATAAATGTTTTTGTGGTGTTGCAAATCTTTGCAGTACATCCAAACATTTCAGCTAAATGAAAACAGACACCTGAAGTAAATTGCTACCAAGCAAGAGCTGCAGAAGAAGAGGCAAAGAACAGCTGTATTTCATTAAAAGTAAAGAAACAAATCTTAAGGCCGCTTTAAGAATGCCAATCCAAAAACCAAGTGGGGGAAAGGGAAGTAGACATCTCTCAACCTCCCTCGGCCCGGAGCCAAGATGCTACATTTGTAGCAGACAGTCCATCACATTTTCTCCTCAAAAATTCCTAATGTGAACTTATCGGACTATAGAAAATTAGATATTAGTGGGATAAAGGTCAACTGAGTTAAATTTAATTGCACGGTGCCGTGCAGTGGCTCAGTGGGTAGCACCTCTAGGACTGGGAGTCTGAATCACCCTTCTTGTACAGTATTGCGTGGGTTTCTGTTGGGTTTCTGGGTACTTCCTCAGTCTGCAGTTGGACTAGTTGGTACAGACGCTCCTCTACTTACGAACTTTCAAACATAAGAACGAAGAGGACTGTAAGTCCAAATTGTGTTAGTTGGGCTCCCGTTTCCTGTCCACATCATCAATTTTTATATTTCTGTGCACCAACTCCGCCTAGTATGACTTCTGGCCGCTACTCCCGCTGCGCAGCAGCGTACCGTGCGTACTCCCAGCATCCTAGTTCTTTGTACTTGCATATACCCTTAAAATGATGTTGAATATCAACTTACGAACATTTAAACTGCCCATAGTATAAGGCTGTGTCTCTCATTATGGACTGGCATCCCATCCACCCACACTGTATGCCAGCCTTGTGCTCCATGCTGCCTGGAACAGGCTCCAGGGATGCTGAACAGAGTAAGTTGTTAGAAGGTAGATGGAGCAACATGCCTTGTTGTACCTCCTGCGGGCTGATACCAGGCATACTGTATATCATTGTAGATACTGCTGTGCAAAGAAAGCACTGTAAAATACAGTGTTCACCCTGCAAGAAATTCCAGCCGTCTGAGAAGTATTTTGCAAATCAGAAAAAAACACACACACACACACACACACACACACATATATATATATACATATATATATACACATATATATACATATATATATATACATATATATACATACATATATATACACACACACATATATATATATACACAGACACATATATATATTTATATATATGTGTGTGTGTGTGTGTGTGTGTGTGTGTGTGTTTTTAAATGATTCTAACAACTGCTTCATATAACGGTGTGTTTTTGAGAAATAAAAGCTACATAACATTCAAACATTTTTGTACTTCTTGCATTTCCTGTGTATGGGTTTCCTCACACAGTTTAGAAACATTAATTGCTGTGTTTAAATTTCCTGTAGTGTGCTTTATTGTTTGCCCTGCAATGGGTTGGCATTCCCTGCCTTGTGCACAGCACAGTACTGGAGAAGCAGATGTTGCAGCTGGATGAGTAAGCTTGCAGTTCATTCTGGGTTCATTACTTCCTTAAAATGTATCTTTGTTTTCAGGAGAAACACTAGCTATGTACCTTTAGTCTCATTAAAGCGAACTATCTGCCCAACCACTTCCACAAATGCTTATCCAAAGCATCACTATGCTAAGCCTGGAGCTTATCCTAAGAAACACAATGAATGAGGCACGGACAGAACTCTGACTACCCAGAGGAATCTCAAATGCACACAGGAAGAACATGCAAGCACCAAAGTGCAAGAGTCTCATAAAATATCAATAGTGAGCATTTAATAATTGAAATGACATTCAGAATATATTGCTGCTCTATAGTAATGCACATAAATGAGTCATACATATGAAAATTATTTATGTTGTAGATATGAAATATGATCAGTGGAGAATGGGATTTAAAATAATGAGATTTCACATGTCTTGCGATACTTGGCTGTGGAGCTCAATTAAGACGCAATCTGCAAGATCCTACTGATACACATTAAGCCATCTACTACTGTAAAATCACTGTTTTATATAGAAAAACTGATTGTTTTTCTATATACATCCATACATACAACCATACGTACATAAATATATATTTTTGTTTGTGAGATTTAATTTTAGATATGAATAGTAATATAATTAAAATAGGTATCTGGGTTACTCCACCTCCACCATACCCCACATAAGTATTTCTCAGAAGCAGTTAATTCCGAGAGGATTTGAGGAAAGGTGAGAGATTTAAAGAACGGCACATGCAAACATGTGAGGTCGATCACTAATTCGAAAATCTGACACCTCAACCATATATTTCTATGTCTCTAATGTCTGGAGTGGAGCATAGATTCTCTGTTGTATGTACCATGTTACCAGGAGATTCCCAGAAGATGAATGTAAGATGCAAAAATGATAGATGCACAGCCCAGAGCACAAGGTATGGGAACACCCTGAATGGTACTGCCAGTCCATCACTGGGCACACACACTCTCATACTGGGAAATTTATTTAGAGGAACACACATTAGGAGGAACAGTTTATAAGGTTTATGGTCTCATTTAAGAAGATATATACAGAGCAGCTACTTGGCATTACCCAATATATTTTCTGTAAAGAGCAAATCACACTGGGAAACCTAACTGCTAGATGTAATAAAAATATACCATACAGCACTACCTGAAAGTCACATGTGAGACTTACTAACCCGGAGAATACTGCCGATCCACAGAAAGGAGCCAATTTGCATGTGGTACAACTCTGGGTCAAGGGGACAAATATTGGCTTCCTAAGTGCATCCACGGAATGTGTGCCACATGCTAACAACCGGTTGTCACATAAAAAGCTACTCTGTGACACACAGTTAAATAAAAAATTGGATGGTTTCTGTATGCAAATACCATAAGTCATAAACTGAATTACTGAATTATAAAATCATTCATTTACATCCTTGCTTTGAGGTTTAATCACTACAGTGCCATTCTTAGAGAAAAACCGACATTTATCTCTAAAAGGAAGTCATATACACACTTGGATAACACACTTTTATCAATGAGTTGTCCGCAGCTGAGAAAGGGGCAGTGTTGTGTGTATTTTATTTATACTTTCTGTTCATACTAAAGTTTTCAGTACAGATTAATTTCAAATTAATAATGGATGATATGGAATATAGAATGTTCAGTGTTTGGTTTGAATATACCCTATTTGGAATAAAAGAGCAAGCCATGGATACTTCCCAGTGGCAAAACAGATCTGAAATCAAGACTGATACTGCGATACGCATGTTCACGATGTCATTTCGTGGTTCTGAAAGATGGAGACGTGGTGTGGAAACATTTCGGTTACCTGGTAGACTACAGTATTTAATTTTTTATAAACATTTTTGTTTACGGAGTTATTGCATGTGAACTTAATCTAGCATGTTGTTTTGTATTCTTCAGTTTAGTTTTGCAAAGTTGGTGATTAATAAAACCCAGAATTTTTCTCCCTTTTTTTTATTAACGCGCCCCCCCCCTAAATAAATAAATGAGGAATGAACCAAACTGTGGCTCAAAGAAATCGAGGTCTGAACAGAACTGGATTTGGAGAATTGTTACACCCCTACATGTACAAAAGAAACAAACACAATTAACTACCAAAGATCTCTGTAGAATTAAAAGGGACACTTCCTGGAATAGGGTTGGGTTTCATTTGGGTTTTTTTCCAATACCCGTGCTAAAACGACACTTTTAAAATGGTGCCGGTGCCAAAAGTGCCTGAACCAATACTTTTAAGGAAAAGAAAGCAGAAAACAAAGGTTGATGACATTAAAGGGTGGCGTTTTTGTTTCTAAG
This sequence comes from Mormyrops attenuatus, assembly GCA_026777985.1. NCBI lineage: Eukaryota > Metazoa > Chordata > Actinopteri > Osteoglossiformes > Mormyridae > Mormyrops > Mormyrops attenuatus. The sequence continues at coordinate 24,473,832 of JAODKC010000044.1, read as the reverse complement.
GCAAATTTGAACTTGAAATTGAACAACAGGCCTACAGTATATTACATGTTATAGCAAAGCACCCATCTCTCAAAATATGTTGAAATCAGTGTTTATACCTCTGTAAAGGTCCAGTGATCGAATTCCATTATTGTTCTGTATCTACAAAACAAGCTAAATTGGGCATACATTGCAAAAACTAGATAATTCCTCATTCACCCCTTGCAGTTTAGGGACAACAAGTGGCCCTAGAGTGGGGGTAATAAGGGTAAAAAAAACACGTCAATATGAGCAAACTTCTAATGTTTTTGCTTTGTTTCAGTGATATTCTAAGTAATTCTGACCCATGAAGAAGAAATAATGGGGAAAACGCATGTTTTTGTTTGAGCATGATTTACAAACTCAAAACTTACAAAGCGCAACAATTTACTTTTTTGGCAAATAAATACCCATAAAACATTTATTTTAAGCTATTTTGCCATTTTTACTGTGTTTAAGGTAGGTACTAGCTAACAGTAGGCATCTGCAAATTAAGTGTTAACTAGCAATGGCATTTGAGGTGCAGTGATGCTTCTGTTGCCTGAGCACCAGAGGGCAAATATTTCAATCGACAGCTCAGGCATTTAAGTGACACAGAAATAAAGCACCTGTGTTAAGAAATCTGTGTTGCAGTATGTCCTGGTACATGCAAAAATGTAGGAACCGGTGCCATATCTACACCAGGTTTCAATGCTCAACCCCATCCAGGAACCTTTTAGCATCAAGTGCCACCAATTCAGTCTTGAACAGAATCTCCAGAAGTACTAAGTGCAGTGTGGGAGACAGCATACCTAAGGTCATATATACAGTAAAGGCTCAAATATGACCTCTACTCGATAAGAGAGACGAGCTCACAAAAACGCTAAAAAATCAGGAACAGATATGCAAACATCTCAAAAGTTTTCTGGATAGATCAGATTGACTCTTGATGGAACAGATGGATGGGCCCGAGGCTGGATTATAAAAAGGACATAATCAGCAGTTTTTTTAATCAAGCACCCACCACTTTTAACATGAAATATTCTCAGTTAACTGTGGAGAGTGAGAAATGGCAAAAAAAGGGAAAATAATATAATGATTAGGAATTCTTTGTTTAACCCTCTAGAGTCTGAGGCCTCTCAGCCACTTTCGGGGTAGTCTGACATGCCTTGACATTTTAAAATATTTCA
>JAODKC010000044.1:24437375-24465804 GCA_026777985.1 Mormyrops attenuatus | reverse complement strand
TTCTCCCCAAACGAGCTTGATGGGCCGAATGGCCTCCTCTCGTTTGTAAATTTCTTATGTTCTTATGTTCTTATTTCAAGTTGCGAACGGCTGTTCGGAACATAACTCGTTCGTAAGTAGAGGAGCATCTGTATAGTGTTAAAGGTTATATATATTTTATGTTTGTCACATGTAGCAGATCATTTTTGTGCCAGCATGTAATGCCGGCTCTTTCCACCAGCTACCACCACAAGTTTGTATGCAAAGTATATTTCAGACCTATGGGAAACAGTGCAGTTCAGAATGAAATAGAAAATGACCTTGAAATTCAAATTCAATTCATAAAATTGGCTGAAAACAGGATGTAAAATCCCAATTTGTATTAAAATATAAGGAAGCTGAATTAAAATGGAATTAATTGACATTCATTTACATTAATTTTTCAATTTGAATTACAAAGCATGTTAACATAAACAGCATATACTGAATCCCACCCTCATCCCGCAATCACAAAAATTATGCTATATAAATAAATCAACATTATTACATATGCCTCATTTCTACCAACATGGAGCAGTACTGGGCTGGTTCTCGCTTGATGCCTTTTGAGAACCCGCCTGCATTTCCACCTATTTCAAAAATGAACGTAGGGGGAAGTGAGAGTAAAGTAAAGGTTTGTTTGTATTTGTTTAACTTTTATTTTGATCTGTTTTTAGTTTTAGCCTTATAAGCTGCCTAACCAAAATAAATAAATAAATCTTCAGACTCGTTGCGCTATGCCTATTGCCTGTACCCACTTTTGTCTCCGTAAAGGCTCCCTTGTCTGCGTGCAAGTCAGTTTATTCTTGCTTGCTGTTTCACCATGTCCTTTTAAAGACCACACAATACAACAGTCTGCTAAAAACTGAACTCTGCTGTCTGCCTCATGATCTCTTCGCCACTCAAGCGCAACAATATTTTATTTAGTAGACATACGGCATGGTTTTCATTTACAATGCAAAGTTATTTCGCTAATAATCTGGACAGATACTGGATAGTACTAATTCCATTTTAAGAAAATCTCAGGTATAAATTGACTTGGTTCAGTATATTTATATACTCATAAGTTGTGGCTTGAATAGATTTGTCGTGTAAATATGCTATGCCATTAGTAAAGGCCAATAATGTTACAAAAAGATACACAAAACTACAATTTATTTTAATCAGGGTTTGTACAGCAAGGCTGAAAGTACCCAATGGTGACAGATCTATTAACAATCACAAGTGGTTTCTCATTTTGAAAGTGTTTTCATCCAATGATAGAGTGAGGTAAGCTCTAGCAAGGTGAACTGTACATTTTATTTGTACTCATATGCTAATTAGAGTCATTCACACCACACCCTCCCCCCACCAGTGATTCGTTCTCACCGATTTAAGGCACAGGTGAACGCAGAGTTCATAGGCTGTAAACAGTTGTTAAGTGCCGGGATTTAGTAAATTTTGCAGCCATTCACGGAGCTGAAAATCTGTTTTTTCATGCAGTGCACATAAAAACAAAAAACATGATCCACATACACACAAAGACTTTAAAGTAGGAGTCGTCGGGTTTGTGGAGTCAGGTCAAGTATCAAACAGCGCTGATGCTGTGAGACCTAACAGTTCAGCTGAACACATGACACTGGAACAGAGCCTGTGGCAGGCAATGACAGTGCTGTTGAAAACCTGCCAGGATTAATTCAGCAGAAAACAGCTGAAATATTGCTAAACTATTCCACTGTGCCAAAGGTACTTGATAGGGTTAGGGTATTTCATATTCCACAGTAGTAGATGGGTTATTGGAAGACTTGCAGTTATTGTTAAGCTAGCTTTGCATGCCACTCACAAAATGTGCCATTTGAGAAATTTTCAAAAGCCATAACAGTAACACTTTACTTGAGGAGACACATATTATACCCTTATCTAATATAACCAGTAACTAAGTGTTAGTTCATCATTAATCAATCATGATTGCCCATTATTTCATGCAGGAACTATATTAGTTAATTATTAACTAATTAGTTAACTGTTAAATATAGTTCCTGCGTGGAATACATGAACCCTCACAACTGATTAATGATGAACAAACATGGGATCAGTACTAGTGCTGGGCAGTATACCCATTTTCATAACCATTTTTTATTATTGTTATGAATTTTTCTTATACCGCAATACCGGTTTAAATAGCCTACACAACGTTCGGAAAGTGGCGCAGCTGGAAACTGTTTAAGGGGGGACCTTTTTCACTGCTGCACCACAAAAATGTAACACGAAAGATCAGAAACAGAAGACATAGCTGAAGCTGGAGTTGAAAATAATGAGACACTGAGGTTGTCAAAAAATCTATTCTCAGATACTAATCGATATTAAATATTAGTATCTGATTAGATACTCATTTTCACCATTATTGATAGCAATAGTGCGGTTTTCGCCTCATTTGCCACACTTCACACAACACCGCTACAGCGCAGGCGCACGTGCACACACGCACACACTCGCGCAGCCCCTCCCCTCCTCTCAATAGCCGCTGAACGCATTCGCGCTGTTTAACACACACATACCGAGTTGGCCGAACGTGGCATATGCTGCAGTTGAAGGTACTTCGCAAGCTGCTTTAGTTAAAAAAAAAAAACATGCAAAAGTGCCGTTTGGAAGTATTTTGCAGACAAGCATGGGAAAGATAAGTATGTTGATTAGCCTATATGCAAACAGTGCTACAAAGTTGTGCCGACAAAGTCAAGTAGCATGTCAAACTTGGCAAAACATCTTAAAGACCGACATCCCGGTCTTTATGAGAAATTTCGCGAGGTCAGTAGAGCTCGCGTTCCAGCAACATTGAATTATTAAACACTAACAAAATGTTAACTTGGCCGGTGCACACCTTAACATTAGCCATTTATCTATAAGCAGTTAGCCAACAAACACGTTAGCAGTGTGTTATCATTAGGGTAGCAGATAAGCGCAATGGCTAATAATAAAATAATATAGTTAATGTGGGAAAAATGCAAAAACGTAAAACAAAAATGTGTCCTGTAAAATCCTGTAAAATGCGGTAAACGCCCAGTCACACTTTAAAAAATACCGTCGTATACCGTGAAACCGATATAACTTTGAAAAATACTGTGATATAAATTTTTGGTCATACCGCCCAACTCTAATCAGTACATAACTAACACTTACCTACTGACTATCTGCGATGTGGAAATCCTTCAAAGTTGACGACAAAATCGAAAGCATAGTGGATTGTAAACTGTGCTCTACTAAACTGTCAAGAGAAAGTACAAATCAGGTTCATACAACTCAAGTAATCTAATTAAAACATCTAAAAACCAAATGTAAGAAAACAATATGACAAAATTGCCACCTGAAGCAACACTTTGCAACAACCAAAAATGCATGAAACACTAGCAGAAAGAGAGAACTTCAAATGAAAAACCTTGTCCAAGGAAATTATGGTTTGTTTCATTATATAATACTTAATTCTGTGCTCAAATGAAATCTACTTAATGCTTGTAACAGTGGATTCACCTTTCATGTGTTTTGCTTTTAATACCTAAATATCAAAGGTACTTGATAAATATATGACAGACTGTGATAGTTCAAGGTATGATGGCTCTTAATGCTCACCGTGGTGAAGCTGAATGTAGTCCACTTATAGTTAATGTCCTTTTGACATTTTTGCTTTTATATTAGATCCAAGAACGTAAATGTAGCAGCAGAGCAGGCCAGAGAAGGAGAAGAGGCACAGGATGTACAGGTGACCAGAAAGGGAGAGGAGGCACAGGATGCACAGGTGACAAAAGAGGGAGAGGAGGCACAGGATGCACCAGTGACTAGAGAGGGAGAGGAGTCACAGTATGCACAGCTGACCAGAGAGGGAGAGGAGGCAGAGGATACACAGCTGACCAGAGAGGGAGAGGAGGCAGAGGATTCACTGGTGACCAGAGAGGGAGAGGAGGCACAAGATGCACAGGTGACTGGAGATGAGGCAAAGGATGCACAGTTGACCAGAGAGGGAGAGGAGAAACAGGATGCACTGGTGACCAGAGAGGGAGAAAGCGAGAGAGCAAGAGAGAGAGAGAGGATGAGCAGCATTCACGCTGGCAGGGGAGTTTCAGGTGAGCAGGTGAGGACATAAATGCTCTGGCAAGGAAACAGCAGGTGTGTGGGGAAATGACTACACAAATCCAAACAGTCAAGAAAGTGGCTTAATTTTTAAAAATGTACCTGTATTAGTCATATATGTTTTACAGTTACTGACATGTATTTGCAGCTCTTTAATAGATAGTTATTTTGTGTGTGACAAGTTATCATACCATGCCTGTAGCAGAGGACTGAGCCACATGTCAAGGACCAGCTGAGCTTAGACAACGGGGAAAGAAAAGGGTTTGATGATTCAGATATCATCACCTTCACAAAGCATGCACATCCTCATCCCAAGTTTATGGCTATACAGACTCGAGCTATGTTATCCTTTCAGCAAAAGTGGTTTGAAAATTTTCCCTGGCTGCACTACAGTGCCACTTTAAAAGGGGTTTTATGTTTCCACTGTGCCAAAGTCTGTTCAAAAACTCACTACTTCCTAGCAAGTCAGACTCTGCCTTTGAGAGTGTAGGCGTTAGAAATTGGAAAAAGCGTGTTGAGAAGTTTGCGGCTCATGCAAAAAGTCACTCACACTTCCATGAAAAGTTTATGCTCACAGGGCTTGATGATTTCTTTTTCCCAAGGAGCACATGTGCTCCTACGCTGAACAACTTAGGAGCACAGAAAGAAATTTTGGGGGGCAATGACAACGTGTCAAACAATGTGTTTTTCCCTAATTAAGGCATACGAGGAGACGTTTACAAGCCAAATTATTTGAATATATATACTAGCTTTTCAATTATTTCCGCTTCAATCCCTAATAATTATGTAATTATTTATACTTTGAACTGCTTTAGATTGTATAAACAGTATAAACGTATGAACATCTCTATAATAAATTACTTATTAGTTCAAAATGTCAAACACAGTCTGAGTAGTCCCATTAGACACAAAGGATATCACTGGTCCAGCAGCTTTTACAAGCAGGTGATCTGCACCGCTTTGAGTTCAGCCGGCCATCCACAGCAGGATGGGGATTAAACTGTTTTAGTAAGGCCCCTCCAAGCTGATCTGCATGGAGTCTTCAGTTGTGGACACCAGGTTCTGGTGCTCTAGTACCTTGTTTCCTCCCACATAGTGCTGGTGCTGGACTGGTTCTCGCTTGGTGACTTTTGAGAAACTGCCTTCATTTCCACCGGTTTCAAAAAAGAATGGAACAGAAATGTTATGTAAGGTGGAAGTGAGATAAAGTAATGGTTCTATGAATTCTGTTTTTTTTTTAAAATTTATTTAGGGCTGCCACTAATAATCTGTCAGTTAATTTATTGACTTTTTATTTTGACTAGAACAAACAATTGTTATTGCAGGATAATGAATGCAGACTTTTCTCCAATATATGTACCTTACTCATGCCCAAAATTCAATAAGCAGATTATTAGTATGCCTAAAATATTAATGAGCGACGTATTGTGATGCCCAAAAGGTATAGCAATCTGTATAAATTCTGTGAATCATTATGGTTATTAAATTGGGTTAGCGGAGCATGCCACATGTGACTCTTCCGGTAAATCATGGAAGTGATAAGCACTGAAGTCAAGAAAGGGACAGCTCAGCAACCACATCATCTATTAAAAGAAGAGATATTGTGGTTAAACAAGGTAAAAAGATGTTGGTGGGTGGCAGTACTTTTTGCAGTTTGAAGTCCATTTCTGTGTAAATATAGTTTTCTTTATTTCAGTTCACAAATTATTATTATTTTAATTTAGTGTCCGTTTACATTTTAGTTTTTGTTTACGATAACACTGGTCCCAACAAGTCCAACACGCACGTACACACACAATGGCACCGTCAGTCAATATAGAATAAGCCCAGATTATAGCCAAAATATTTTCTTAAACACTTATTCAATGGTGATTCGAAGGTAGCAGGCAGACAACTTTATGGCTTTCATACTGAGTGTATTTAGCAGCTACAATAAAAGGTATTAAAAAGCTCTCCGTACTAATGGTAAGTTAATAAACATGAATAGACAACCTGTGGTTTTGCATATTCCAACTGTCCATCATCTAGAATAGCGCTTGTGTGTTTTCTCTTCAGGTGCTCGTGCATAGCGCTAGTGTCATGGTGGTATGCCATTGAAACTTTGCACAGTGTACAAACCACCTTTTTGTTTTGTAATAATTTGAAGTACTCCCATAACTACATAGTGAAATTAAAGGAAAACAATGCCTCGATTTAAAATAGCGTAGCGCCGGCAGGGTCTGCATGTCCAAGCATGCCTCCAAGTAATTGTAAATAGCCCTTTGTTGTATTGTCGTTGGTAATAGTTGTACTTTCTGATTGTGGTGTGTATGCTTGCCTGTGTCTTATGTGAAACCTGTCCGATCCTCGCATGTCCTTAGCTTTGTATAAATCTCCCACTGTGTGTGCACCTTACAGTTCGGCGTTTGACCTCCCTGTGTTTCCCTATTAAGTTTGGTTCGGTGCTTGGTGGGTGTCTGTTATAGTCCTTGTTAGGGCTATAATAAAAGAGCATGTTCTTCTCACCAAGCTGTTACGTGCTGAATGGGCACGGAAGGGAGACAGAGGAGCGGGAGTCCAGGAAGTCGGGGAAGCGAAGAATTTATTGGGACAACAGGGCTTTACTGGGGAAATTGTATGCACATGGGACAAAACAGGTAGTAACGTCAATGACAGGACTGGGGGACTACGAACGGGAAGGTACTTAAATGCACCAGACTACATTGAACGAAACTGGACACAGCTGGTGACACGGGGATTCCACACGAGGCAGCGAGGGGGGTAGGCGTAGCACAAGGGGGTCGGAAGAGTGGAGCATGACACAAGCAGACAAAACTATATCAGTTATGAATTATGTTGAAGGTATGCACAAGATAATCTCTCACATTTTCCCTGATGTTACACTTCAGAATTGTGAAATCCACTTTTCCATGGTGCGATACTGGAGCCAAATTTTCTGGCCCAGGGCCATTATTTTATGGTGTAAATGCAAAGACCCAGTTAAGCCCGGCACCAGGTCCTGCACCGCACTGGTGGAAACGAGGCATAGGTTAGATTATGTTGAGCACCGCCCTCATCCAGAGCAACAGAAAACAAATTTTGTCAATAAATGTGTATTAAAGAACATTTGAGTAGCACAGGGTATCTGGTTGGTAACTAGCTAGCTAGCATCATTTTCACAAAAAAGGAGCGAAATATTAAAACAATCGTAAGTAAATGTAGCGTCACAGAACGCAACCTGTGGTATTTCTTACGGCGAGCGTCCCGGTCACATAGTTCCGTTGGGGACCCCTGACCTAGTGTAGGTAGTGTTTGTGTATGAATGTGTCTAAAAATACAAAACGAATCAGAATTCAAAATTGAACATTTCATAATCCACCAAGAAAACGTGCAATGCATTCAGTGTGGGTCAGCTGAAGTACATCAAGATAAGGGTGACTCTCTGTCCAACTCTCACAATAGTGAAAGTACGTGCAGTGCGGCTTGGGATCTTAATAACCTAATAAGGAAAGGTAATGTCAGTTGCTTTGCACAAAATTCAAACAATGTATTTTACTGTTATTTAAGGATTCTCATGCTCACAAGAACGAACAAATATAAGTGTAGTAGGCTATGACCATGCTTTCATTTTCAATATAAAAGCATTTCTGCAGATTTCAATTAGGTTCACAATGTAAATCAAAATAGTCTGTGTTCCATGTTTTGCTTGTTGCCAAAATCTTTGAGGGCATAACCCCTTTTTCCTGCTTGATGAATCACTTATTGTTCTGGTACAGCCGTGCCTTCTTTTTCAGGTAAAGTGCAGTGGGCTTCTGGCAAAAGAATTTTTTTTGGGGGGGGGGCAAAATACAATAAGCAGTTAATTCCTTATATAGTATTGGTGAAATCTAAGAAATTTTCTTTCTAAGTAGATCCACTGAGACACTTTCATTATAGGTGCAGGGGCAACGACTGAAAACTAGAAAAGCTATGGTGTGATTTTATACAACATTATCACCTTACAGGAAACTAACAGGAAAACAATGCTGTTTACAAGACCCCTTGGGCTAAGGAAATTAATAAGAATTAAATCATGTGTCACATATATAATAGAAAAATAATTAAAGTTGGCATTGAGAGTGAGAGTAGGTGGATGAAAATGATTTTTTCAACCCTATAAAATTAAAAACTGCCTTTATCATTTATGCCATGTATTATTTGTTAATTGAGTAACTTTGTACTTCCTATATGGATTTTTGCATGACTCATTTTCTCAGTGAATATTACAAATGGGAAAGCAGCCACAATGATCAAAATTTATTGGTCATCCATGAATTAAATAGATACTTTGCTAGGCTGGATAACAGAATCTTTTCTCTGTCTATTCTTTCCAGTCATTCACCATCACATTATTATTGTAATTTCTATATATTGACATTACTGAAATATCAAACGTTCACAGGCTCCTTGTTTGGAAAATATTTTACCAGCATGGATTTTAGTTTGCTACATTCATAAATACTCAAAGTTCATTTGAAATTAATAGTTGTTTTGTTTTATTCTTAAAGCAATAAAATCAAGCCAGGGCAAACACCACTTATTCTTATAATCAAATTTATATTTGTTTGGCTAATCCATCTTGTTCCAACCTGGACACCAGAGGAGAATTTAAGATTTTCTCACCCAGTTTAATCACTAATCAATTGCCTAATTAGTAGTGAGGCCCTACAGTTGGCATTCCCAACAACAATATCACTGGCTATAGTTTTTGAACAAATGACCATTCTGGACATTCTGATCAATTTTTTTTGGTACCAGCACCAGAACAATACCTTGATTTTGATACCAGTTCTTGAACAATATTTTTTTCAATACCAATATGCTTTTAAATCAAGTTCGAGAACAAAAATACAGTACACATTACAGCACAAATCTTTTATTCGAACAAGCCCCATTTTTTGGTTAGTTACTGGAGGGATCAATCACAGTCGTAATAGGAGACAGCCTTTTATTTATATTTAACTCATACAACCTGCGATATTTATAATTCATAAATAAATCTGGCCAGATCGATCTTTCATTTTCCACATCGGCACATTTCACCACCAGCACCAGCAATATATGGAGACACAAGCAAAAAAGGAATTCAGTCTTATTGAGGTACAAAAATAAATCCATTCGCTCAATTTTTGCTTTGCTACTTCTGTCTCTTTTCCTGCACTTCCACGTAACTTCCGCGTAACTTCCATAGCGTCGGTGCTTGTGGTCAACCAATCAGCAAGTAATCACTATAATCGCCTTTACAGTATCTCGCTCACACACACATGCTTACACATACACATCAATTCTCGCTCTCTCTAGGTACTGCACAGCCACTATACGGGGGGGGTGCGTATTTGTGCATAAATAAGGGCGATATTTGCAAGTCTCACTGGTGCACCTAGTTATAAAGTATAGTCGCACTGTCTCCAAAAATGGTCGCAAAATGCCCTGTGGAGCCACACTTTTGATTACTTGGACATTTTTAAAACTTCACAACAAACTACAACAGTAACAGGAGAGCCAGTTCACAAGTTTGTCTCTCAGCATACGTTTGTCCTTCTAACATTTATGACGTGTTTGTGTAACGTTATGTTAGAACTCACCAGCTTCTTTAGATCTTTACAAGAGTATGCTGCATGCTTTTTAGCTCACAGACACTGAGAATTACTGTTTGGGTATCAGAAATTGGCACCAAAAGATGAATTTTTTTATCCTCAATAGGATCAAAGCATTTCAGTTGGTAACTGATTTACTCAGTGATTAAAATCACCCAAACCACTGAACTCCATCCACTGTGCTTCACATCTGGGATGAGGGTTTGTTGTTGGTATGCAGTGTCTTGTTTTCTTCAAACATTACACTATGTACAACTTTTGTCTGATATGTCCACAAAACACTGTTGTGGTACTGTGTGGAACATGCAGGTGGTCTTTTGCTGACTTGAGTTCAGCAGTAATGCTTTTTGAAGCACAATAGATTCCTCTGTGGTATCCTCCCATGAACACTACTATTGTTCAGTGTTTTTACTGTGGTAGACTCATGAACGCAGAGATTGTCAAGTGCAAGAGAAGACTGCAGATACTGAAGACTGCAAGATTCTTTGCCGTTCATGTGAGGATTTAATGTTCAGCTATTGATCTTTGCAGGACACCATCTCACAGGCAGAATGGCAAGCTGACTGTTGGCTGCCTTTAGAAATTCTTTTGTAACCCTTTCCAGCACTGAGCTTCAGTAACTCTTCTTCTTACATCTGCAATTTGTGTTTTATTATTATTATTGTGGTTACAGCAATTAACTTAATTAATGAACAATTTAATTATACAATAAATTTATTCAATCACAACTTAAATCTATTATTATACAGAACACATCTCAGAAGCCATTTATTTGGAAATCCAGATAATTTCTAAGGGTTCAGGATATATCAGCAGGAGACCATCCTACACTCACTTCTCCCTATGCTTGTTTAGCCCCAAAGAGCATCTGTATTGTGATCTAGAACTATAAAAATGCTCTTCCAGAGTTCAGGCATGGAGCTGTACAAAATACCATGTATTTTTTAAATTAAAACTTTTAAAGAAACAAAATGCGTAACCCACACATAAGCATCAATCATCCATACATCTTCCAATTGCTTATCCAGTGTAGGCTTGCAGGGAGAGCTGCAATCTATTCCAAGCAGCACAAGGCAAAAGGTACAGGATGCCATTCCATTGTAGGGCACATGCAATCATTCACAAAGGTGAAGATCAAGACACTATAAACCTAACTGCATAAATCTAGATAAACCCCAAAAGACCAAGTATCCAGTGTGAGGCAACAAAGCTACTCACACAGCAAACATGAATGGTTTTTCATAACAGCTATGAACCCAGTTAATTCAATTCAAACATTGTTTTGTGTTAAAATGATTTTGCCATATTTAAAATTACTTTTATATTTAGAATTTTTACAAACCCACAGTCCAGTGTGACTGCAAAATATGAACCAGATAATTTCCACCAAATGTGCAAACAATCCATTAAGGAAAGAGAAAAATTCTCTGTGTTTCTTGTAAGCCTTGCATTACACATTACTGTCCTGAGTGTTTTCTATGAGATGATACAAGTACAAACTTTACAGAAATTATAAAAATAGCAATATTAAAAATGATCTTACTGTGCTGGCAGTGAATCCCATTGAAGCCTGGTGGACACGTGCAGACATATCCAATGAAGGTGTCACCTCTGTAGGTCTCACTAATTACACACACTCCTCCATTATGACATGGGTTTGGCTGGCAAGGGCCTAAAATGGCGAGAAAAAGTATGGGTTTAAACGAAGATTTTTCTCAAAAACTGCTTCTAAAAATATTATTTATATAATAAAACCCAAGCTTGGTACAATTAGATGCAACCAATGAACATGGCACCATGTTAATGTAGGAAAAAAAGAGTTTAAGAGTGGTAGGGTCACTTGCAGCCCATATGAGCTAACAATAAACTGAATCAAAATAAAAATTAAGTCTACACATTTACAATGCATATCCAGCTTACTGGATTATTGTTCCACAAACAATTTGTGTTAAATAATGTTTTTATTTATAATTAAACATAACTGAATCTAACTAAAGGAAATGTTTTAGCGCGTCTAAGACATTCTGTGTGGGAGGAGGACACATTTTTCTTTGAAATTGAAAAGATTATTATATCAATCCATCCATCCATTTTTCTTTACACAGAAACAGAAAATCAAGAAGATTTCCAACTTTTCTCTTATTTTACAATGGGTATGCACTAGCCAAATGTAAAATACAATATTACTATCCTTCTCTATCACTGCTTGGGTAACTGTAACGTTAAAACTCCAAAATATTGTTCATAATAAGCACTGTTTTGTCGTTCAAAAGAGATTAGAAAATACATGCATTATGCATTAACAACTACCATGCAAAAAATAAACACCAAAGTGTGTGTGCTGGTATGAACTGTAATGAAGTGAAAATTGGCAGGAAGGATCTGTTCTTAAACAAGATATTCAAATCACATGCCACCATGAGGTGGAAAACTCACACCATGTTATGAACATGAACGCTATTCCAAGACAACTAGAACCCCTCAATGTCAAAAGCAAGGTCCTAGGGCTGTAGAGTTCTTTGGGCTAGTGTTAATCCATTTCAGAAATACGGGATGAGTTATTCATTTTAATCATGTCACATAGCTTGTCTACTAGTCGACCACTGGCTATGCTTTCGACTCTTACATATATACGCTGCAAGTTGATAGGAACAATTTGCACCCTGAAACTTGATTATTGTATCCTGCCACGTCTAGTTCCTGTTGGAAGATTTTTGGAGAAACTGGTTTCTTGCTCAGCAGGTCATTCAGTAGCACTTTCGCAGACAATCAGTCTGTATATTTACCTGTGCACTTCAGATTAAGGCATAAGTACAATTTGAATCAGAACACTGTAAATGCTTGTTGCATGGATCACTTGACTTCAAGCAAGGTACTCATACTTTTTACTATGATTTTGTAATGTATATTTCACAGTATAATACATCATAGTATATTTCACAAATTTCACATCCACAAAGGCGAGCACATCTATTAATTTCAAGTGCCACTCTCAAACCCGAAATGTGAACATATTAGTTAATTATAATAGAAAATCAAATAGCTTTTCAGTACTCCTTTAAAGAAAGTCTTGCATAAGACGCAAGTCAGAGTAGTCAGACCATTCTTACATGTATGAAATTTGAATATCTTTTATTGTATAATTACTTATTGATATGCCAAATAGCAGGCATAATAAAGCAATAAAGGCTACATTTAGAATAATATAAATGACTGTATATGAACGTGTGAAATATAAAAAAATAAAAAATACAACAATATACTCCAACTCATTTTGTTTGTCGAAAAATTAATAACATTTCAGGCAAAAACAGTGACCATTTTCAAATCTGATCTACCGCTTTTCCGTGTTAGTATTTTCTGTTGCAATGTGAAATGAAATACAGTGGGGCAAAAAAGTATTTAGTCAGCCACCAATTGTGCAAGTTCTCCCACTTAAAAAGATGAGAGAGGCCTGTAATTTTCATCATAGGTATACTGTACCTCAACTATGAGAGACAAAATGAGAAAAAAAAAATCCAGAAAATCACATTGTTTGATTCTTAAAGAATTTATTTGCAAATTATGGTGGAAAAAAAGTATTTGGTCAATAATAAAAGTTCATCTCAATACTTTGTTATATACTCTTTGTTGGCAATGACAGAGGTCAAACGTTTTCTGTAAGTCTTCACTGTGGTGTATTCCCCACATAGGGAATACATAGGGTTTTGGGACCGGTCTGCCACCTGATGCCTTGATTGCGAAAACGATAAAAAAGTTTTATAGATCGTTTTCAAACTTTGCATAGGCATTGTATGGATGATGAAGTAGAACTGATTAAAGTCTGAGACAGATCACACCGAAATTGAAGCAATGTCGCTTAATAATAATAATAATAATAATAATATTTTATTTACAGGCACTTTTTAAAGCACTCAAGGACGCCTTACAAAGACAGTATAATCAAACAACACACAATAGCAAACAATCAGCAATATATTAAGATCCAATAAAAGAAAACAGAGTAGCAATCAATTATTAAATCAATCAAGGGAAAAATGTGAAACCAAACAAACAAATAAGCATGCAAGCTATAAAATGCCACTGTAGCCGAGGGGAATGACAGGGTCAGACAGAATAACTCTAAAAAGGTATGTTTTAAGAGGATTTGAGAATAGGAAAAAAAAATCAATATTATACATGTGTTGAGGGAGAGAGTTCCAGAGGCAAGGAGCGGCACATGTGAAGACTCTGAACCCCACAGTAGTCAGACGGCAGAAGGTACAGTAAAACTGTTGGAGGAGGAAGACCTAACAGTACGGTAGTGTGTGCATATATGAAGGAGATCGGTGAGATATGGAGGTGCAATATTATCTAGAGTCCTGAAATTGAGAAGCAATATGGGATCTAACAGACAGCCCATGAAGTTACTGGAGAGCAGGAGTAATAAGGTCTGTGGAAGGGGTTCTGGTAATAACATGGGCAGCTGAATTCTGAAATAGTTGAAGTTTGTGTAGGAGTTTGTGGAAGACTGGAGAGGATAGCTTTCCAATAATCAATGCGAAATGTTACCAGAGCATGTACAAGAATAGCAGTGCTTGCTATTTGTTGAAAGAGACGGGCATAAACGATTGATATTGTGTAGGTGGACATATGCAGACCGAGTGATATTATTAATATGAGCGTTGAAAGGTAATTTACTTACTGGGACCAGAGAGAAGGGTGAAAGCAGATGGCATCTGACTTTGTGAATGTAATATTCACCGCTCGCCAAATTCAGTAAGTAACAGTCCGGCAGCCAGTCAGCAAAACGTATCATGGCGACCTTGGTGAAAATTTATTTTGGGGGAATTTAATCATGATATATTTTTTTTGGAGAGCTGGGAAGAGAATGGAGGGTAGGCCTGTGATAATATTTCCTTTAAAATGAAATATTTTCATTTGGTGGAACTCATGGGCATCCATCATATCACACAGCCCTAGTCCAGCCAGTGGTGACACCTGAAAGAAGTAATAGCCTGACCTTGCATACAGACCCCAAGCTTTGCTCTTAACTGTGTATATGTTTGAAGGAAAGCTATTAACCATGTTTACCCATTCAGAACGATCAGGCAAGATTAAATCACTTGTGCCCCAATATTCCTTCTTGTTTTGTGTTTTTGTTTTTCCTATTATGCATTGTGCAATTGCATCTTTTGGGAAATGTGAGCATTAGTTTGCCCCATTCCATATATTGTGTGATCACCCCGTATTTAAAAATAAAATGCTGTGTCTGGTTTTGAACCAATATGGGACATCATTGTAATTTCAGGCCATCAACCCCATCCCCCATCCCCGATCCCCGTCCCCTAGCAAATTTTACAGTCTTGGACCTGGAGAGTTGTGGAGTGCCCCCCTTCCCCCCATACTTCCAGATCAACACTTAGAATACAAGACAGTTTTAATGCCATTTCAGCTAGCTTATATGCTAATAATACTCCACAATATATTTAACATTAATGACATGTACAGTTACAAAATGCAAAATTCTTTGCATAGGTTTCCCAAAATTGATTGGGGCAATAGGCTGTGTAATGATTCGACATGCTGAATGATGATCCTGCTGTGGGCTAGTAACAAACAAGAATTTTATTATATGAAACGCAGAAAACAAAAGGACCATGAGGGGTCTTAACAGAGGCGGAAAGGGAAACAAGAACTAGATCAAGCCTAAACCAAATATGGGGAAATGCCGAAGAAATGCAAGGACTCAAATTAAGGAAAAAGTGGGTAACAAGTAACAGCAAACATAGTCACCTTAAATATATGCTTATAATATATACAATAAATATATGCCTTAAATATATGCCTACACCTAAAATGACCGACAGAGGACCTGTGCAAGGGCAGGCACATGGTGGTTCCCCCCTGGTTTACTTTGGCTTTACATGTACAGTGGAAACCGCTTTTAGTGATCACGGTTATAATGATCAACCGCATATACAGATCAAAAAGCTTGGGACAGAATCATTCCAGTACAAATACTATTTAAATACACAGCCCAGCCCAAAAAATCGTCACCATTTGAATTTAAATCAGCAAGTACTTAAGAGCCAATGACTGGATCATTATTACAGCTCAGCAGCATTATGCAGCAATAAAGTGAAGTCAGCTGAGTTCCGGAATGTACTGGATGGCCAGGTTATCCCATTGATGGATTTTTTCTTTCCTAACGGCATGGGCATATTCCAGGACGATAATGCCAAGATTTATCGGGCACGAAATGTCAAAGAGTGGTTTAGGGAGCATGAGGAATCATTTTCACACATGAATTGGCCACCACAGAGTCTTGACTGAAAATCTTTGAGATGTGCCGAAGACAACTTTACAGGGTGGTACAACTCAAAGAACTCAACAAGAAATTCATGCAAATCTGGATAAAAAAAATGTTGAGATGTTGCTTAAGCATGTTGAAACAAAGCACTGACGAATGTGCACCATAATCAAAGCTAAATGCAGTCCAACAAAATATTAAAGTGTATGACTTTTTTTTGGTCAGGCAGTGTTATTTTCTTATAGTCATCAAGTAGTCGCTTATAGTGTTCGTTTTGGGGGTTTTAAATACACAGCAACATATGGAGAAAAATAAAACATTTTTTTTTATTTTTTTTTTTATTTATTTTAAAGTTTACTTTGAAAATGAGAAAGTCATTTTCTCTCAACGACAAATACAGACTCATCAAAGCTTATGATAAACTGCCAAAAAATAATCCAACAAGATGCAGCAGCGAAATAAGTTGTATTTTATGTACAGTATTATACTGTATTACACCGTGTTTGAATTATACACAGAGAAAAGGACGGGATGGCCAGCAACACCTGCTAGCCAAACAGGGAAATGACAGACAAGGCATAGACTGATCCAAACAGGTTGAACCCACATCCCAATCACTCTACATGTGGGGAAACATGGGCCTGATTATGTAACTAAGAAGCTGATTCATACTAAAAAACTTGTGTGGTCTATTTATATTGTCACACCTTCTAGAAATTTCACCCTTGAGTACGGTATATGATGGTATTTAAAAGAAAACTAAATAATGTAGGTTACTGCAAACTCCTAACCGGGCTTCTCAGTGTGGAAATTAAGCGCTAGGGAAACAGGGAGCCAACTCCTTGCTGAAGGGTTGAAAAGATCACCCTCTGTTTATTGACACACCTGTCACTGCCCTGCGTGCCCCACATACGCACTAGGTTTCATGTATGTTTGAGAGCAGAGCAGCACGACGTCAGCTTGAAGGAGTTTTGGTGGAATTGCACTTTTTTGGGGAAAAACAAAGTCATAAAATTGACTGGCAGCAAATCGCTATCTTAGCAGGAGAGGTTTTGATTACGCCTAAAAGTTGCTGTGCTGTGTCCTGCATCGTCAATAGTAAAACGCCCCTATACGTTCGGTTCTCCTTGCTACCGAATATGGAAAGGGAGGGCAAATTTTTTTTATAGCTTCAGATTATTTGGTAGGACCCTGAAGGAAACCTATGGCATGCCAATAGCAAATTGTTTGTCTGCAATGTACACTTTATCACTGGTAATACGTCAAGTCTACATTGTATAATTACTACTTGTGCATTATTGTACATAATAGGCTATACAATAAAGAAACTGCATCTGCACATTGACAGCAGTAAAGTAAACACTGTGGACAGACTAAGAAGGCAGCTACATATAACTCTCTAGACCAGGGGTCACCAACATGGTGCCCGCGGGCACCAGAATGCCCCCAAGGACCACATGAGTCGCCCGCGGCCCTGTTCTAAAAATAGCACAACTCACCAGTGAGCAGAGTCTAAAATTTTATCCTGTTGCTATTCTTCTTTAATCACATTTGCACTTATATAGATTTGAAAAATGGCAATATCTAAAAAAAAGCATTTAAATCATGTTTACTACACATGAAGTTTAGATAAGTTTAGGAGGGCGTTTCAAACTGGTAGCCCTTCGTATGTCTCAGTACCCGTGAAGTAGCTCTCAGTTTCAAAAACGTTGGTGACCCCTGCTCTAGACAGAAAAAAAGTCATAGCTGACAGAAATCGACATTACCAGCAGACTCAATGATATAGTTATAAATGTCAGGATATGACACCTCCAGCCAGTGAGTGGGATCATTAATCTGTTAACAACACTGACCACCAATCATGAAGTTTATCAAAATACTGACACCTGTCATCAGCCACCAAAGTACGTAACTCTTACATTTCATCTATACTTTTACCATTTTCTAAATGCATTTTCTTGTCTAATACCTGTGAACTCTATTAGCAGCCATTTGCATTCAAAGGTTTGTTTTCCCCCAAAATGGAGCAGTAACCACACTGTTCTCAGGCACATTTTGTTTTTGTGGCATTAACCTACACATACACATAATTTTTTAACTTTAAGTGAGGCTCCAATCACCAATAACGGTGTGCACTTCAATATATCGCCTCAATATAGCATCTCCATATCAGTTTCATAGAAAGTGATGTGTCTGTATTTTTAATGGTATTAACAACGACACCTTCAGGATTTTTAAATACTGAGGTATGCCGTATTACTGTAATACCACCCAAGACTAATTCACACCATTAATGCTCCAGGTACAGTACCAGTCAAATGTCTGGACACGCCTTGTCAGAGAAGGTGTTCTTTATCTTCAAAAGTTTCTACCTTTTAGAATGATGGTGAAGGCATTAAGGCTATAAAATTATTTATGTGGAATTATGAAGTGGGGGACAAAAAGTCTTTAATTAAATCAGAAATAATCTTGCATTTTGAATCTTCAAAATATTCCCCGGGGTCTTCCTCTATTTTTGAACCCAAGGAAAGCTTCTCGGTGAATATATGAAAATAAATTATATGAGCAAGCTTGTTTAATTACATTTTGAGTGTAGTACAGTTAATGGTAAGTAAACAGGTAAACTACAGTGAAATTACTGAGGACTGGTGAGGCTCAGAAGAAGCTGTCATTTAATTTACCCATGTGAACTCACTGCCAGCAAGTTCCTCTTCAGTTCATTGATGGTCACTGTATTACTTTTTGCTGCTAAATTCTCTTTAGATTCCTCATAACCTGGCATGCATGTGCACTGTTCCTCGCTGAATTACGGCATTGCAATGTCTACAAAATTGAAGAGTTGAAAACCCCCATAGCGTTACCACTTGATACTGACTGCAGTACTCAGGATGCATTGATCTGGCTCATGGGGATTAATCCTTCCATATGGTAATTTCTCTTACTACTATACCCCCTTAGTTTTGATAACATCTGATCCAATTAACGCAAGAGAATTTTTTTTTGAGTGGAAGTTCGAACAACAGTTGGTGGTATCAGAACACATTACATTAGCTAGGTACCTTGTCTACAGCATCGTCCTCGTGACCACAAACCATGGCAATATTCAAGAATCCGTTACATCTGCCCTTTTATATGCTAGTAATGTTGGAGAATGGGACATTAAATGTTTTAATGTAAGTCTCCTTTGCTCCTCCTTTGTTTTGATTGAAGTTTCTTAGTAGGAGGATTTCTCATAATTGAGTCACCTATGCCTTGATTGCCGCTTTGTAAAGTTTAATTTATTGTTCACACATCAATTGTGGAACCCTTTTTTAAAGTAAAAACTTGAATGAGAGGTCAGTGTTGTCACTGTAATTGGAATATATAGGTATTTATTCTGGTACAGCAAATGACAGGGCTGTGCGGTGAATACAATGCTGTCATTCCGACTGCGCCCTTGTCTAGTTCTTTTAAAGTATCCTGCCTAACCACGTCCCTCCAAAGGACAAACAGGTATAGAAACTGGATTAATGACAGCATTGATGCATGGATGGATATCCTGCCTATAACAAAATTAAGATGCCTATAACAGCTCTGTTAGGTTGCCCATAACAACAATTTTCTATGGCTTATATGGTATAATGAGTGAATATGAAAACTGAACAGATGCTACACAAATCTGGGCTTTGTGTATAATTATAGCCTTGCATAATTAATTAATAAATAAATAAACAAATCCTCACTTCTATATTTGACACAAGTGTACACCTGCACATTACCCAGGGAACACTGTGGAATAATCATCCTATGGCAAACCTGGGCAAAAGCCAGTGCGCAAGGTATTTCAATGGCCACATGATCAAGTTTTATATGTAAGTTCCATCAATAATCATAAAAACATCTGCTACTTCCATACCGGCACATGAAAATGAACCTCTCCAAAAAAGGAACTGTTCTATTGCAGCTTCCATGGGACTTGCTGACATAGTAAAGCACAAATTTAGTTCTTGCTAACATAGTAACATAATGAAGCTTAGATTTTGCCACAGAAAATAATTGCCCAGGCCTGTCCTGTAGGGTTGCTCCCCTGCTGCTTGGAAGCTTTGTAAATAGAGAAGGAAAATTACACTAAAATACAAAAAGGGACCTGCAGGAAAACTAGGACTACTGAGAAAAATGTTGTCCAGTAGTACTAACCAAAACGCACATCCTAAATTACAATGGAGTTGCTTAACAACGCCTGAATGTTCCAAATGTGATGATCATGCCGCTTCCTTCCAACAATATCTAATCTATAATGGATCTGTAACTGACTTGCAATTATCCTATGCCTTGAATGGCATATGACTTGCTAGTTATTACCCATTTGTGTCAAAAGTAACATCAAATTTTCTAATGTTAAAATCAGTCGAAGCTCCATCTGAAGCTACTACAAAGTTTTCCAAAGATTCCACAAAGAAAATACTGAAATACAATTAAGAATGAAAAGACATCTGAGTGCATGATAAATATGGGGAGACAAACAGTTACTATGTCTAGAAATACATCCCACCTGCTTCACCAGGGTCCTCACCATCAGCCGCTGTAGAACAATGAAAGAGAAAGTTTGTCAGCTGTGGTCACATCATGATAACCAGCAGTAAACATAACAAAACATTCATACAATTAATATATTAAAAACTTTTCTTCTCGAAATTGTATTAAAGCATATTCACAAGTAATCTAAATTCTATTTTCTCTCTAACATGCTTTTTATGTTAACATCATGGCTTTATTACTAGAAATGAAAAAATATGATGTTGTCCATACATGAATTAGATGGGCTGAAGACTTTAGTATTACAGAATTGGCTACAGTTGCTAAGAAGGTTGTTATTCTTATGCAAGTTCATGGAATTTTAAGGACAGCTATTTTACATCTAATATAGTAAAATCCTGTTAGAGTTGACTCACTTATAACGGAATATCATCTATAACGGACAAGGTCCGCTGGTCACGGCCATGCGCCTTTACGAACATGCAGAAAAAGCATCGCATATAGCAGACTTGCATATAACGGAATTTCGCTTATAGCGTACAAACAATTTGGTCCCCAGGGCCGCTTTTAGCTGTAGTTTTGTTTGCCTATAACAGACATGCAGGCTCCACCGCACGTGGCGTGCCGGTGATATCCAATGCAGATACGTAGTTATTAATTATTAATAGTCACGCTCCATAAATAGGCATGGCATAACAGCAGACAACACTGATTGGTCTGTGTGGCTGTCCATCACCAGGCACGCTGTGTGTTGGCAGACGACGCTTGCCGCTGGAGGGATGCAGTAAGCAATGAGGTCAAGGTTACTACTGTACCGTACATGTATAACCACTTATAGGCCATATATACTTCCAACAGTCAGGTAAAGTTGGATTACTACATGCACCATATAATAACCACAAGTGTGTCTGCTGGGGTGTGGCATGAGTAAATGGTGTCCTGTAGTTGTGTTCTGGGCATGCAGCAACTCTGGATATAACGGACTTTGGATATAATGGACTGTTTTGCCAGGTCCCTTGAAGTTCATTATAATGGGATTTTACTGGAAACGATAAAATATACTTGGGAAATCCTATACATCCCCAATTCATAAAAATATTGCCATTGTTGTTCCCCTCAATATGATTTTACTTCAGGTCATGCAAATTCTAACTGAAGTGTAAAAACTATGTTTAGTCTACCTCATTTGTTAAAATGTATACTTCATTCTGTTTATGTAATTAATGATGTCCTCATCAGAATGACAATAATAAAAAGGATCAAATTATATTAAACAAGTGAGAAACAACACTTATTTACAATGGTTGAACAAACTCTAAGCCTTATATTAAAGAATGAAGATTTGTTTTTCAAACTTTAACAGCCCTGGAGAAGTGTCCACAAATGACCTGCACCAGCTGGCATTATAGTCTTGACCTTTACTTCCTTTCCAACTTCTTCAAATAGTCTGTCCTGCCCCGATCATCTGCTCCTCCCGTGTACCACGCCCCCTCGTTAACCTAGATTCCCCATGTTTACCAGATGTTTCTTGTTGCTGTGATTAGTTTAATGTATTTAAGTCTGCATTAGGTATGTTTTCCCCAGTCCGGTCATTGACGTCAGTTCTTCGTTCTGTCCTTGTTCGTCAATGTATCCGACAATAAAGCCCTCATTTCCCCGACTCCCAGGACTTCTCCCACGTCCTTGCTTGGCACAACATAGTTCAAATATTATTAGAGTATTAACAATGAGCACAAACCCAAATACCCCCTACTGAAGCAACATTTATTTGGGGACAAGAGGGAAAAATGGACACAGGACTGGTGACCATAACCACTTTGTCACTTATTAGAAAGCATAAGAAATTTGGGTACCACTTTACAATAAGGTTCCCTTTTGTAAATGGTAGTAACTCATTAATAAAAAAGAAAACAGTGTTCTAACTTGTTTAAAATTGTCAATTAATGATTTACAAAGTGTTACAACCTAATTAATAACCAGATTATAAACCATTCATAAACCCTTTATATGGGTAGCCTTATTAAGTGGCTCCAGACATTTGTTTACCGTGGGCTCACCCTGTTCTTCTCCCCAGCATCAGCTTTTAAACTACACTTGTAGTTGTTGTATAGTATAATCTACCATTTATTACAAAATGATACTGTGGACAAAGTAAAAACTATGAGGGGGGAAAAAAACTTACTATAACAATAAAGGCATAATGATAATAGGTACTGTATGCTGTATAGGGCTGCAACTACCAATTACTTTATAACTGAGTATTCTATCCATTATTTTTATGATTAATCAGGTAATCGGATTTAAAAAAAGTATATTGTTCATGTGTGAGAATGAATAAAAGAACTTATGCCAACCAGGGGTCATGTCACGAAAACCAAAATTTTACTGTAGATTTGCAAATTCAATCAAAACAAAAGCTTTTTTTAAAAAGTATACTTTGAAAAATATTTTGTACTTTTTTTTTTTTTACCAAATGTCACATAATTTAAACTCAAAATTTAAAAACTGCACTGTTTCATAATCAAAATATGTCAAACCATATGAGTTTATTACTTTGTTTATACTGTATTTTATTATATATTGCCTGAGGTTTAAATATATAGCTTCTGCCTTGGATACATGATTGATGAATTATTGTAATGGTCATGGAGGGGCGAAAAACAGGGAAACATGAAGTTACCCATTGCTCTGTCATCCCTTGATACATATTTTTTCATTGCTTGTCTCTTGAGAATTAGGCTATAGTGACAGAATCCCTTTCATTCGAGAGTATACTACTGTACAGTACTGTATGATAATGTACAATATACTTATTACTGTATTTAATGTTGGTATTGTATTACTGTCCATAATTTATCAAATGAACCTTTGCCAGATGTATGCAAACAAAATCATGTAAGGCCCGGGACACACCGGCTGTGTGGTTTGTGGATCATGGCTGTGGCACGGATCTGCGCGTTTGTCCACACTGCCTGCATTGCTGCTACAAGCCAAATAATGGAATGTTTCACTTCATTACAATATAAATTTAATTTATATTTAGTTTAGACAGACGGCAATTAAGAAGCATGTGCTCATCCGAAAACGACTGTGCCTCACCTACTGTTCTTATCGACTTATTATAATTATAGCCTACATCTGAATTTTCTGCTACACACGTAGCCTCAACTTTCTCCGCCAACAACCTGCAATTGTAAAATGGTTAAAATAATTAATATTTATATGTATATGTAGCCTAGACACTGAAACTATAATGATAGGTGTCAGTTACACAATTTTGCCGGTATGATGTCAGAATGAACATGAACAGATCTTTTAACTATATATTTCTGCTGAGAACCGCTTACCACACGCATGAAAATTAGATGCCACTCCAACATTCTAGATGACAAGCCACTGCCACAAGGTGTGAGCCACACCTGAGATGTGTGTCTCACACAGGCACTGTGGCTCCTGTAACTTGTTAACATAGGCGTTGAAATTAAATGAATACTTTCCACAGCTACAACACTCATGCCATGCAGCCAGTGTGTCACGGCTTTATAGATGGGGTCTGTGGATGGTCCACCAGAATCCGCAATTTCAGCCATCCGTGGTAGGTCTTGGAATGTGTCACCCCAAGATACAGGAGGACTACTGTATACATCGAGTAATCACAGTTAAGGGGTCAGTCACGTTGCATCATGCAAGACAATGCAGCATACAGTAGTCATCATATCAAATGCACTTATGGTAGTTTAAAACATTTTGCAAATTCCTAAATGTTAACATTGCTATTAATTTAGCTAGCACTTAATTTTCTTCTTGTTAGACAATAAATAGCCTATTTTCAGATAAAAGCCTATTTTATGACTGCAATGATTTGTCAGCAAGTTGCAATAAAAATTTTTAGCCAACATTGTACTTGCCTGTTTAAGCAATTATAAGGCTTACATTTGTGGCAAAATAAGATTGTTTTTTGAACTTTAAGTGGAAGATCATGTGTCACTGCTAATTTTGTTTATTAACATTTGATGTGTCTGATAATCCTTTTATCTAGCAATTATAATCTTTCTTTTCACGCAGACTACCACAAACTATGTCTAATGAAAAGTCTGATCATGGGCTATAAATGGTTCAGTGGGCGGTGTGGTGTCCTGACACCTCCAACGTAATGGATTTAGCTTCTTCTTTGTTTGTGAGTTAGAATGTTCTCCACAAGCTCGCTTCTATTTATTCTAAATACTCCAGTTACCTCCAGCAGTCTGCAAAAGACATGCACTTCAAAAGAAGGACTGACAAGTTGGGCAAAGTATAAAAATGTGTGAGGGCCTTACAAAGGGAATCTAACCTCACTCTAGCTAAGCTAGCCAAAGTGCTAGCCAAAATGTCAGCTGCACGTAAAACAGCTTGTGTGTTTGGTGATATTTGGTGAGCTCTGTTTAAACACTCCATTTGAAATTACCTTCTATTTCAGAAAAAGGCAACCCATTTTACACTCACTCCCCTTTTGTAGTTAGTTAGCATCGTGACCAGGAGTTTATCAGCATGCATGAACCCACAGGCAAGAAGGGAAAAATGTTGTGCATTGAGCGTGGGGGCAGGACTGTGGGGTGACATTTCTCTCTGATTTGTTGAGTATCTCGATGGCTCAGCTGGAAGGAACGTCAGGCTGTAGTACATGAAAATTGAAGTCGCTTGACATAATTATGTACAAAACTATTTATTAATTGAAGGTGCCAGAATGCCATCCAAATCATTCCAGTCCACATTAACCACTCTCTCCAGGGCCCCTGACCAGGAAAAGCCGTTAAATGAATGTATAAATCAGTTATGCAATCTTCTCAATGCATTCAAATTACTTAATTTTCTAAACTGACAAACTTAAAAAAGGGGTCTTATACTGACTGGTGATAAAGCTTACAATGTTGAAATGGGTTATTTTATTATGACTTGGTGGCTATTGTACAGTGTCTCTGTATCAATGTCTTCATAGTTTATTTAGTGCACATGTAAAAATTGCCTAAATTGTCAGAGGTGAGTGAGAGGAATGGACTCCCCCAGCTTGCTGTGCTCCTGCATGGGATGGTTATGGATTTTTTGCCTCCAAATTGTATGCTTTTGTCCCAGTTTGTCTGTCATTTTTTTCAACATGAATAATAAATGCCTTCATAAAAAGACATGCTATAACAAATATTCCTGTTATGACACTATCAATATATTTTGGGTAACAATATCACCCAATGTACCTGGAGTATAACACCAATTTTAATTAGAAATTATAAAGAAATAATAGGTAATTCAAATGTAGGTAAAACAAAAACTTTCATATAATTTTTTATAGGCCATAGAGCTAGAGTACAAGTGGCATGTCTCGTGTGATACTGTCAACAGTATAAGGACGCCACATGTCAGAAGGAGCAAATAAATATCTGAAAAGACATACATCTGCTATCTGTAACATAAGTGGCATCTAAATACTGTATGGGAGACAGAACACTATCCTACTGCTGACATTTGGTGTGATTACATTTGTGTTAGCAGCACTAACCACCAATATTAACTTAAGAGCAAGGACTTATCTATAAACAGAATGGAAAAGTATACACTGCCATGTCAGGATGGGCAGTCAGCTGCAGAAGATTCGAGGGGAGTAATGATAGGATAGACTGGGGATACTTATGCCATTAATTGGGTCTTCCATATTCTCCGATTATCCACCGTCACAAAATTAGAAACCAACAAAATACTCACATACAAATGCTTCATCAGCCAACGGCATGAAGCAGGGGCCCTTGGTCTCACTAGCATCTGTCTGGCACTCTTCCCCTGCAAACATATAAGAAGAAATAAAAATCTCTTTGCTACCACCATTAAATAAATGACGAGGGCTCCTCATTTACCAGGGGACAGAATAGCATAAAATAACAGGTTAACCTTCCTGGTGAAATATTTATATTCTTAAAGATCAATACATTCATAATAAAACATTTATGATGGCAAAAACCTATTTCATCCCACAGTCCTGTTCTAGAGAAGGAGTTGGAAGATGGATAGTTTCCTTTCATGTGTTACTTTAAACAAACATTTAGGAGTGTTTTGTGGACTTATACATACATAAAGTAGTCAGATATAAATCCAGTTTGCATTAAGAATGTACATTCTTGAGAAATTACCTAAAAACGAGTCCTTGAAAAGTGTCAAATGCGTAATAATGTAAAAGCAAACCCAAGACAGCCTCAGAAATAGTATGAATTTGTAGTTTTTATTTTTTGTACCCCACATAATAATACTTCAGAGGTTATCTTTCCTTAAGTACTATACAAGATTTTAAAACGTTTCCATTACCACTGCTGTCTATGCTGTACACAGCAACATTTAAATCGAAAACCACTGTGATCATTATGGCTTCTGGTCACAGAAGGGATGGGGGAGGGGCGATGCACACAACAGAACCACCACAAGATCAGACATTAATTACATTTTCAGGCTTTTATTCCCAACAAATTCTTTCTCTGTGAAGGAAAATTTTCCAACTGTTTCAAGATTTTTTTCTTGCAGTACAGGTTTACAATGTCCTGAACTTTATTTTTTTTCTAATATTGTTTCATGCGATGTGTTTCCATGGAACATTTGAGAAAGGGGTACCTATCAAAATCACATAATGTAATTCTTTCAAATGTAAATACAATCAACACTGAACCTAACATTGTAGTATAATACTGTCCTGTCAAAAGCTAAGGGCATAGAAAATAAAAAGTTGACAGATTTATAAATAACTGCATTGTACAAGAAGAAAAAACCTGAAAATTCCTACATTTGTAAACATCTCTCTTAGTCATGATTATTGACAACACTGAGACAAATAATACAAGGAATTTTTTAAAAATTATATATTTATCTCCAAATATTATGAAAAATATGTCCAAGTAACCAATGTGTGACACATATAAAATGTTAAACACATGACAAAGGAAAAACTGCAAAGAATGATATTCATATTTACTGAAATATATGTGAGCTTTGCTTAAATACTGATAATATTACTACCAGTATGGCTCATGAGTTTATAAATGGCAGGAAATAGTCCCCAGCCATCTGGATATTTTCACATTTCTAATGCCAAAAGCTACATAAACCATAAATATTTCACTGGGAAAAAACCCCAAAAGCTGATCCTTTGCTAGTTCAGCTGAATCATCTTCAGCCCAAAACTCAAGTTCATTGTGCCATCTGCAAAGGAAGCATTAATACACACCACAATGGAATGTCTGGAGTGGTTAGTGGTCACGTAATGTCAGGAAACACGAAAGCTTTGCTTAATGTATCAGCATTAACGGGCTGGAGGCCTTTTTGCTAAAAATACTTTAGCATTTTGGAACACTTTAGCATAAAGAAAATTAAATCCAAAGTGAAATCCAAAGGCATGGGAATCTATTATTTCACAATCATTATGTAAACTGTTAATGAAGCAATCCATGAAAATGAATCAGTAACAAACTTTGTAGATTAAACCTCAAGACACCCAAAGCTAACACATATTGTATGAAAACAAGGATTATACTGCTTTCCCCATAGTATCAGGTATGTGTGGAAGAAATGAGACTTCAGATTCTATAAGTGGTATAATTACCATGCAGTGATTGGTTGATTGAACAAATTACTAATAGCCCATGGTCCAGAGTGTTATCTACATCTCTAATCTCACCACTATGTTGAAGTATTGTTTCTCCAGTCAGTGATATCGAACAGAAAATATATGAGAAAAAAAACAAAGTCTTAAGAAAAACTAATAAACTTACATTGCCCAATGAACCTGATGGACATCCATACATTATACACTCACCTAAAGGATTATTAGGAACACCTGTTCAATTTCTCATTAATGCAATTATCTAAGCAACCAATC
>JAODKC010000044.1:24426618-24436707 GCA_026777985.1 Mormyrops attenuatus | reverse complement strand
CAGTTCTGAAGGCGAAAGGGGGTCAAACACCGTATTAGTATGGTGTTCCTAATAATCCTTTAGGTGAGTGTATATTTTATTTTTATAAAACTTATGCTCAGAAATTGTTCAGAAATTGACTGAGACTAAATATCTGAAATATATGTACGTAATTGTACACTGCAACTGAGCAATGAAAAAAGGGATATTTTATTTACCTAATACAAATCTGTGTCTCGTTGTTGGTAAATATCATTTTCACTTATCTTCTACATTTCCTGTTAAGGGTAACTGAGTGCAAAAGATTTTTCATTGTTAGCAGGAGATACTTATCACACACCACTTAAACTCGGAGTGTCAAATTTATTCAGATTTCATTCACAATATACAGTACTAAGTCTAAGCTAAGGCTGGAAATGTGCTTTGTATGAAAAGTGGCAGAACCTCTGCTTTTGGCAAATTATGTCATCCTTGTGGCCTCATCTGAATGTGATCACTGACACATGCTTTTCTGCAATTTGCTAAGGAGTGAGAACTGGCCTGGATAAAAATCAGCACCTCCAAATCTCACTCCATGGTACTTTCTTAGAAAAGAGCGGGTTGCTCCTTTTTGGCAAGGGGTAAGAATGGACAAGTTTAAGTACCTCATAATACTGATGGCAAAGAAAGATATGACATTGCTGAAACAATAGCGTCAACAGCAGCAATTCAATCTACCAGGAAATATATCATCATAATTAAGCAATAACATACGAGGAGTGCGGTTGTACTCTAATATATCACGGCTGTGATTCGGCATAGGCACGAGGCCGCAGGCCGATTGCTGAAGACAATCACAGCCGTGATATATTGGAGCACAACCGCATGACTTTGAGTGTGTTACTGCTTTTATATAATAGTCCATCAAGTAGCATTTATAAGGTAACTGTAATAAAATACAGCACATTTTGTTTATTTAAACATTTACGGGCCTGAGCAAAATATATATATATATAGGTTCCCTAACATAAGCGACAGTGGGACAGGCTATCGCATCCAAATTTTCCCACATGCCCGGAAAACTCAATCCATAACCGTTACAGTTTAGTCTAATATCACCGGAGCAAGAAGTGAAACAACTAGCCAGCTCATTAGCGGAATAACGTTGCATTGCAAATTAGAACCATGCCACAGGTCTAATAAATAAGATACTGTGGCACTCGAACGGTGAAGAGATTATGAGGCGAACAGCAAAGTTCAGTTATTAGCAGACTCTTTTATTGTGCTCTTTTAAGTGGATACAGGCAATAGAGATTGGAACGAGTCATACTTTTGAAAAAAAAAATGTAACTTATAAAAACTTAAAATCTGAAACGGATAAAAATAAATCCAATAAAACTGATGCTATGAGATGCTGATGCTTTTGTGGGAGGAAACCAGAGAACTTGGTGTGCAAATGCCACGCACATAGGGGCCGAGACTCAAATGCTGGTCCCAGAGTGGAAACACAGGCAGGTTTTCAAAAGGCACCAAGTGAGAACCGGCCTAGCACCAGCTCCGTGTTGGTGGAAATGAGGCATATGTAATGGCTTTTAGATACATCTGTAAAGCAGAGTGATACAGCTGATGTGAAATGTGCAAGTGCTGATAGAATGCCTCTTGTCCAATCAGATTTCTTGGTCGGAAATAACTGTTGTGTAAACTGAGATAAGTGACCAAAACAACAAGGTTGTAATTATAACAGACTAAAATAAGGTTCCAGCACAGGACCCTCAGGCTTTGTGATATGGGCTGAGGAGTTCAGTGATTCAAGAAAATCCTCAGAGCTGTTGCTTGATCAAATTAAACCATGTTAAGTTTAAGAATAGCTTTTTTATTATTTTATTAAAAGAATAGCTTTTAAGACTTTTCCCACTGTAAATAAATTTCACCACCTTGTGCTACTGAGGAATTTCTTGGGGATTAATAAGTTATTTATATATTAGGGCAATAACGGTACACATATTCGTCCTGTGCCTTAAGGTAATTCATTTTCGGTTTGGAATGCACAATGAAATGAATGAATACATTTATTGACATGGGCAGAACCGAAATTCTCAAGTAGATGCTGAACATTGAAAAATTTATCCTAACTGTGGGTTGGTTATGGCTAATGCTAGTTGCAGTCAGTCATACTGGCAAAGTGAGAGCTCAAAGACCCTCCCACACCACTTATATCAGCGGTTTGGGAATATTCTGGTTTGTCAATATATGTCACCAACACCGGAGAGAGCAGTTGATAAGAGTAGTTTCTGGAAACACATCCAACATCCTAACTCATTTGAGACATCAGCGTCTGAATGTGTGTATGACTACAGCAGAAACAGTCTCTGCAAGTTAGCGTCTTCATAGAATTTATTAAGGCACTTTTGCCAGGAAATTCTGACTAGGTGTTTGTTGCTTCGGATATATACGGCTGTACTTGAGAGTAGAGAACAAAGGATTTAAACAGGATTTAGTTCATTGATTGTTATGATGCAGCCTTCATTTAGAATCTTCTTTATTTTTTTACTTATTTTTATAATGCACAAATAACCATCTTGTTATTCAGACACACTGACAGATACACTACCTTTAAATTGTTCTCCTGCTATACCAAAATCGCACCAAACCTTGTGTCACGCCCAGCCCCTATCGCCCTCATGTGCACCACGCCTCCTCGTTAACCCCGTGTAGAATCCTCCCGTTTACCTGCTGTTTCCGTTTCCTGCTTGTTATTTAGTGTATTTAGTCTGCGTTCTGTTCAGTATCCCCAGATCGGTCATTGTCGTTACTGCGTGCCTTTGCCCCGTTTGTCTCCCTTTCTCCTTAATAAACCCCGTTTGTCCATATTTACGGCTCCCTTTTGCCTGCTTCCACCACTTGACGTGACACCTTGAACCTAAAACAAGGCCTGTGCTCGACCATGAATTTTGCATACCAATCATGTACAGAAGAGAAGTTTTGAACAGAAGAATCCAAAGCAATATAAATGGATACAACAGAGTGTATTTGTGTTTGTAACAGAACACTAAAACTACTTTTTCCTACTAATATAATCAATGGCACAAGAGAAAGTTTGATACGGGGGGGGGGGCACAACTTAATATAAAAACAAAGGTCTCTTTATATGGGGGATGAATGAAGCCAAATTTGGATACGCATCCCCCGTCCTCCCCATTCCTACGCCCCTGAATATAGCAGTACAGGTTGTGGCTACTGTTCATTTTGATTTTTTTTTTTTTATCACTGACAGGGTGGGGAGCACAAGCTAGTATATGCAGGTGGTGATATTGTACCCCCCCTTTACGACTTATGACTTCACCATCTGTACTCCTCACAGGGGATTATCCGTTATCTGTAACAAAGACCATCTGCACTGGAAATATTCCACTTAGCCATCCATACACAGTTGGAAGAAGAAAAAAAAACGCATTTGTTATTCTGAATATCTTCTGGTTCCCAACATAACATAAAAACCTTTCAGCTGCTCAACATGCTATGATAATGTATGAAAACCAATATTCATTATGCAGGCCAATCCAAAACAGTGCATGAACTGCTTTTTAATATTTATTCTAAAACTTCTATCCAAGGGTTTAGTATAACTTTACCATACAATTACCTGTCATCATTGTAATGCATTTAAGAAATGTGTTTTTTTCATATGAAAGTAGGAAATTTTCAGATTAGTAAGCACTGAATAACATCCAAATTTCTCAAGTGTTGAAAATTGAATTAAGGCAGTGAATCTCTAGCATACAGTCTAGGGAATTTCTTGAGATGCTTTCAATATCCTGTGCATATCCCTGACACAGCTGTACAGTATCATAGTTTAGTGATGTCATGCACAAATGTCACCATGACTATACATGCCGAGAGCTGAAATCCTTGAGCAAAGATTTTAAAATGCATCAATCATACATATTATAAATCATAACGGCTAAGTTTTAAAATTGAGCTATATATTTGGTGACAAAGTGGAGAGTTCAAGGTTGTTGGACATCATTAGGCTTATTTGGTCTACCTTAACAATTAAGTGCAATTAAATGAAAACATAACAGAAAGACAAACCTAAAGAAGCACTCAAAACAAAGGCTGTGTAAATTCAGATATACATGACAATCGTCTATCCAATGTCTGTAACTGTTAATCCTATGCAGGTTTGCCGGTGGTCTGAAGACCATCCCAAAGGCTAAGGGTACAAGGCAGCGAACAACCCAGGATGGGCCACCAACCCATCACAGGGCACACTCACACACCATTCACTCACACATGCACACTTATGGGCAATTTGGTAACAAAGGTTACAGTGGAATATATACTCATGAAGTAGTAAATATGCTTTTAACATTGTGGAACAGATGTAGGTGCATAAAATATGGGAATCATGCCTTAATTACAATAAGCCATCTTTGACAGTTTTATTTCTACTCCAAACATTACAGTTTCTTGCAATTTTGTTTTTCAATAACAGAAAAACATTAATAAATGAAAATATCACTGGAGACATTCTATTTGCATGCTTCTAGAGAATATTATTAAACTCTTTAGGTGTCCATCCCATCCACTAATTACTTATCCCAGTCAAGGTCACAGGAGGCCAGGACCCTAGGAAAGCCCTGCACATACACATACAAGAACTCACACAACCTGTTACACACTTTGGAGAATTTATAGACACCAATTAGCCTATGAACCCTATTCAACAAAGAGCAGAGACAAGATTGTAACCCAAAAATCCATAGATGTGAGGTGTGTTTGCGCCTTAAGTGTTATCAGCAGATACCCTTATAGTTTATTATATATTTACTGTATTTAAGACAAGGAGGGCTAATTCATATTCTTATGGACTGCCTTCTTACAAATCTTGACCTTATGTTCAAAGTGTCAAGGGCAGACAAAACAGTAGGCATCCTGACAAAACATAGAAATAAGGAACTCCAGGAAGTAATTGAGGTCTTGACAGGAACTGTCATGGAGTCTGGAGCCTTCATGCTATTTCCCATTCATGTCAAGGGAACTTGAAACTGACTAAACAAGAAAGTGAATGATTTCATGGTTAGAAGATGACTTTGGTACTTAAAGGGCAGAATAGTTGAAAGATATGTGTCTCAAAGTGTAGCGGGCTGAAACCTGCCAAAAAAAATTGTGTTTTCAGGTGAAACAGTTATGTCAATCCACTGAATGAGCTATCATGGCTTATTTTATGATAGTATTTTTGTAGAACAGTAGCAATACTTTTATAAACAGCAATCCTTTATCTACAGGGTGTATATGCATAATAAATAGAAGTCCAACAAAAATGATAAAATATACTGGGGATGGAGCATACATTTTTCTGCAGAGGTATGACTGGATATCAACCCACAAGGGTGATCTCATAACTAAAATGTAAAGGATTTGAGCTTTGTTGAGCTGTAGCGTTGTGATAATGAAAGATATCTACCACATACAGGTCCAAGCATTTTATTTCCAAGATCCAGTACTCAAGTATTCAGAGTCTTAAGGCAGGCTATTGTTGATCAGGTTCAAAGAGGACAATAAGCATTAATCCGAAATTTTACATCACACATACATAAAGAAATTAATGCTGTAACGGAGAAATAAGAATCAATACTTACAACTACAGAACCGGCACAGGGGGTTAAATTTTCACAGTTAAGAAGTACGGGGGGCATCAAGGATTCCATCTGGGAGAACATAAAGCATGTGTGATGGTATTACAGAACTCCTTCCCCTGTAGGGGGCACACAATGCCAAAGCATATGGGTCTTTCATAATGGGTGAGGAGCAAGGCAGGATGGGAAAAATGGAACGCTTCAATAATCTTACGTTTGAGCCCAAGACCAGTCCTCCAGTCTGTATCCCTCCCAGTCCCTGGTGATGTCAGGAGTCGAGAACGGCACTGACTGCACAAGTAGGAGGTAATCTAAGGTGGTAGGATACAGTTAATCTTTCAAACTACAGGGAAAAGGCCAGTGAACTGTGAATTAAATTTTTTGATGGGAGCCTGAAACAGATCTTGACTGGACTACGGGACTTCCAGACTCTGGTGGTACTGAGGAGCAGGACGTCAGCGCAGGTCTGCATTGTAATTCTCACCACACATGGTGTGTAGCTAACCAGAGTTCCTCACTGAACTTTGGCCATTCATCCATCATGTATGCACATGGGGGTGGATTATAACCTAAAATACACTGCAATCGGGTCAGGCTTGTGGATTGACTAATGAGAAAATTCATGCATATTCCACCCAGCTAAGGAACCTTCACTGATTCTTTTAGTGGAAGTGATAGCAGGTGTAAAAGAAACATGGCTACCTCCTAATTTTGACCTAGCTGGTGGGCCGACAGTGGTATCCAAACTAGGCAGATAGGGAAAAAAAAGAACAGACCTGAGATATAAACTCAGTACCTTAATCAACTCTTGCAGTCCATATGCCCAAAACACATAGTAAAACGGAAGATCTGCAGTCTCAAATGTAGTGGGTACACCTTTTAGTGGAACTAACCAACACCCCTTAGAGAATCCATCCAGTGCCACAAGCATAGAAGTCAATCCCTAAGAGCAGAGGAAATCCATGACAAAATCATTGGCTATGTGGAATAAGGGCCTAGGGGTATTGGTAGCTTGGTAGAGGGAGGCATAGCAACACAGTGGTTAGTACTTGTGCCTCACGACTCTGGGACCAGCATTTGAGTCTCAGCCCCTATGTGCGTGGCATTTGCACACCAAGTTCTCTGGTTTCCCCCCACAAAAGCATCAGCATCACCTAGCATCAGTAAATGTTATATGGACGAGGGTTCTGAAACCGACAACATGGCTGTTAAAATATGAGAGCTAAATAAATCATTTGGGACTCATTCAGATTCTTCTCAGGCTTTAGCCTCGAATGCCCCAGGCTCATGACACATCTGGTCGTCACCCCTAAAAGGCCAGCTTAATGGTAAGGGGTTCCTAAAAAATGCTTATATTTGCAACTTGGGTGGATCACCTCGCCATTGGGTCAAATCTACCCCCACTGCAGAGCTGGAAACATGTACATCCATGACAGATTGCGTCAAGGGGCCGAGAGCACAGGTGACTCTTCAACTCCCTGACGTCCTTGTCAGCATCTTCATTCTAAATTAGTCTGCGAGAACCTCTCATTAATAGGTCTGTGAGCTGTTTTGCAAAAGAACTGAAATAAGGGATATATCTATAAAAATCAGAACACTAGTCAGCAAACATTAGAAATATCTGTAAAACCTTAAAACTCACAAGCCAATATTTCACTGCTCCCACATTTAGAAAGTCTAGTCATACTGCTTGATTGAACATTCACCACATATTGTAGGGTTTCAGACTTAGGAAATTCACATTTCTCTAACTTAATAAAAATGAGGGTCTTAACCCTGTTGATCATGGTTCTTGCTATGTGACAACTGCATGTGCATAGCATGCAATGTTAATATTAACGCCATGCAGGCCTAATATACAACCCCACTGATGAAGGCCTGGAAGAACAAAGGTGGAGAAATGAGCATAAGATTTTACTCCCTTTGTGCATTCACATCAAGTTACAACTTCACAGGTCTAGGTCTTCACTAAGTTGGCCAAGGACCCCAAGAACCAGGGGTACTGGGTAACAATACTTCACCATAATGTTATTCAGTCCACGATACTCAATACAAGATCAAAAAAACAGCATCTTTCTTTTCCACAATGAAGGAGCTGTCAGCAGTAGGTGAAGGAGATGGACGGATGAAATCATGGTTCCGTGCTTCCTGAGACTCTGGCATGGAAAATATGTTAAGCATAAATCTGACAACTAGAAATACTGGTTCCAGGAAGCAGACTGATGGCATAATCCCAGGGTTGATGTGCAGGTAGGTATGCAGCCTTCTGCTTATTGAAGACCTCTGGTGAATCTTCATATCCAGGAAGAACTCCTGGAGTCTCAGAGGACTCTACACCCATGTTGCTGTCTGTCCAGTAGCATTGCATTAGTACACTATCAAGCAAAGTTTCTTTTTCCCCCAAATTTCAAAACAATACTCTATTCTATCTATTTGATCTATTACTGTTTATCCATTACACTGGGTGGCCTGGTGCCTACCCCAAACAACATAAGGCACCACGTCCATGAAATATGCATCGTCCATCTTTTCTTATTATAATATTGTAGCACTGGAGGTATCCATCGGGCAGTGCAGCATGTTGAACCGGTGCCAAGCCTGTAAATAATATAAATAGTTCATTATTTGATCTCCCTGCATCCTGTCATTCCTTTCTGAAGCTGCACAATACCTGTCACAGTTCTGTATGTTTCTCATTGATATTTTTCAACTGTCAGTCAGCAGATGTGGGAATGTACACTGAAAATTTATTGCCAACTAGGAATACAGTACACATGCAAATGTGCAAACAAGCAGTGGACACAGGCCACTGCCCACCAGTAGTTGTAACTTGTATTCAGCTAGCAAAAAGGACCATGGAAGTTGTACCTAAGTGACCTACAGAGTTAGACTTAAACCCACCCGAGACTACTTTGGATCGGTCATCAGAAGACGCGCCAGAAGATATTCCCTGGTTGCATTTAAAAGAGCTTTTTATTTTCACATCAAAAAGGAACAAGGGTGGGTAGTGCTGATTAACTGCGCTAATCGTTTTTTTTTTTTTTTAGTGTTTGGAAAAATGATCGATTGGCAGTCTAATGTTAATTATAATTTAAAAACATGTCACAGACCATCTAAAGCAGTGGTTCACAAACTTTCTACACTGAACAACCATAGAAAGCATTACGCTGTCATAGAAGTTCTCAGGGGCTGTTGGAAACGTATGCTAGAAGGCTGAACTGAAAGTTAAATTACATATAACTCTTACAAATCCCTCTCTTATCTTGCTTTGTATGTAACCTAAACCTACATTTCCGACAAAGGTGACAATTTCTGGTTAGTGACTGTCAGATACCGTCACCGAATTACTAGTCTGATATCGCTGATTACAGATAATATCAGAACAGGCATTGCACAGGCTTAGTACTAACCTGATTGGCACTGTAGTGGCTTCCAACTGTTACCAAGTTACAAACATTCTATTTTGTGAATAAAAAGAAAATATCCATTTATCCTCTTGTGACTCAGTTTTCCATACTGTTATGCACTGTACAATGCTGTTTTAAACCAGTGATTTTAAAAGTACAGGTTGCTTTTTGTAAAATCAATAGATTTGAATGTGGAGTACTTTTTACTTTTGACATTATACTTAAGTACTTCTAAAACCAGGTATTTTTTACTTTTACTTGAACAGCATTAAACTGGATGATTTACTTCAGTGACATTTTGGTGTGGTATCTGTACTTCTACTTAAGAATGAAAATTGAGTACTTAGTCCACCACTTCTATGAAATACGTTGTATTTGGGAAGGCAACCTGAGGCACTAGGACAAGAAAACCCTTTGACCTTTCTTCCATTTATTTTACTCCATAAGGGACTCAGATTAGGAAGCAATATAGTACCATTTCTGAAATTAGTAATACTCAAAAGTACAATTTTACAAAATAACTACTCCATTAACAAGTAAATTTACTCTGTTATTTTCCAGTCCTGTATAGAGTACATATTAGAGAACAGACCCAAATTAGCCTGCCATGTGCCATAATATGAGTAACCTCAAGCAAATAAATATTTGTAGGACATCCAGGACTACAAAACCAGTTAGAACATCTATGAAACTAATCAAAGTTAAAACTTTAACTGATAACTATTGGCTTTCACACAAAAGATAAGCTAAAGAGTGACTCCAATAAAGCTTTCTTCCCCCCGTTCATCCATCACTATAACTACTTAATCCCAACTGGGGTCACCAGATCCTATCCTGGGAACAAGGGGCACAGGCGGGAACCAACCCTGGGGAGTCACCAATACACCGCAGGGTGCGCGCGCGCACACAGGGCCAATTTAGACTCGCCAATCAACCTGCTGTCACGGCACTGAGCAGACCTGGTGCGACTGCGTGGCATGGTGCACGCAGGAAGGAAGGTGGACGACTCACTAGCGACTCACAGGGCAGAAGGGGTTTATTAATGAAAACAGAAAACACTGGGAACACTACAAAATAAAGGACCA
>JAODKC010000044.1:24402893-24426518 GCA_026777985.1 Mormyrops attenuatus | reverse complement strand
TTTGTGTGTGTGTGTGTGTGTGTGTGTGTGTGTGTGTGTGTGTGTGTGTGTGTGTGTGTATATATATATATATATATGTAGACTATGCTGTTTCTTGCATTCCATCAGCTAACAATGTATTAAACTGGTAGCTTAAATTCACATTTTCATAATAAATGCTAAACAAGAACTATGTATCCATCCATTTAACTCCCAGACTCCTGAGGGGACCTGAAACTTATCCCAGACAGCTTTAGGAGCAAGGCGGGGATACACCCTGAAGGAGATCCCAGTCCACCACATGGCATACATAAATGTACATTGGACAACTTATAGGCAGAAATTCACCTAAATGTATACTTTTGGACAGCAGGAAAAAATTAATGGACCCAACGGAAATTTACTCAGACATTGGGAAAATGTGCAAACTCCCAACACACCAAGCCAGGCACAGAAATCAAATGCGCAACCCTGGAGGCTACAGTAATACTCATGCACCACCCTGTCTGTAGCATCTCCTCAGATAAATGAACTAATAATTACTGTTAGTTATTGTTATTGTCACCATGCTTAAAGTGTCAATTTGCAACCTGCAAAGTTGTTACCAGATGGCTTACATTAGCAAATACACACAAATTATCTGTTAAATAATTTGCAATATATGCGAGTTTCGCCGTCTGCTGGCCCTCTCGTGTTGTCTGCGGCTTAAAAACTTCCCATTTAATTTCTTATGCCAGTCCCGCAATTTATCAAAAACAGTGATGGGGAAAGTCACAATGCAGAAGGGTCGACGGTATATAAAATGGGACTTTTTTTTATGTTACAAAAAAAAAAAATAGATTTCTTGCAGTGTAGCGTTTCAACATGTGAAGAATAATCAACTGGTGGACAGGTTTAGGAAATGAAAACAGATGTCATGTATTTGTCTCGCATACAAAACAAACAGTGCGTGTGTAAATCTTATAAGATTCAAATTTTAATCTTTTTAAGTGTACTCTTGCTTCACAGCTCCAGGGCTGAGGTTTCAAATCCCCCCCAACTCTATGTGTGTGAATTTTGCATATTTTTCCCCATGATATCCATGTTTCCTCAGGGTATTCCCATTTTCTTTTCCCTTCCATGTAGTCAGGTGAACTGATGTCTCTAAATTCCCCAAAATGAATATTTGCATTTGTGTTTGTCTGTGTGTGTGTGTGTGTCTGTGTGTGTGAGAGAGGGAGAGAGAGAGAGAAAGCCTTGGGAAGGACTGACATCCTGTCTGGCGTGAAAACCTTCCCTGTGCCCTATGCTGCCTGGGATAAGGTCCAGACCTCCCCATGACCCAGGACAAGACAGTTGGAAGACGAAGGGATTTATTTTCCCTCCCTTTTCCATTTTTTATGCATTAAATGATCACATTACATACACACAAACCCTAAGGCACACAGCTTATACTTAAGGTTCATTTGCAGATTATCCATATTTGATCACAAAATGGCCAGGAACAGGTGAAGGGAGACTGGAGACAGGACCGGGAACAGGAGGAGTCGGGATTTTGCTGCCTGGAGGGCACCCCATTCGAGGCAGCGCGAACCAGTCAGGACCTGGCTGTCCTTCGGCTGAGGTCCATGGTGATCACACACCATCACAACTTCGTATTGATAAAGCATAGCTTATTCCACTTATATTATCTGAAGTATGCAGCCACTATTAGCACATTATCTAACCCCCCAACTCTCTCTTTCCGCAATCCATCCCACCCTCAAGTACTGCAGTACTCATTTCACCATGTCAGGTAGTGCTAAGTGATAAAAATTCGATGTATCTTATATTCGATACATTTTTACATACAAAATGGGTTTGTTTATCTATCACTACATCTATTTTATTTATTTATAGTAAAATATGTAGACAATATGGTTTGCCGTAAAATGGCAGGATGAACGGGTCAGGCAGTGCCAGAATATAAAAAGCAGTGTACGCACGGGCACTACCAGAAAATGTAGCGTACGCATGCTCAAAAATGCTATACATGTGTGAAGTACAAATCAGGCAGGCGGTAAGGAACGGGTAGCGACAGACAACCCCACCAAGCCCTGCCTACCCACACTGTGTCAAAAAGAGGCCAGGTAGTGAAACGCAAAGAAAAATACAATGCAAAGGAAAGGAAGTATTGCAAAGGGAAACACACGTTCCCTGAAGAAAAATGAGTACTGAAAAAGTGAAAGGTAAAAAGCACTATCACCAAAAATAAATATTGAAAAAATTTGGCAAAGAAAAAAATTTCTCTAAATATATTCATTTTGTTTGCAATATATACATGCCTTTGGTACACACATTTGTTTGCAGTGCTATGTGGCTTCAATTTGACTCCATACATTTAACTTTCGAACAACTTGGTTGTTAAATATCCATTCATTCATTCATTTCAGACAGTCATGTGAAACAGTTCAGCAGAGGTACAAAACAGCGCTGAAAAAAGTATAACGTCTGATTTTGAATATAAACATTTAACTGAACAATCTAACAGTTAAACACTTAAAAAATCTGTTTACATTTCAGGCACTTGGATATTTAGTTAATTTATTTTTTCTCCGTATGTGTATAATGTGTATAATGTGTAATTCATAAATCAGCAGAGATGCACTTTTTCATGTTTTCCAGTTGGGAAACATTAACATGAACAAATAAACCATGTTTTATTCTGACTGTCTGCTCTGCCTTTTAAAAAACGTAACAATAACAATATATAGCTCTGAAAAATTAAGAGACCACAGCAATATTTTTAGTTCATTTCTCAATTTATGGGTATGCTTCTGTGTAAAATATACATTTTTATAAACTCCAACCTGGCTCTTCTCCGTTTCTCATTAGTGAAGGGCTTCTGCCTTGCTTTATGGGACTTCAGTCCTATTTCTTGAAGCCTGTTACAAACTTGTCCTAGCAGTGCACCTCACACCACTTAATGTTTCCCATTCTTTTGAAGGTCACTTGTTGCCATCCTCCGATTCATGAGGCACTGTTGGATGGTCATTTCTGGCATAAGAACGTCTCTTCTGCCCTCTGCCTGGCTGGTCTTTTGTCAGTCCCACTGTCTCCTGCTTCACATTGTTCTTGTGTACTGCAATCTTAGAAATTTTGAGCCTGGAAGCAACCTGCTGCTCAGCATAGCCTTCCGGCAGCAGAACCAGGACTTTTTTAAAAAAATGGAGTGGTCTCTTAAGTTTTTCCAGGGCTGCATATATCCAGTATAAATGTTCCTAAAATATTGAGATATTATTTTATAGTCATATCACCCTACTGTTATGTACTCAAGCACTAAAAATTACTATAATTCACATCCCTAGCAGGCACCCCGCTATATGTGCCACAAACCGGTTGGGACACGGTTGACGTCCACCTGAAGTTCTTGGATTACTGG
Organism: Mormyrops attenuatus; assembly: GCA_026777985.1. Lineage (NCBI taxonomy): Eukaryota > Metazoa > Chordata > Actinopteri > Osteoglossiformes > Mormyridae > Mormyrops > Mormyrops attenuatus. The sequence continues at coordinate 24,423,139 of JAODKC010000044.1, read as the reverse complement.
CCTGCAGAAGCAGGACTTCTAAACACAAAAGGAGACAAGACAGGAATGGGAACAGGATTGGACTGGGGAAGACCAAGACTAGAGACAGGGCTGAAGCCGGGACAGGATGGGACTTGGAGACAGGGCGCCAGGGCTGACTCCTTTGGTTTGAAGTCGAGCATTCAGCCATAAAAAGGCTTGGCATGGGTGGAGGGAAACTGCGATGCAGATGTGAGTACAGGAGGTTTATTAAACAATATACAAAGGTTGATTAATAAGATGATCATGGTAACAAAGAAGACAAAGACATTAATACCCACAACAAACACTCGACTCATCAGCCAGGGCCTAAGCCCTTTCATCTATAGGGATAAACACAGGAAGCCATGACGGCAATCAGGGTAGGGCCCTTGGTAATTACTAGACACAATAGGCCTTACAATATGAGGCCGATTTTGTGATTTTCTTTAACGTCTGATTTTATTTTGTAATCATAATAGCAAACCAGGAAGGTGTACGGTGTACAACAAGGTATGAAAATATTCTGTGGCTGAAAACGTAACTGAAGATTCTTTGCAGTTATATCTTGTCTCCCTAACGTAGGCCTACAACTTCAAAATAGATGTTATCATATTTGCTATTACTATTATTTTTATTTAGTTGAAGCAATTTTATTTAGTTTAATTTTATGATTTCACACAGTAACTGGAAGAAAAGAAATACCCTATTGGAATTACCCACCATAATATCTGCGGATAAACTACGTAAGTGTCATTTTGATAGATTTGTATCACATAAATAAAGCAGACCTTACCCAGTATGTGGAAATTCATTACAACGGTGACGTCACTCCTTGGATTGCAGCCTTGAGTTTGATTCCCTATCCCTAGTCAGATATTTGCATCAGATTGCTAATCCACTTGTATATGTTATATTTTGCAGGTTGTACTGTAACAATGCAAATAATCCCTTCAAATGTATGTGCAAACCGTAGACTAGTCAAAATAATTCTATTCACCATTTCATCATCACGTTTTGCAACCATTACCTGTACAAGTTTTTAAACTGAAATCAGAACTGCATTACAACACTAGAAATACGACCTACAATAACCGCAATCCATGAATGCGGCGAAAGTCTTCATACATAATTGGGTTGTAAAACTAGTTGAGGCGTCACGTTATACGCATTATAATTTGTATTGGGATGATCCACAAATTTGAATAATATGCTGAGGATTCGTCGGCCACAAATCAGTTGAACCAAGAATAATTTACGCTTGCTTCCTTTAATGATTCACTTTGCAATGACAGGGAACCCAAAGAAGCGTACCCAAAGCTAGTCCACCGAAAAATTACACTTAAGTTAGTTTCAACCTCGAACACATTATGTTCTCAAAGATTAAAAATACTCTATTTGGTTATGTATTACGTATGTTCTTGCGTATCCCATAGAGAAGTAATAACGCAGAGCAAAGCAGCTTGCACAGGTGCACAAGTCGGCATATGTACAGAAACCATAACTGCGTTTCAGAAGTAATCGACTCGCAATATATATTATTTAAATTCAGTTACAAGAATAGCCACCTGCAATCAAAAAGAAAGCGCAAAACATTTCAAACGTCATTTTATCACGTTACAACACGTTTTTATATATTTTATCATTATTATTGTTGCAGTTAGTCGTTATTAAACTCTTGTTTCAAATGTGGATAACTGCATACTAGAAAGCACACATATTATCATGTTATGTTTCTCTACATTTCTATTTGTAACAGAAAATCAAAAGGAGTTTAACGCAGAAAAAGTAGGGTAGAGTAAAGTAACACAGCAGTCTTAACCCAGCAGAGCGGTAACATCATAAGCCGTTCGCAGATTTACTGACGCTTATATATAAACCCATCAACTGCTGAGCCGCTCTCGTACTCACCTTTTCCTTGCCGTGGGACAGCCGCGCTTACGAAAAGGGCGATGAATACGTATAACAGTCCCATCCTTCTTTACAGCTATATGATCCACGATTAGAGAAAATAACAATAAAACAACGATAAAACTTTAGTTCCGTATGGTCAACTCTGCAGTAATAAATAACAGTATCCCCAGAGCTGACCTTTGCAAGTCCTTTTTTCAAAGAAAAAAAGATTCTGCCTATGCTGAATGTTTTAAGGGTTGAGCTTTTCTGCTCTGGTCGCTTAACCGCAGTAATAGCCTAATAACGGAGGGAATGTGAGCTTGTGGGATGTGGATCTTATTCTACGCGCAGACAGTGAGAGAGCTGTAAGCAGACGGTGGCAGAAGACCAATCGGGGCGCTGTTTTGCTGATAAAGGCAACCTCTGCTCCTCCCCACACATGTTAGCACTGCCAATACAAAGCAACGTGGAATCTAGCTGGGATGGGCCAAGAAGATTTTATTGCTGAAGATTGTGGACACTAGGAGCAGGCAGCAGAAAACCTTTAAAACAGATGAAAATGAAAACAGAATAAGTACACAGGAACGCTTCTATATCGTTTTAATTTTAACTGTGGAGGGAAGGTGAGTGTCCTAAGTGAGACTCAAGCCTTTCCCAAGAAGGACAGGCAGAAACCTGAGGTACACCCTGGATGGGATGAATTTTCCAAATATGCACTACTACAGTAAAAGAAGAATTATTTCAAAACGTAAAAAAGTATTATGTTAAACACTATATGGCTGAGGAGTATTTCTCTAATTCCTTAGCAGAAAGGTATCCAAAACAACCCATGGTATCTTAATGTGTGTCTGTCCATCTACTGTACTTTCTATGAGCGCTTGTCCAATTCGAGTTTGCCGGGGGTTCTGAGTCTAGGGCACAAGGCAGAGATCAAGGCAGGATGGGGTGCCAACCCATCGCGGGTCTTAATGTGTACTGAAGCAATGTGCATGTCTTCCTCTCACTTAGAAAGCAAACAAATAAAATGGAATTTTGCAGTGCTGTAATGCATTACATCTGCTGCCAAGTATGCACTGGATTTTTGACAAAGAGCTGTTTGTGAGGCAGGGTGGGTACAGCAAAGGTTATTTTAAAGAGACAGATTCAGGCATTGCAGGATACTGTCAAGTAAAGTACTTAAACAAATAAAAAGAGAAATATTTCAGTTTTTCACTATGCTTCCATTTTATGCTTTCATGTAAGTAAAGGTAGTAAAAATCATTTTGATTTAAGGACTGGAAAGGAATGGATGACTGAAGGTAATTATAATGTAGCATGTAACATGCAGGACAGAAAGAGGTTGTGTCACCTACTTACAGATACTAATTATGGTTGCAATGATCGTGAAGCTCTTGAAAAATGTGGAATAATGCAAGATGCTTTAATATAAAATAATACCATTCACTTATTGTGTCTTTCTATCCGTTCATCTACCAATCACTTCAGTACTGAACAGGGTGCTAATAAACCTCTCATTCACCCTCCCAGCAGTCCCAGATCTTACATCATCCCTCCACCCACCCATCCATCCATCCGTCTATCCATCCACAAATATAATAATTTTTTTCTCCAAGAAGAAAAGCCTCCAGTTTTTTAAAGGATGCTGGAGACGGTGACAGCAAAGGGCAGCAGCCATCCAATACCAATCCCAGTTCACCATGGTCAGACTTCTTGACTTATCGGACCAGATTTCTTGACTCTGTAAGATTGTTGGAGCTGGGATGATTTATCAGCCAATGTTGTAAATTTTGTTTGCCAGTGTGGAAGCCTGCCTATTGATCTTGCACTGCACAGATAACGTTCAAAGATGTTTAGTCCTGTTATTATAGATGGAAAGCATTTAAGTTCATTCTGGTGTTTTATACAAACACTCTTGAATTTGTTCAGTAGTGTATTTGAGGGTGCTATCATATTGTTACAGGGGAACATTATGAAGTCACAGTGTTTGTACCCTAAGCTGTACCTAGGCTCATATTATTCAGTTGTCATACAATCATGCAGAGGAATTTGTGGACCTAATAAAGACGGCTTCCCATACCATTATAGATTTCCTACCTTGTTTAACACTGTGGGAGCAGGCGCCTTGGAGGGGCATGGATACCCTGACAGACTTGGTAGGCTCCTTGATACAATAAATAAGAGACACCCAGGATACACTATACATCTACTCAGTAAATTTTACCACGTGGGTCCACCTCCCACCACCCATATTTGGGGGGACTCAAGTTTGTCAAGGACCCAGAATTTCTAGCCACGCCCCTGTGTATGAGTCAAATTTTGTGCTCATTATACCAAGTTATGCATCTTTTTGCATTGGTCTTTGATCTATCCAGTTTTCAAACAACAATCCTATCATAAATTCGAGCTTTGTGAGACTAGGTCACAGAAGCGCTGATTCACTGTGGTAGTAATTTTGAGTTCATACTTTTTTGTGGTGTTTAGAAACTGTCTGCTAAGGGTTTGTCAATCACTGTCAGTGACTTTCAACTTATGACCACATTTCTTTGCTGATGCAGTTTATCCCTTATTGCATATGCTGTCACCTTGTAACAATAATTTAGCAGTTTTTTGGACCAATACACTTTTTTCCCCAAATTTAAAAACTCATATATTGCATATAGTGCTGATGATCATATTTAATTTTAAATAAAAAATTTATACATTTAAAGTAGATTGAAAGAAGGAAACCTGAAATATTTTCTAACAGGAATTATCCATGACTTAGACATCGGCATGTAATAACTATTTCTTAATATAGCTGGACTAATCAAGGAAAATCGAAAGCTACAATTTGAAGTGGAAATAATGTTGAATCAAGCTATCATAGTATTTTTACCTTGAACTGTTATTCTGTCACTGTCACAGAATTATATATATATATGCAGTCCTGCTGAAATTATCCACAGAATCTCTAGCATTATGAGAGCCTAGTTTTTCCCCAGTTTTGGCACGCAACCCACTCAGCATAATCGCATTATTCTCTAGATACTTATGTTCCTTCATCAATGGACTGAACTTCTTTGTCTAAAAGACTAAAATTGTGTTTTCTGCACAAAAACCTAAGTTAAATATTGAAATTTGGTATGTAATGTGGACATTGCCTTGATTAAAAAAAAAACAAGTGCCTGATTTACAACCTCAAATGAATCTTGATAGAGTTTGAAATCATGCATTTATGAAATAACATCCAAAATATTGTGTATGATATCATAGTCCAGGAGGTGAGAGTGTGCTTTTTCTTGACTGACTCCGAATCAATACTTTTAAAGGGGTATATTTTGGCGAAGCACTCTTTTCCAGAGTCATCAAATTCTAAGTTTAAGGGCACTGGTTCAAAATAGATGAAGCTGTTTTTAAAGATTGTCTTCTGGCACCGACCTGTCTAGAAAAGTCTATTGAATGCCTTGCATGAAGATGTTTTTGAAGTTCATTGATTACATTTTTAATGATAGTATCTTTCAAAGTTTGTAAAAAAAAAGAGAGCTTCATAAACACTAAGCACATGAAGGATCTCACTGAGTCACAGCCTTCAGAGTCACTAAAAGTCAAAGATATGCTACACTCTGTTTCACAACCCTGAAAAAATTCTTGGTCTGTACTTTTGTTCAAATTTTGGCCTTTGCAGCCATTATTGCACTCGTGTATGCCGTACCTTTTTCATCTTCTTTACTGATAGTGGCATTCTGCAGATCTGTATCTGGAACGTGGTAATTGGTTAAATGCATTCTATCTGATATCATAAGGTGAAAATATGTAGCTGGGTGGAAAATGCGTAGATAATCTACTCTTTAAAAAATGTGTCAATCTGGGGTTGTGATGGGCTGTCACATATTTTAGGTGCACCCAGTCTCCTTGACCTTGTTGAATATCCATATTTTTTACAACCCTGGTCACTGTGGAGCCATCACGAACATCTCCTCAAGCTGAAATCCTCTGCCTCATACATTTGCTTGTGTTAGTCCCAAAGAGTTGCTGTACAGAGACAAAGTAGTAAGTATCAAAATATGAAACCATTAAGCAACATTCAGACTTCACTGCAAAGCATTAACGGAGTAGGTGGACCAAATTTGCAGTTGAACTGAATCTTGGTTTTTATGCTAAAGATTAATAATGGAAATATGCCTTGATCTCTACTCATTTTCCATAAGCACTTATATATGCAATTGGCTTGCAACCTATGGAACAAAGCGTGGTACATAAAAGGAGAAACACCTATCCACAGCAACAGGCACATTCACACACAATTGGAAATGTAGAGACACTGATTCAATCAATTGCAAGTTTTTGGAATCCAAGAGAAAACCAGATTACCCAAAGAAAACCCACACAAATAAGCAACAAGTACACACGCACATAGCTGAAAGCAGAAATGAAACCCACCCCCCTGGAGGCATGAGGCGACAGTCCACTAAGCTAGCATGCCGCCAAGCTTCAACCCTTGCATTTGAGCTTGAGATTAATTTAATGTCTCTCCAAACCAGATTAAGTTTCCTTAGAGAAGGCTGAACATTTTAAAAAGCTCATTTTAAATCAATCATAATTCATTATTCACTCTATAAATCATCTTGATGTGTAACACTTTATGCATAGAGACAATTTATATGGCCTTCAGTCAAATTGTTGACCAGGATGTAAATGAATATTCCAATACTAATATCAGATAAAATAATAGATTTCCAGTAGTAATATGATCCTTACAGTATTTCATTCACAAATCATTAGTCATCATGGGTTTGGCAAGGAAATTCCTTATTCTTGCTCGTCTTTTTTCTCGTTTTTGCAGAGAGATACCATTGCTCCCTATTTTATCTTATTCTGCAGTCTTATTTTATTGTTATCTTTTAATCATATTTATTATTATAAATAGATTCTTTTTACAGTGGTACCTCAGAACTCGAACTTAATCCATTCAGAACTCTGGTTTGAATCCTAAAACGTTCAAGTTCTGATCGAATTTTCCCCATAAGAAATAATGGAAAACCAATTAATTGACTCCCGGACCCAAAAAATTACACCTAAATATGTTATTTTTTAGCATTTAAACACAAAATGAACAGGATAAAACAAGAAGAGCATCTACTAAACACATCTAAGCACATCACACCAGTAATTTGTAAAGTAAGGAAATAAATGTATCCAAACAATGTAAAGTTTTCAATAATTTCTTTCTTTTACTCAGCTGTGGTTCACAGTCTTGCGCTTTACCACTTTTGGTGCTGCTTTTTTGGAGCCATAGCTACCAATAAAAGATTAACCTGAAAAAAATAAAAATCAGCAGTCTTAATTTGTCCCAAACACTACGCCAACACTTTAAGCCGTGCGTAACATTTTTTTTCTTAATGGCTTCCAAAACGATAAAGAATGTACCCCAACACTAGACTATGCCATGCGGTGCATTGTTTATTTTTATTATTACTCTGTATTCGTTAATTTGTTCATAAATCGCAAACTTTTAGGTTCTAACATTCGTTTCCCTTTGTTTCCCTTTGTTTCCGCTGAGAGACATGCCGCGTGATTCATTTCCCCGCGCGTACAAGTTATCTTAGGTCGGCGTTCACGGTTTGACTTCTGAGATTCATATCGAGTTCTAGGTCATTTTTTTCGAACTGGTTGGTTCGACTTAAGAATTTCGAGTCCTAATGAATTCGAGTACTGAGGCACCACTGTGTTTTGTTTCACTTTGTATTATTCAGTTCCTTTTAAGCATATCTTGGAAGTAGTTGTAAAGGCACAGTGTACAATTGTGACAAAACTTGAGATTTTCATTGGAAATTGTACATGTGCTTGCTTCATTTGAGTAGATAGTTGAGGAACATAGAAGTCCATTGTTATCACCACTTAAGCACCCAGCCATCTTCATAAAGGCATTCAAGTCATTTTTCTGTAGAATCTCAGCCCAAACTTCTCCGACAGCCTGTGACTCATTTGCTGCTGTGCTATCCTATATATCATTAAAAGCTAATGGAATGGAGGAATGTATTTCCCTATTAAAAGATCAACAGGCATGTTCCCACACTGGGAAACAAAATTTACAATATTGCTTGATAAATCATTCCAGCTTCAACAATCTTACAAAGTCAAGAAATCTCGCCCTGATGAACTGGGATTGGCATTGGATGGCCTCTGCCCTTTGTTTTGACCAAACTGACTTCTTCCAAATGTGCCTTTTAGGTGGGACTTCTGAAGGAGGGGATCAACAACACTGTATTCAAAGTACCTTCCAGTCTGACCAAATTTAAAAGGAAATTCTATGTTAGTTTTCTTCTATTTTTTTTAATAAATACTATAGAAACACAATTAGAAACTAATTTCTTACAGTTATGTACCTCCAGGGAGTATTTTACTTCCTAGTGCACTGTTTGCTTTGCAATAACACGAAGGATTAATGCAAAACTGCTTTTTAGAACCTAGGAAATGGTTGGGGTGATTATTAATAATTGAATAGCAATATTATTAAGTTTTTCATCTGCTTCAGATTTTCAATCTGAGGGTTGCAATGGAAGTACTGCAAGAAGGTCATCTCAGACCACCCTTACCGAGGCCATGGACAATCACTCACTCTGGGGGATCCCCAGATGCAACCAAGTCAGTTGGGAGATATGAGATATGTTATGTTATGAGGCATAACATTAAAACCACCGACAGGTGAAGTGAAAAACGTTGACTACCTCTTTACAAAGGCATCTGCCATTATATATTAGGCAAGAGAACAGTTCGTTCTTGAAGCTGATGTGTTGAAGGCAGGAAAAATGGGCAAGCTTAAAGATCTGTTTGTTAAAGGATTAAATTGTGATGGCTAGATGACTGGGTCAGAGCATCTCCAAAACATCAAGTCTTGTGGAGTGTTGCCGGTATACAGTGGTCAGGACGTGGTCCAAGGAAGGTCAACCAGTGAACCGGAGATGGCCTCATGAATGCCCAAAGCTCATTGATGCGCATGGGGAGTGAAGGTTAGCCTGTCTGGTCCGATCCCATAGGAGCACTATTGTAGCAGAAATAGCTGAAAATGTTAATGCCGGCTATGTTAGAAAGATGTCAGAACATACAGAGCATTATAGCCTCCTCTGCATAGGGCTGCATATCTGCAGACCAGTCAGTCAGAATACCCATGCTGACCCCTGTCCTCCGGCAAAAGCACCTTCAATGGGCACGTGAGCATCAGGATTGGACCATAGAGCAATGGAAGATGGTGGCCTGGTCTGATGAGTCACGTGTTCTGCTACATCATATGGATGGCTGGGTGCGTGTGTGCTATTTACCTGGTGAAGAAATGGCAAGCTGGTGGAATCAGTGTGATGCTCTAGTAAATGTTGTACTGGGAAATCTTGGCTTCTGGCTTTCACATGTACCACCCGCCTAAACATTGTTGCAGACCAAGTACACCCCATTCATGGGAACAGCATTCCCCAATGGCACTGGCCTCTTTCAGCAGGATAATGTGTCCTACCAAACTGGCAAAAAATTGTTCAGGAATGGTTTGAGGAACATGAAAAAAGGTCAAAGTGTTAGCTTGGCCTCCAAATTCCCCAGATCTCAATCCAATCGAGTATCTGTGGGATGTGCTGGACAAACAAGTCTGATCCACGGCAGTCCCACTTCAGTTTATGGGACTGAAAGGATCTCCTGCTAATGCTAGCCCCAGATACTACACAATATTAGGCTGGTGGTTTTAATGTTACTGCTGATCGGTGTATTTCCTCCAGTGTGTCCTGGATCTTCCTCAGGGCCTCCATCCAGGGGGATGAATAGCTACCTGGGGAACCAACCAGGGGCCTGTATCACAAAACAGGATTTCTTGCTTAGTTAGATAATCTGCCGGATTTGAGGTACCCCAGTTTAATTGCACTTTATCTTCGTTCATTTACATTTAACCTAGACTACCTTATATCCGACAAGTTGTCCAGCTAAGCTGGAAATGCGGCTTTGTGGTACAGGCCCAGCTGGCATCCTTATAAGATGCCTGACCCACCTCAGGTGGCACATCTTAATCCAAACATCCTAGCTTAGCTGCTTCACATATGTGTTGTAGGTCCTGGTTGGATGAGGCCAGAAGCACAACATCATCTGCTAGTAGCAAGGATGCCACCTCTAACCCATTCTGGTCAGCCTTTCAGCCTTGACTATGCTTTGATATCCTAGCCTGTAAAATCACAAACATTAGTAGTGACACACCCTTGATAGAGGGTAAGACACACTCTAAATAGCTTCTTTTCTGTGTCAAGGATGCAGGCACAACACTTGCTAGATTCATACTGGGCCCTAATAGCATGTGTTGGTAGCACAGTTAGTAAGTACCTACAGTAAGTCAGGGAACACAGTCATATACCTTCACCAAGCCCACAAAGTACATGTGGTCTTCAAGCATATTCCAGTGAAAACCCCTTACAGCTGCATGAGAATGAAAAGTTTGTCCAGTTTTATGGCCAGGTAGGAATCTGCATTGTTTGTCCTAAACCTGAGATTCAACCACTGGATAGAGTATCCACTCTCGTACCCTAGTTCCTCCCTAGTACTTTGGCATATTTTCAGACAGCCTTAGAAGATTGATCCTCCTATTTTTGGAACACACCTTCTGGTATCCCTGTTTAAAACAGGGACCTCGATCCCTATTTACTAGTGCAGAGGTACTTTACCTAATATTACAATATGGAAGAGTTTCATCAGCCACACCACCCCAAAATATCCAGTTGTTTCGATATCCCTTGACAGCTAAAATACACCACTGATGATTTCTGTTATGGCAGCCACTGACCACTATAGCAACCTCAGCTACAGCGATAAACTCTGATCTACCTAAAGTTTCCAACACTGTCTCCTGGTGAGTGGGCATATCCACCAAGTTGAGGAGCTACTCAAAGTGTTCCTACTCCATATATCCCCAGAGTTGGTCAGTACTTCTCCATTTCTGCTAAAAACAGCTTGAGCATGGATCCACCTCTCATAGCATGTTGCTCCTCACAGACTCTTTGGTAGTATGTTTATAGTCATGTTCTTGTCATTGTTTACAGTTCACTCAGTCACAGGGAGACATTTTCAAAGCATCACTCAGAGCCAGCATTTTCAAAGGGAGCAGAGGTCTTCTGTTTCACAAAGACATGGCTGGTTGCCAGCATGTCAGACTCTGAAATCCAACCACCGTGTTTTTCTGTCTACCACATTCGTGGGCCTGAATCATCCAGGAAAAAATACATTCCCCACAGATGTGAATCTCACATCTCATAGTTCTGTTCACCTGACCTAGAGTTTCTGCTGATCAAGTGCCATCTGCCTAGAGAGTTCTCAATGGTTTTTATGACTGCCGTTTACCTTCCAACAGAATATACCATCATTACCCTAAACAAACTGTATAAAATCATCACCAAATATGCAAATGAGCATCCTGAAAGAAGTTTTCTTACTGCTGGTGACTTCAGTAGAGATTAAAACATTAAAAAATTCAGGAAAGTTTCCCTCACGTACCATCCGCACATCTCATCCACCATTAGGGGCACTAATATTATGGATGACTGCTACACTGTGAACAAAGATGTGTACCGTGTCTGCACCTTAGACAATCGGATCGCCTCTGTGCTGTTACTTCCTGTGTATAAAAAGAGGCTGAAGAATGTGGAGCTGGTGTCAAGAAAGATGCAGTGCTGGAAACAAGAGATAGGAAAAAGTTCAGGACTTTTGATCCTGCAGGCTTGGCTTTGTGCAGAGACTCCTCCTTTGACCTAGATTAGTGTGCAACTATCTGTCTGAGAATATGCTAAGGTGCTAGAGAGGAGCCTATGCCAAAATACTAGAGAGGAACCTATGTTAGGAGCTGCATGGATGACTGCATAACTAGAAGGACAATCTGCACATTTCCAAATCAAAAGTACTTAAAAAAAACATAAAATGGCAATTCAGCAACAAAGTGGAAATGCAGTTTGGTAGATATGACAGGGTGTCCAGACACTCACGGATCACAGACTATAGTCACAACTAATCACAGAGACTAGAAAATCCCTCCCAAATGAAATGCTTTTTGAGCTTGCTAATAAACATCTTCTAGTAGAAGTGCATGCAGCACTGTATGAACCAAGTACCACTCTGTGGATGAGGTAAGGAAGACTTTCAAATGAGTCTACATCCGCAATCAGCCTCAATGGACAGAGTTTCTTTTCATGTATTAAAAATCTGCAGCAACTACTTAGCAGTTGTTTTCAGCAGCATTTTTAATCTCTCTCTGAGAAACTATATGGTTGCCAACTGCTTCAAAAACAGCAGGATTTGACCCATTAAAATGAAGTGCTCTAAGTGGTCTGTGCAGGACACAGTAAGGGCATCATCCTGGACAGTTTAGATCCCCTACAGTTAGCCTGCTCCCACAAGAGGTCCACTTAGGATGGCATTATTAATTGCCCTCCATACCATCCTGGACAATAGAAACTCATACGCCAGGTTATTATTTGCAGCTTGTCATTTAACACTGATATATCCAGACTGACTATCAAGCTCCTGGGCCTGAGGCTTAGAGCCACCCTCTATAACTGGATCCTGGACTTGCTCATTAGCAGAACCTAACACATGCATGTCAGCAGGAATTTTCCACAACTGTGACACTCCACTGCACAGCTTGCTTAGCCCCCTGCTATATGACAAACTGCATCATTGTGTGGTTTGGAAGCTGCACCGCCAATGATAGAAAAACCCTGTAGTGCATAGTGCGCAGCAGCAGGAAAGATCGTTGGAGCACCACTCCCCTTCCTCCTAGACATCTACAACATCCACCCAGCCCACAAAGCAGTCAGCATTGTGGGAGACCCCACCAAACCTTCTTAGACCCACATAGCCCACAAAGCAGTCAGCATTATGGGAGACCCCACCCACCCCTTTTGCAGCCTATTCAGTCCCCTGCCACTTGGGAGAAGGTACCGGAGCCTCCATGCCTGCACCACCAGTCTGAGAAATAGTTTCATCCACAAAGCTGTCAGGATGCTGAAGACTTTCCTTTTTCTGGAAAATAAGACTGGAGTGTAACTCCAATTCACCCGTATCCAGCACCAGCTACTTATTTTATTTTGCTTACTTACCTACAACATAGACTGTTAGACCCTGAGTCTTTTTGCACAAAGTATTTTGTTTAATTTTATTTTGCATACATGTACAGCATCCTCCACAATTATTGGTACCCTTTGTAAAGAAATTGTAAAAAGGGTTTGAAAAAGTCCACCTTTTGGTGAAGTAGCTTCATGTCACACTGAAAAAAATTAGCTAAATCTAACCTTTCATCAAAATAAATTTATTCCAAGAACAAAAAAATCAAGAAATAATCACTTTAACAAAAACAAATGTGCCATGATTATTGGCACCCCTGGAAATTATAGTGAACACAATGTAACTGAAGCATGTTTTCCCTGTAAATTGTACATCTTTGAGATGATTGGAGTGGGTAGGAACCGTCAACCGTTAATCCATGACTTCCTGATTAACTGGGGTACAAACATGAGGTGACACAGAGCCCAAATTCCCTTAGTCATCCATCAACATGGGAAAGACAAGAGAACATACAAACCAAATGAAATCATCAGAAACTACCTTCATGCTATCAAATTATTTGGATGGTATGCCAGAAACAAAGCTTTTTTTTGTCAGTTAACCTGAAATGTAAGCACCTGGAGTTCACGAAATGCTACTACAATTTTGAATGGAACTCAATTCAATGGTCTGATGAAACAAAATGGACCTTTTTAGCAACAAACATTCAAGGTGGGTTTTGCTTTATAAAATCCCATGACATCTGTGCCTGCCACCCAGACACAGGTACTGGACTCTCTACAACATCCCATGTCATCCCGCACCGTGTCTCGATGACTGGCGTCAGCCAGACTATAGGTTCACCGTTCCATGCATAGGCTTCCATTAACACCAACGGAGAGACGGCTGCGTTTGGAGTGGTGCCATAACCGGGAGGCATGGACTGATGACGAATGGCATCGTACCATGTTCAGTGATGACTCTCAGTTCTGCATTACCACCGATGACGTGTGCACGTATGGCAGCGCTGAGGGAAGAGGACCAATCCTGCCAATGTTGTGGAGAGTCACACCGGCGTTACTCCTGGCATCATGGTGTGGGGAGCCATATGGTATGACTTCAGGTCATCTCTGGTAGTGATTCAGGGGACCCTGATGGCACAGCGCTACGTCAGTGACATCCTGTGTCCGCTTGACTTACCCCTCCTGAGACAGCACCCTGGTACACTCTTTCAACAAGACAGTGCCCATCCACACACGGCACGTATGTCTATGGACTGCCTGCGTCATGATGAGGTCCTCCTGTGGCCAGCCAGGTCCCCCGATCTTTCCCCAGCCGAACATGTGTGAGATCAGCTTTGATATCAACTCAGACCCAGTGCCAATCCACAAGATCTCAAGAGTTGTGGGCCGACTTGCCACAAGAGAGGATACAATGGTTGTACGACTCCCTTCCGCACCGTATCACCACATGTATCCAGGCCCGGGGGGGTGCTACACCCGACTGACATGGTATCAGCAGTGTGTCCACAGTGCCAACTCTGTTGTCCGTTTAATCTGATGCTATAATCATTGTGATGCAGTCACATGACCTTTCACCACATGCAGATTCATTTCATTTCCACCAATACACCTGAGTGCATAACTTTTTTTGTCACTGAGTGTAGCTTTCCATCTCCTACATAGGTCAGGCTTCTTCCCTGACAGAAACATTACACATTCCTCAAGTCACTGTCCATTTCCAAGGTCTCATCCATCTGGGTCCTTTCTACAAGATGGCTCTAAATAGCCATTTCAGTCTGAGCCCAGCTGGGTTATGTGGGCAGCCCGGCCACCAGCTCTCCTGCTGAACATCACCCCCAGGCCTGGCTCCAAGGTTGGGTCCCAATAACCCCATTCTAGGCAGGGTACCTTAGTCATAGTTTGCATGGCTTCTCCCCAGTAATGTAATTGTTAATGATAATGCTAATAGCAATGATATATACTATTATATAATAATATTATATAATTATATTACATACTATAAGGAAAACCTCCCACTGGCCACTGGAATCTAATTAAGCAACCAAATATATTATAGATGTATTGTAGATTTCTCTTTGCACTTCTGAAAAATGTTAAATCAAATTAAGTCCTACTCCAAGTTATTCTAATTAAAATATTTTTGGGGGAATTTGGTCATGATCACTATTTGCTTTAGGGTTATTCTGATTACTTATATAATTTTAAAATTTGAATTAATCTCATCCAATCTGGACTACGGTGTTGCATGGGATTCACTTTGGGTGATTAAGCAGGGACACAATATGATGCTAGCTTGGGTCCAGTTCAGAGACTATACAGCAGCTGTATACTGGCATAGTGTCTCATGTTTGGTCAATTCAGCCAAGAAGCTCACTGTATCCTGCTATGTAGCCAGTCCACCTCCAGTTTAACCAATCTATGTGACTAGTTACAAATTACCAGAGAGGGAGAGGGACTGTGAGAACACTTCTCACCGGGTCGGTATTGTAGTGGATCTGACAGTGGATTTGTGAGTCCAGCCTTGTTTTGTCCTTTTCCCTTGAAGCTATACACAGTGCAGGACAAAAGGAGTCCAGGGTCAGTGCCAGCAGCCATACAATACTATAATATATCTTTATATTGTATACTTTATATATTTATCTTTATATTATATATAAGACAATAATATTATAAGCTATTATAAAGGTAATTGTTAATATAATAAAATAATGTACAATTGAACAACCGAAAATTGATTATAGACAATACTATTGTCTGTAACCATATATTCTGGATGAGTGATTGGATGGATGATATAAAATTTACTTTTTCAGTTTTGAAATCAAATGGTAGGAGACAAAAATGCATAGGTTTGATAATGAAAGGGATAGTGGGAAAAAAATATAACAAGGAACCATTTGTTTAGTTCATAAAATGTACACACCATAGCCTCACAATACAAAAGAGGAGTAGAAATCTGATTAAAATACTGATCCAATTCTCTGTTCTTTGATATCTGCACACAATATATCTAATTCAATTATCTCTGGAATTTAAGTAATTTTTTATTAACATAGCACTCCTCAGCAACACCCGTGATGGTATCAAAAATGTTCTGATTTTTTTTTAGTAATATGTTGGGAAAGTGGCTCGTGATTACCATTGTAGTTTCACATGTCCACAATTGTGGGTTCAGTTCCTTCTGCAGTCATATGTCATTCACATTTATTTAGCAGATTCTTTTGTCAAATGAAACATACAAGTGAGGCAAATAACACAATACAAGCATACCTGCTGCAGAGGATTCAACCAGGCATAATTGTGGCTTGGACGAGTGGCTAGAAAATGCATGAATAGATGCTGAGCAGAAAGCCACATTGCAATTGTTAACAAACAATTTTTTTTTCCACTAAAGGCTACTGATGCAATGCAAATATTATTTAATTCTTTTCTCCTGTGCACATCGGGCAGCATGGTGGCACAGTGGTTAGCACTGTTACCTCACATCTAGGACTGTAAGTATATGCCCAGAGTTTGCATGTTCTACCTGTGTTGTGGTGCAGATTGCCTCAGGTCACCCCCATCCGCACAGTGAGTGAGCATGCCCTGCATTGTGCTGGCTCCCTGTCCTGGGTTATTCCCTGCCTTGTGCCCATAGCCTATAGGATGGGCTCCAGACCTTCATTGCTTATTACAAGTGGGTATAGAAAATGGATGAATTTTAAACATTTGTTATGCCTATCACAAAATTGGCACAGACACTGCCATCGGGTCAGAAAATTGTATATTGACGGCTTTGTGCCTTGCTAGGTGCTCAGCCTTGTTTGGAATGCCATGGAAAAGATAGCACCATTTACCCGGTGTAAATTGTGCAAACCTGTACTTTTTTGGTTTCATTGCTCAGGGGTGTAATGATGGCTCAGTAGGCGGCATTGTTGCTTCCCACCTCCAGGATTGGAGAGGTAAATTTTGTACTCTTCCTCTTTGTATATGGAGTTTACATAGTTTTCATTTTCTATATGGGTTTCATCTTGTAATTCAAAGGCAAACAGGTAGGTACATTTGTGTCTCTCTAAATTGCCCATAGTGTGTTGACCCTGAATTGGGCTGGCTCCTGGCTCAAGGTGTTTCCCAGCCTGCTGTTCTATGCCCCCCCGACTCTTCTCTGGAAATGTGGTCGAATGATTGATGGGGTTCCTGATTCTCTCTCTGTCAGCTCGTTCCTAGCTTTCTGGAGTCCCATTTCCTGGTTCCTGTCTTCTGAGCCCTTCTCAGCATTTGGGTCCTGCTCCTGCTTACTTTGCTAGAAAAGCAAGTAGCCAATGGGAATTGGCTGGTGACTCGGCTGGCAGTTCCAGAACAGTCTTGAGGATCATATCATATCATATAATATCATATAACCTGCCAGCTGGATGGGACCCCTGCTTTTTGGTGTTACCCTTTTTGTCTGGATTGCCGATTCCGACTCCTTCATAACACCAATAAGCATAATGTTAGTATTTTATTACTGACTAGTAACTGCAATAGCTCTGATCAGAGGAAGTTTTCTGAGTTTGAATCATAATGTTCAAAGTAGAAACAGATGGAAAAGGACACTAAATAAAATCCCATGAAGCCAGGAAACTGGAGGCTGACGGGTGGGTGGGAAAGATTCTCATACTTGTGGTTGTCTGAATGAACTACAGAATCATTGTGGAGAAATGGGGGTGGAGACATCAGGAACAGCCATGCCTGTGGCAGATAGCTAGTGACCTGGATTCTGGATTCTCAATTTTAAGCATTTAATCTGAACTGATACGCTTTGGAGTTAATGTCCATATGTACAGTACCCATATATTTATCTATACTCAGGGTGGGACTCTCCATCAGCATGAGAAACAGAATTACATTTCACATCTCCATACAATTTCTACAATGGTATGAGGTGGTATGGTGGTAACCCTTACAGTGACTTAATTTTCATCATTTTGGTTCTTGTACACCACCACAATGGATTTGAAATGAAACAATCAAGATGTGATTTAAGTGTAAACTTTAAACTTTAATTCAAGAGGTTTATGGAATGGGAGGACTGATGTTTAATTTGGAGGCTCAAATTGTATTCACAAACAGTCAGAGAAACAAAACAAGTCGAAGGGGAAACTTAGGTACAGGCAGAAGGTCAATACCAAATCCAAGAAAACACAAAGGCAACAAACGTAAGTTCAGGTAGTAAAAAAACACAGGTCATGCACAGAGATTGATGAACCATGGGAACTGCCCAGTACAGTGCAATCATACTACTTTGCACTGGACTAGGTGAGCGCTAGGCTTAAATCAGGTAACTAATTACTGAGAATGCATTGCAGTTGTTCAGTATTATGGAGAGGATGATTTCTGGTGGTTCAGATGAGTTTGAGCATAGTCCGGTCTTCAATGCAGGCGTGACAATGATACAGGAATATGATATGAGTCATTTAGGAATTTCCAGGTATTTTTGTACATAGTCCCCAGGGGCTTGAAAGTAACCGAACAAAGTAACATAATCATTAATATAATAATATTTTTTAATAATTGGTTGAAAATCTTTTGCAGTCAGGAAACATTGGTTGGTTTTCCTCTTCGATTTATGGGTATTGAATTTTGCTTGATATAAAGTGTAATATGGAATAGAGTGGAATATCCAGTGGACAGCATGCACAGATCAAAGCGTCCAGTGATCGCTTCACTGGAGATTCAGCCAAAGATTCTCAGTTAAAATGGGATGCAGGCTAATTCACAAAGATAGACGAGACTTCACAAAGGAATTGATTTATCAATGTAAAATATTCACAAAATATTAACACTTTAGACATGGAGAAGGTATAGCACAATCTTGTTTTAAAAAGCTAATCATAAGATTGTAAGTATTCCCTTGTAATAATAATATGTGTCTGGTTAGCTTCTAATTAAACCATATCACAAATGAATTTCAGCATGAAGTACGAAATTATTTTTAATATTAGCAAAAGTTTATGTGAGTTTACATACCTTACAGATATTTTGCCTGTGGTTTTTCATTAATTTACCACCCCAGTGGGTAAAACCTATTCTCAACACATCTATTAAATTATTTATATTTTCATGCTTTTTCCAGCCATACAGTTTTTCTTGAAATTCAAATGTACTTTGATGTTCAAATTTCTAGGATACTTTGGTCAAAAACTTTTTAAACTGCCTACCACTGTTTTCCTATAAGCCAAGGTTTAAGGAGCAACTGAATGAAACATGAATAGTTATTTACATATATTTTATCGGGTAATTGTATGCTTGACTGTATCCATCCACTTTCACATATTTGTGTAGGGCTATAGTGAATCTTGAGCCTATTGCATGGAGCACAAGGCATGAGGAGTACTCATACTACAGATATTTTTTAAATTTTAGAATCAAAAATGCATCTGAAATATATGTCATTGGATTGTGAGAGGGAATTGTAGTAACCATAGCATATGGGAGAATATGCAAACTCCATGCATACAGATATAGACTAGAACATAAATCTAAATCCCTGAGGGTATGAGATCACAGTCCAAACCAGAAAGTACTATTATATTAAATGCTGTGCATATATTTATTTTTAGAGGATCATATACAGTGAGCCGGTGGACAATGGTACTGGAATATCAAATTAAAAACCCTCATGAAAAACAGATCGTATACTGTAATATCTACAATCAGTTATATAACTGGAAAAAAAATCTCCTTCTAAACGAAATGTTGTGGTATGCCTCAGATTTACCCCTGCCTATAGTAATTTTCTTCTTTTTGAATTTTACACTCATTTTCCCACATTATCAGAATAAAGAAATCAGAATCAATTTAAATGCTGCGTTTTTTCTTTTTTGGGGGGGGTGGCTGCCAATGAGTCTAACTAGATATCTTACAGCTGAAGGAGGAAACTGACACTACATGAGGAGAACAAACTCTCACCTCCACACAGGGCAGAGGTGAGGTTCAAACATGAGTCAAACCAGGAGTTGTGAGTCATAAGCGCTACCCACGGAACCACCATGCCACTCCCATCTATTCCACCTCATGTTGCCAGAAAAACTCCTTATATTTTTTCCCTTATAGTGATATTTGGTATAGGTGCCAAGACTGTAACCAAGATAAGATGGATGGATGGATGGATGGACAGAGAGACTTATTAAGATAGCCAAATTTTGATTCTTTCTCTGCAATGCAAAAACGGTCCTCTGATTTTTTTCATGTTTTAAAATGAAAGTGAATACGAAAGTTCAAACAAGGAGACCTAAAGAATGCAAACAGATCCAATCACATCGATCAGGGGTT
>JAODKC010000044.1:24357638-24397377 GCA_026777985.1 Mormyrops attenuatus | reverse complement strand
GCCAGCAAATTTAACTTTGCCTCAAGCGGGGGGCGCTGGCAGTGATGCTCGCCTAGGGCGCCACACCGGCTAGGACCGGTACTGTCTGTATCTCTTTAAATTAATTTCCTTCTAGAAAAAATTTTAAAATAGTTGAAATTTAAATATAATGTTAAAGACAAAATTGTAATTTAATTGCATCACTGAAAATATGCATGTGCATTCACTGCATGATTATCAACAGTGCAGACAGTCTGAAGGAGTAGGCGTTTATCAATTTAAAATGTCTGAATTAAATAAAGGCATTTGTTCTATACATATAAATCACTATGTAATACTTCACTGAGCTGCACATGTTATAAATTAACAGCCTGCCCGAGAGTATTGTGGTTGCCATAACATTATCATTCTTGAAGCATTCTGGGTGCTTTCTCTGAAATTAGTAAGATGACTGTAGGAGATGTATTTCTTTTTTTGAAGATATGTGTTTGCACAAAACATGATGAAAATAATATGAGCTATAACAAAGGTCCATTCATCTTCCAATTGCATATTCAGTGCAGGGCGGCAGAGTAAAACAAAAGTTCTTGATTAAAACATATGCCAATATGAAAAATATAAAAATTGGTGGATGACAGGGTAATGGAATACTCAGACTTGTATAGTTTATATTAAACCTCTGTGCAGAACAGACACTGCATTTTAAACAATGGACTACTAATAAAATTTAGGTGCAGAGGCAAGGTTTGTAAATCTTCTGAAGGTTATTAAAATAAGGAGAGGACCTTTTGTGTTCCTCACACATTATGGAAAATAATAGATTATACAAATAATGCTTGTTAATTCTTCATTTTAGAAATTCAATATTTTCACATGGAACATTTATAATGCAGTTGAACACAGTCAGTGCATTAAAATAAGAAATAAAATGTCTCCAACTATATAACACAGCGGCGCCGTAAAGCAGGACGATTTAAACTTAGGACGATTCCAAGGACCCATATAACATTTGGAACATAATCTGAATATACATGATTTACTGGGGTTTTGAAGTGACTTATAGTAGAGGAAAATTATAAGGCATGCTCCCTGGGTTTTAAACCCACAACTTTTATGCTAATAATACAGTGCTCTACTTCCTGAGCTAGAGGAGCACATCCAAAAATATCATTATGCTTATCTTAAGTCATTAAGGATCGTGATCTTGATGCAGGGCAATTTGTGGGATCTGTTTTTCAGAAAAACTATGGTCCGATAGAGATCCCCAATGAAAGGCTCCAAAAAGAATAGATACACCCTCACCAGGGTAGTGTTAATGGGATCCATCCCTAGAGCCACTTTTTGGGATAACACAGAAAGTGCCTGATGGTCGTGCCATCTATGGAATCCAAGCCTGAACTGGCTATGTGGAGCCATCTTCTGGGCTCACCACTCAAAAGTGCCAGGATAAGACTGTGTAGCTTCTTCCAGTGTGTGTGAGAGCTACAAAGAATCTCTGGTGAATCAGTGTATGTATGCACCGAAGTTTACAGTACTCAGCCTTCATAAAAGGAAGTGCATAAGGTGCTCAAAAGGGTATCAAATATAGACCATCTTCTACGTACTTGGGGAATGATGATTTCCTTAAATCAATTTGATTTAAATCTGAGTCCAACTTATTTTTATTTAGAGACTATTTCAAAATACTTCAGCGATGTATTGTTCTAATTACTCCTAGACTTCCCTTACTTTTAACCAAACAAGTTCATCCAGGAACATTAAGTTGCACAGGATTCGCTTTTGGCTGATTAAATAATATCCACAAACACAATGTGAAAGCAGCTTGGTCTCAGTTCAGGGACAGCAAGGTGGTTGCAAACTAGCACAAATGTTTGGTCAATATAGCCTAGGGAATGGTTAATTGCATTATAAATGAAGGTTTATTAACACTTAAGTACACGTTTTCACTTTTCTCCTTGACTGGTGTTAGTACTGATATAAATCAAACATATTACAGAATAATGAAAGATAAAACAGATAATCAACTTACAATGACATTGAAAAGTAAATAAAAAAAACAAAATGCACAGTAATGTACATCCATCAGTAGTAATTATCTGCGTTTGTTTTGGTTGATGTGTGCCATCAATTAGTAAAGAGGCCCACTGCTATGGGAATAGAAGTTGTTTTTGGGCCTTGGTCCTGGATTTTACTGACCGGAATCTCAAACCCAAAAGGAAAGTCTGGAAGATGCAGTGGGCAGGATGAGGGGTTGGCAAAGATTCTGTTTGCTGAATTCCTGGCCCTGGAGTTGGAAAGGTTCTGGAGGGAAGGGAGGTCATAGCCAAAGATCTTTTGAGCAGACATAACGATGCGCTGGAGTATGGTCATGTTGAGCAATGGAAAGAACACTTTGAGACCCTCCTTAACCTTGTAAACATGTCCTCTCACCAGAAAGAAAAACATTTTTTTTTTTTTTTAAACTTGTGAAAGAAAAACATTCTGTTCATTTCCAGAGCCAAAATGAGGACTGTGAAAATCATTGTGACCTCTCACATCCTGGTTATCACTTGTTTGGACTCCTTCCCTCTGGCACACACTCAAAAAGTTCAAAATAACTTCTTCCCATAAGCTACAGCATTCATAAATGAATAAAATTGCTGCGACATAATGCATCTACTGTATTTTTGTAAAAACAATAATTTTGCGCTTGATCTCAGTATATTTACTAAAACATGCATTTAATAATTTTGATATCTCGCACTACTGTAGACTATGCGTTTTTTCAAAACATAATCATACTTTGTATTATTCCTGTACTGATTTTTAAATTCCTGAAATGCTTAACAGTCTGATGCAGCTGTGTGTGCTTCACTGGATTTTTTTTAGACTGTATTTTAAGCTCTATTGTTTGAGGCACGAGTGTTATGTCTGTATGACATAACGGCAACAGCAACAGCATCTACTATTCGAACCAGTAGCAAATTTCTAGTATGGGTTATATACTTGGCTTGTGAAGTCTCATTTATGTATATATTTCAAGGATCTAGTGAGGATTAGAGCCACCCTTTGCCTTCAGAATGGCTTCAGTTTTTCTTAGAATGCTATCATGCAAGTCCCTGTAGTGAGATCACAGTCTGGTATGGTAACAATAACACTATAGTACAAAAGAGAAGATCACTACAGATATTAGTGAAACACATGCAGCACATCACTGACTATTTCTTCTGGACAGAATCCGCCACAGGTGCAGCAGAAGCAGGACTGGTGCAATGCTGCACGATCCATCTTACCCTGGTTATAGAAGGTTCTCCAAACTGAGGTCTACCTGAAAGTATAACAGCATCCAGACTTCATACATATTGATTCCTCTGATCACAATACATATTTCCACTGTGCGATGGTCTATCTCAGATGCTTCTGACTCCAGAGAAGTCAATGACGCTGCTAGACATGGTTAACATGGACCTTCCTTTCAGCACAATAAAGTTTTAACTGGCATTCATGGATGTAACTACGTATTGTAATGCTTGGCAAAGTAATCCTAAGCTCATGTGGTTATGTCGATTATAGATGAATGACGATTCTTGATGTTGTACAGTCTGAGGGATCAGAGATCACGGTTATTCAGCTTAGGCTTGCGCCCTTACCCGTTACACACTGAAATTCCTCCAGATTCCTTGAATTTTTTAAACTATGTTATGCAATATAAATGGTGCAATATCCAAATCTCTTCCTATCATTCTTTGAGGAATGTTGTTTTTAAACATTTCAATAATTTTCTCATGCATTTGTTGGCAAACTAGCCCATTTTTGCCCTTAACAGACTAGACCTTACTTGGATGCTGTTTATGTACCAAATCATGATTACAATCACCTGTTGATGTCACCTGTTTCAAATCATGTCTATTTTACCTCAGTACTAGCCCTAAATTGCCCCCATGCCAACTTTATTTGGAATGTGATACAGGCCTGAAGGGCACTGAAATATATAGCTGACCAGACAAAAAATGAACTAATAGGATTTTAGGAAAAGTCCAGAGTAACAAAACAAGTAGTAGAATGAAAATACAAGTCAAAAAAACATATACAAGAAAATCCAAAATCAACACCATCACTTAGAATATAACTCAAGAAGAGACAGGCTCTCACATTGAGCAGCGTCCCCAGGGTTAAAGTATCCAACCCAATAATGTGGCACTGGTGCACACAATTGGGGACCAGCATAGTATTTAATATTCAGGTAAGGGGGGTTGTTTCTGCTGATGCAGTTCTGCTTGGGTACAACTGAGGTCTTCAAGGGCATTACAGAATTGGCTGGTAATGTGATATGTTGCTCACTAAACAATCCATTATACCTCAAATATTAATCTAAGCTGCACAATGACAATTTACTTTAAGAGCAATATAATAAGAAAATAATCAATTATTACAATAAATCGAATATAAAAGGATGGTAAAGGGGTTAAAGTAAAACACTTTCCTGGTGTGTCCTAGGAGGTCTACATTATCCACTTTTTCATAGTTTGTGTGAATGGGTGGATAACTGACAGCAGGAGACAGAGCAAAGAAAAGAAAGTAGTAACAAAAAAATGCACTCAGAACGATAGACAAAAATATACTGCTTTAGTTAAGCAATATACAGTAAGCTCACATCTAACAAACTAACAAAGCTCTCACCACACTCTCCACTTTCATTAGTCTGGGGAAATTCTCACAGGGCAAAAAATCTATTGTGGTGACAGAAATCTTAAGAGAACCCAGCACTGTGCTTAATCCACCCCCATTGCCTAAAATCTTCAGGGAAGGTACCTGAACTTTTGAAAGAGTTAAGAGGAGAAGGTCTTTGGCTTTTTTTCCATAACAATGAATTGACTGGAGTTTAGCATATTAATTATTCCCACCATTTGCTCTGCACATTATGTATAAATTATTTTATTCCATTTGGTTTTGCCCCAGTAAGCTGGGTCACAGTCTAGATGGCTCTCACAAGAGTGCTAGTGAAGCTGCTGTCTTACTATTTCATACTGAAACACCCGGATTATTTTTCTTTTTGTGTCTGGTCAAATGGCTCCATCTTTTTCAATGATGCTTGCGCTGTGTTGATGCCTTCCCTACTCTGACCCTCGTACATGAAAAGGAAACCCCAACACACCGGTCATAATTGTTTGGTTTCTGTTTATATTGATGTTAGCTGAATTAATAGAAAGACAATGGTTCCACTATACGTGATGTTCATTTCAACATTTCACCAGTCTTTGTATAAAGAAATGTTGTCTTTCAGCATTTGGTAAAATTTTAACACTATAGTATTAATAAGTGATGTATTGTTATATGCACATTATATTCTCATTCTAAATTGGAGTTGATGTCATGCTTTGAATTCTATTTTGAAGTACACATTTCGGTTTTTGTTGCCTACCGCCAACAGGAATTTATATATTTGGATCATATACTCTTTCATTGTCTTTTATGATACCAAAAAAACCTTAGCGCTTCTAATTTATTGTCTGCAAGGTTGTTTGTCAACCCACTTACAATGTAGACCATGGAATCATTCTTGTTCCTGAGCTCACGCTAAAATTCCTTTTTAAAAACCGGAATGTTTACCAGAGGTTACCAGAATGATGTAGGTTTTTTGTGAGGCTTCTTTGATTAAAATAGAAAATGATCAGTTGGATATTTGGATATTTCACACAAATCCCGAATGATAATGCTTTTTGCACACAATGGAGCAATCTGTGTAAACGCCTAATCCTCTCTCTAACTCATTCTAATGAATATGTGATAGAGAATCAATATATGAGCAACTGTTGAATATGTGATAGAGTCAGTAGGCAAGGAGTGATATATCTTGTTTAAATCATAGAAATTTAACATGCTATAGTCACACACTGACTACCATATATCTGGGCAGCCTCACTTTTCCCTGTACTGTAGGCAGTGCAGAAACCCTCTATAAATCTGATTTCTCTTTTTAAGTAGCTCCTGTACAGCACCTTTATATTATCCTTACATTGCTAATGACAGGCCACATATTTCTTAGTGAAGCAGTATTTAGTTGGATGAAATTAAATAAAATGTGAAAAATTGGCTGTGCAAGAAATTAGGTACCCTTGTAATTTTATTACGTTATTACCTGTGTTTTGCCTTGTGTGCCTTTCCGTTTGCCTAATAAATCCCTCGTTCCCCGATCTTTCGTCTCCATCTCCTACTTCCCTGGTCCGTGCTCCCCCCCGTGGTGTGACAATCAAAGGCTATAGGAAGCGTCTAGAGCACAGGTGTCAGACTCCAGTCCTGGGGGGCCAGAGCCCTGCACATGTTTGGGTTTCCCCTCGTTTAACACACCTGATTTAACTTCCTGTGCTAATTACCACATAGCTGTTGAGCTGAATCATTTGTGGAACAGGGAAAAAACTAAGCTACACAGGGCTCCGGCCCACCAGGAATGCAGTTTGACACCCCTGGTCTAGAGGCTGTTATATTTGCAAAAGGAGGCTCAACTAAGTACTGATGTAATATCTCTGTTGGGGTGCCCAAATATATGCACCTGTCTAATTTTGTTATGATGCATATTGGATATTTTCTGTTAATCCAATAAACTTAATGTCACTGCTGAAATACTGCTGTTTCCATAAGGCATGACATATGTTAATAGGAAGTTGCTACGTTGAAAGCTCAGCCAATGATTAAGAGGGGTTCCCAAACTTTTTCAAATGACTGTATATAATATTAATAATAATAATAATAATAATAATAATAACTTTATTAATCCCAGAGGGGAAGTTGTCTTTTACGCCTCCCTCAACTTGCTCTTTTGTAAGCAAGCTGTCCACGAATATATTATATATATTATATAATATGTATATTAAATATATAATATATTAACTTATATGTAAATTCTGCTCACCTTTTTTATTTTAGAAGTGATCTATTATTGTCACGCCCACGTCGCTATGACAACTGACGCCACCTACCACCACTTAGCAGACGGTACTTAAACCTCGCACTGGCAACAGCACTTTGTTTTCTCCCCAGTTGTGGTCTGTCTTCCTTGCCCTTCCTGAACCTCCCGCGCCTCCTGCCCTTCCGCCCCTCTCGTGAAATCCCTCGTGTCTTTACCTGTGTTCGTCATCCACGTAGTCGGATTGATCACCCGGCTTATCGACCTTTGGCTTCCCATCTCCTGACCCTGACTTTGGATTACACTCCGGCTTTCAGTGACACGATCGGATGACCTAGACCCGGCCCTTGACTACTCCTTGTGCTATTCCCCAATAAACTTGGTTGCTTCGATCTCTGTGTTCGCATCTTGGTTGGCAGGACAGAATACCTCGCCGCAAACATGGATCCTCAAGAGATGCAGGATCAGCTACAACAGGCACAAGCTCAAATCTCCCGTCTGATGGACGTTGTAAGGCAACTATAGCTTTCCGGAGCAGCTGCAGTTCCTCTCCCAATGCCATCTCCACACCCCCCGTATCAGTAGCCCTGCCGAACAGGTAGGACGGGAATCCTGACCAGTGCAAGGCATTTTTAATCCTGATTTGGCTCCGATCAGGATCAAGTGCATTTTATAATGTCATTGCTCTGCAGAAAGGCGCTTACCTGGGTCACCGCTCTATGGACAGAGGATAGCACACTCCTTCAATTCCCAAGCGAATTCCAATTCCAAGCGAATTTCAAGGAGGTGTTCGATCATCCCGCTGTGGGGCGGAACGTTGGTGATCAGCTGTTGGACTTGCGTCAGGGAACCCGTTCAGCGGCCCATTTTTCTCTCAAGTTCAGGACCCTAGCCACTGGCCTGGATTTGACCACAGATTGTCTGCAAAACCTCTATTGCCTAGCTCTTCGCCCAGAATAAAGCGCCGAACTGGCTTGTGGGGGGGCTACCTGAACCTTTGGGGAATACGTGAGGCTGTCCATCAACTTAGATACCATCCTCCGGGAACAACGCAGAATGCCAGCGTGCATGGAGGCATTGGCGGCAGCCCCGTCATCGTGTCCAGCGGAGCCAGAGCCAATGGTGTTAGGACGTGCACCGCTCACCCCGGAAGAGCGTGAAAGACGTTGCAGTTGAGGCCTATGTATTTACTGCAGCGACGCGGGGCATTTCATGCGCCCATATCTGAAGCGACTCACACTCCCCTGGAGAGACGCAGGTAAGAACAATAATTCCCCCTGATCTGACTAAAACCCAGTTAGTGGTGCCTGATCATACTTTGCTGGGAAATGGAAAGTATTAAAGGTCTGGGTCTGCTAGATTCAGGCTCTGCGGGAAATTTTGTGGATGCTGAGTTTGCACAGTTACACCAACTTTCCCTGGAGGAGATGCCTCAGCCATTAATGGTACAGGGAGTAGATGGAAAGCCTCTCTCCTCAGGTCTGGTGACTCACCACACGGTACCCCTGACCGTTAAGATGGGGATCCTGCATACCGAGACTATCCGATTAATTGTTGTTTCTTTACTGCAAGATAAGATCATTCTCGGATTCCCTTGGTTACAACGTCACAATCCCAAGATAGACTGGAGAAGCGGAGAGATCCAGGCATGGTCGTCGGACTGCTTTATGGGGTGTCTTAACATACCATGTTGAGTCTCCTCCATTGAGAACCCCTGCTCCGAGGATCCATCAGGTATCCCCCTGAAGTTTACCGTGATTTTTATGATGTGTTTAGCAAAACACAAGCCTACAGTCTCCCGCCTCATCGTCCTTCTGACTGCGCTATCGAACTTGTAGAGAATGCAGTTTCTCCCTGTGGACGTCTCTTCTCCCTGTCTCGACCAGAGGAGGAGGCCATGAAAACGTATGTACAGGAATCCCTGAAACAGGGGATCATTCGTCCCTCCACGTCGCCTTTTGCGTCTGGGTTCTTTTTTGTAGCCAAGAAAGATGGAGGGTTAAGACCTTGTATAGATTATTGAGCTCTCAACAAAATTACAAAAAAAAGAAGACAGTGTCTCCCACTGATCCCCTCAGCCTTAGAGCAACTTCATTCAGTACGTATTTTCACAAAGTTGGACTTACAGAGTGCCTACAAACTGATCAGAATAAAGGAAGGTGACGAATGGAAAACCTCTTTCATCACTACAACTGGACAATATGAATATCTAGTGATGCCTTACGGGCTTTCTAATAGCCCCTCGGTCTTCCAGTCCTTTATCAATGAGTTATTAGGCGACATGTTGAATATCTTTGTGATTGCATATATTGATGACATTCTGATTTATTCTGAAACAGAGGAACGACACATCGAGCACGTGCAACAGGTACTCCAACGTCTTAGACAGAATCAACTCTACGTGAAAGGTGAGAAGTGTGAGTTCCATCGTGACACAATGAAGTTCCTGGGGTATGTCATCTCCCCAGGGGGTGTGGCTATGGACTAAGGCAAGGTATCTGCTGTGCGGGATTGGCCCCAACCCAAGACTATTAAGGGACTTCAACGATTCTTGGGTTTCGCAAATTTTTATAGATGGTTTATTCAGAATTTCAGTAGAGTGGCAGCTCCATTTACAGACCTGATCAGACACGGAGAGAAGAAACTGAGGTGAACACCGGGGGCACATCTCGCCTTCAAGGATCTCAAGCAGTGGTTCTGCTCGGCCCCTGACAACCCGACTCCAAACTCCCGTTCCTGGTAGAAGTGGATGCCTCTGAGGTGGGCATCGGGGTAATCCTGGCCCAATGGACCCTCGCACCGGTAAGACCCATCCATGTGCCTTCTTGTCAAGTAAACTTACTGAGGCGGACCGAAATTATGACGTCGGGAATCGGGAATTGTTAGCCATAAAAAGGGCTTTAGAAGAATGGAGACACTGGTTAGAAGGAGCATTACATCCCTTCCAGGTACTTACGGATCATCGCAATTTACAATATCTTTGAGAAGCCAAATGTCTTAACTCTCGGCAGGACCGCTGGGTGCTGTTTTTCCACCTTTTTTGACTTTAAGGTCACCTACCTCCCAGGGTCCAAGAATGTCAAAACTTTCCATTAAAATTGCTTCTGTGCTTCTTCTTGCTACATACCATCGACAGCATGTGAAAACTGCTATCATTATTGTTATTGGTAGTTTATCCTGTCTTGATTACAGGTCTCCAAATCAAAAAAATCTGACAAGGTGTCTGACTAAGGAAGGAATCCTGCTTTCTGAAACAGGACCCAGTACTTTGGCACAACACACATTGTTTTTAAATGTGCTATATGAGTAAAAATGACTTGACTTGACATTTTATCAAATATATAATAATCATTATTATACTATTATACTATTATACTATCTTTTATTAATGATTTGTTCAATCAAAACTATAATATAATAATCATCATTCCCTTAATTTTCCAGTATGGTGTGGTGGCTCATTTGGTAGCACTATTGTCCAGTGGTTTGAATTCCTTCTCTGTGTTTGCGGGGTTTGTCTGTGTAATAACTATAGCAACCATAGAGTGAATCAGATTCAGTGAGTTTGGCTGCTGCTCAGTATCTTCAGGATTGTCAGTGAGGACAACTATTGTTGCATAACTGTTATGCATGGAGCGGCCCCCTATGTGGTCCCTGTACACAAATGACACCATAAACACCTTACAGCATTAACATACTCCAAGTTGGAAAAAATACCAACATGGAAATTACATCAGTATACCAAAATCACAAATGGAGTGAAGCACAAAGGAAACAGTAAGGGTCCCACAGAGCAACATCTACATCCTCCAAAGTAGACTCTGTGGCAGCGTGTGGCTCAGTGGGCTAAGCTTGTGTGCCTGTAATCAGAAGGTTGGTGGTTCAAACCCACCGTCTGCGGGTCCTTGAGTAAGGCCCTTAACCCCCAGCTCTTTGGGTGCCCCAACAGGTAGCGACAATGTCCCCATGGGGATCAATCAATTATCATTATCCTCACTTACAGTAATTCAAGGCAGAAAAAGCAATGAATTACACCTGGTCAGAATAGACAGGGAAAGCATCCATCATGAACTTGAAACAAAGCCCTATCCATCACAAAATATTTAAATGCATCTAATGTATTATAGATGAACATGACAAGTATATTTACACTTTGGAAACTGTGGAGAGAAATGAAGGTCAATATTATGTTCTTTGGGGCAGGGTGTGAGCATAAATGGTAGTTTCAAAAGATTTGGTGAAAGGTTTCGTAATCAAGGGGAAGTGGGGAGTAGATATGAGAGAGAAAGATAAAAAGTAGCAATATTTTATCCAAAAAAGAAAAAAGAAAATCAAAAACAGGAGATCATCCACAGCAAAAAGTGGGCTGGCCAATAAGTCATAATACCCAGTGTTCCCTGTTGTCACGCCCTGCATCCCAAATCCCCTCATTTTCTCCGTTGTGTGGCTCTAATGAGCCACGCTTGTTAATCTTACCTCTCATTACAGACCTCATGTGGATCACCCCAGGTGTCTCATCTGCTCCCTCATCAGTGATGTATATAGTGCCTCCCTGTCTCGAGCTCCCCAGTGCAGTCATTGATTTTGCTGCCTGCATGTGCTCCCCAGTGTGCCCTGTGTTCTCGCCTGATCCTCCCTACCCTGTTTTGACCCCTCCTCGTCTGTTTCCTTTTGCCCTGCCTGTAGTTTCATATAATAAAGCCCCTTTTGGTTTTCCCCACGCCTGGCTTCGCCTCCATCCTTGCCTTTGACGTGACACCTGGCATTGTCGAAGGGGCAGTTTTTAAAAAATGTTAACGTTGGGAAGGTGGCTGCAGCTGTCATAAACACTGTTACTGGCTGTGCCAAATTAGAGGTGGAGCACAGTGGGCATTTGCTGACCAGCAGTACAAAATCTGGATGCTGAAGTTTTGACCAGTGGCCACTGTCTATGATGCTGCAGTGTTTGCATGGGCACCTGTCAATCAACCAGAACGGCAAACATCCAAGGGTCGCAGATGTGCTGTTGTGACATCTTTAAATAAAAAAGCTTCACTTGATCTTTCAGGAACATACAGTGCTTACAGGGATTTGAAGTAATTAAGACTATGTATGAAGTTGAACAAACTTGATATTATTGTAACTGACAGGTTTAATCAGATACAATCATGAACTTTTTGATTTGATTTTTGAATTTCATTTTTTGGGGGTGGGGAGGAATTTTTAGTGGGAATTTAATTACAGAGAATATCACAGAGAAATATTTTGTATCATCACCCTAGATGACAGGAAATCCCATAAGAAGTGTAATTCTCACTGCACACATATTCGAAGTCTTAATTGGCAAAAAGAGGGAAGACACAAGACAACACATGAATAACTAACATGAACTAAACCACCCTGGAGTACAGTGATGAGTTAAAATGAGAAAATTCCTGTATGAAACCATTAATGTTGAAGTACAAAAGCCAAAAGCATCAATCATATATGTACATATTTACTAACAAACAACAAATTAAACAAAATTTGCTAATTCTAATTATGTGCCTGCCACAAAAGGATCATGAACAGAAAGCTATGCTTGCTTGTTTAGGGTGATGTTTCTTTGTATTGGACAAGCTTAAGCTTGCGCAAACTGAAATCACTGGTGATCCTGGGCTGTGGGCTGCACAGAGTCTCCCTGAGTGTCCATCAGTGGGAATCCCTTGAGGGGTTTGGTTGCTGTGAAGGGAGTGACGCAAGAGGGCATCCCCCCGTTTGGTTTGTGGCACAGATGATCCTACAAGAACACTAGCTGTGCATCTCTCTCTGGATGAACTAATCAGAGCTGCAGTAATTTTCATTTCCACAAATGGCTTGAGAAGGCTAATACAGTCTAAATGATACCCAATAATTTTCTCAAGTCTCACAGCCAATGAAAGAATATATTTTTGAAAGTCTGGGTGTCATGAATAATCTTCTGTGAAAAATGTGCTAGGCTTCAAACCATATTGTCCACACATCTCAGAGAGAACCATGTTCCTTAATTAGTTCAGGGTAATGCTCCCGGATATTGTGCTTAGGGCTCAGTTTAAAACTGATATGGTTTTAAGCAGCAATTCTCCGTATTCTGAACACTAAGAATTAAATTGATTCATTGATAAACCCACATGAAACCGCCACTTCCACTGTGTCTTTGGGGAGAATCAGCACTTCCTATGTATCATCCCCTTCAGGGACACTTGTGACTAATGAAAGGATCCTGGGAAGAACTTTCATAGCCATTTTCACAAATAGCAGTTGGTTAAGGGTAACCATTCACAATGTGAAAATGTAGGTCTGTGTGTGGACATCCTCCTTTCACACCATGCTTTCTGTTTTAAAAAAATAGTCCTGCCCAGCTGTCTGTACCTGTCATGTGTTTCTTTTATATTATCATGAAAGAAAACTGAGCATAGATCACTCGTGTGTGTCATTTAATGACAAAGTCATCCACTGTGAAACTATCCAACGTGACTATCCGACTAAACTATCTGTGAAGAATCCGACGTGAGAATGTGCTCCCAAATTATCTGGGTGTTGGGTGAGTCCGTGGTAGGTACAGCAGGATAGCTGGGGAAAGGGGTCGCGTGCCAAGTCAAGGGGCCCCTGTTCTTGAGGTTTTTTCTGCTGTCTGTGGGCTCCTAAATCTTTGGGCCATAAAAGATGGGATACTGGCCTCCCTTGTTATCTGTGTGTAGATGTGTGTATGTGTGGGACCACTAACCCCCCTTTGGTGCCTAGGCAAATGAGTACCTCTCGTACCAGGCTGGGCCTTGTCTCAGGCAACCTGGAATCTCAGCCTTGTCATATGCACGTGTGATCCTACATCTTCAAATTAAAGACCAAGAATTACTTACAACTCATCAACGGTCAGCAGGAATTCAAATGGATTTTTTTAGGCAGTTTTAAAAACATGTCTTGCTGTGATATTGAGCAAACAGATTAGTATTACTATAACTTAGACTTTATTGGTTTTGTGACAAAAATGCATTATTCAATGAATAATGTAATGCGATCCTGAGGCCACTGAACCAGGCCCCCTCCACCCCTTGGCTACGCCTAATAATTCTATCAAAGTTATGAACAGAATTGGTTACAAAGGGCAACCCTGGCTGAGTCCAGCACCCACCAGGAATGAGTCTGATTAACTACTGGTGATCTGAACCAAACTCTCGTTCAATTTATACAGCCATGGCCAAAAGTTGAGAATGACACAAATATTAATTTTCACAAAGTCTGCTGCCTCAGTTTTATGATGGCAATTTTCATATACTCCAGAATTTTATGAAGAGTGATCAGATGAATTGCAATTAATTGCAAAGTCCCTCTTTGCCATGAATCCCCAAAAACCCATTTCCATTGCATTTCAGTCCTGCCAGAAAAGGACCTGCTGACATCATTTCAGTGATTCTCTCATTAACACAGGTGAGTGTGTTGATGAGGACAAGGCTGGAGATCACTCTGTCATGCTGATTGAGTTAGAATAGCAGACTGGATGCTTTAAAAGTGTCATGTACATGCATAGCATGGATGGGGGAAGCAGGAGTGGGACTCAAAGAATCAGGTGAACTCGGGATTTAATTAAGGAAATGACAAGCAGGAAAATACAGCTACAGCACAATGTCAATGACCGGACTGGAGAAAAACATACTTTACCGCGGACTTAAATACCCCAGACTAATTAGTCACAACTAGAAACAGCTGGTAACATGGCTAATGTTGCTTCGTAGTCCGATAGATAAAATAATAAATCCTGTTGATCCCTGCATGTACCCCCCTCAGGAAACAAGGTCCCATCATGACCCGGACTGTACCACATTGCCTGAGGATGCCTCCCAACAGCTGCAGGATTGCTTCCAGAGAACTGAATGGGAGATTTTCGATCACCAGGATCTGGAGCACCATACTTCAGCAGTAGTAGATTACATCAGGTTCTGCACGGAAAACGTCACCAGGGTCAGACGCACAAGGATTTATCCAAATAGGAAGCCCTGGATGACGAGGGATGACTGATTTACTGTACATGCATGCCCACACACAAATTCAGTGTTTGCACTTGTGCTCCACTGGCGATCCTAACAAGTAGTCACAGAGAAGGTGACGTCATTTTTGATGCAAAGCTATTTGGTCTTAAGTTATATTAATATTGAGGGAAATTATGTCTTGATAATTATCGTTATCATTTCTTCACCCAGCCCTACAAATACGTATTTAAAAAATCAAGCCATGAGTGACAGTAAATGTGCAAACTTTTATTGAATACCTCATTCCTGAACACTAAGAACAGTTTCTAAACAAACCAAATTTTTTACATCGTTACATGATGACGATGGTCATATGGTTTTATTTGGACACTGTTTCCAGATTATGCCAAGTACTCTTCATCCGTAGCAATTTACTATAGATTTAAGGCAAAATAATTTACATTCATTCATAGCTCAGCAGCGGAATCAACATTTTTCGCGCATGGAATGTAACGTTTTCTTTGGGTTTTATGTCTTTGTTGTTTGTGGGCGTATACGCAGTGGCCTTGGGCCACTTCTGATTGGCCAGCATGACTGGCACGGGAGGAGCACAGCACTTCTGGTTGGTGACTGTCACACAAGGAGGACGGCATCTCATGCATAAAGAAATTAATGCATTAATGCTATCGTGTGAGTTATTACTATTAACAGAGTGGTATAATATATTATATAGTGGAAAAATTTATATATATATATATATATATAAAATTATTTCAGGAACCTTAATGTACGGACGAGGAAATATAATGTAGTACACAAAAGTGGATCGTTTTTAGAACTCCCCCATACATGTCTCAGGGGAGGCTTTCAATGGAGCCTATGTCCTTTTCAGGGGGGCCGAGCTTCACAACTCCCCCCCGTAATGTGAACCATGACATGTGTGCATGTAAATATTTTTATGTTGTTTCTTATATTTATTATAAAGCTGTAATTTGTTTTTCTCCAACGACTGATGAACAGCCAAAAACTGCAGTGACATGGAACTATATATATATATATATATATATTATTTTTTTCCCCCCCTTTCACTCTAAAAAGTCTAAAATATCGTAATCAGTTTCAAAACTGTTTTCCCTTCTAAGCAAGCATGCAAGTCAATATTTCCTAAGAAAGTTTGCCAATGGACTTCAATCAATCTGGCTTGCCATCCCAAGGGAATGTCTAAATAATTCATTGGAACTTGGCTTTTATGCCATTTGGAAAAGGAAATGCAATCTCAATCCAAGGTGGAAACTAAAAGCACTAGAAACACCACTACGTTAATAATAACTCACACAATAGCATTAATGCATTAATTTTGTTATGCATGAGATATCAGTGAAAAACAAAACAAATGAATAAATGTAAATATATCATAATACATATACATAAGCTATATTAAAGGTGATGTAACAATGTCTGAATTGTAATGAGCCATGAGATGTTGAATGTAGCCATGAGACTACAGACCAGTAGCACTCCAATCATCACGCAGTGTTTTGAGAGAGTGGTGCTGGCTCACATCCAGATCAACATCCCAGACACTCTGGACCCCCTGCAGTATGCCTACTGGCCCAACAGGTCCACATCAGACGCCATCGCTGCTGCCCTTCACTATTCCCTCTTCCACCTGGAAAACAAAGACTCCTACATCAGGGTGCTCTTTGTTGATTACAGCTCCTCCTTCAACACGGTCATCCCCCACAAACTGACCACACTCGGCTTGCACCCCACCCTCTGTGACTGGCTCCTGGACTTTTTGACTAGCAGACCTCAGTCTGTCAGGATCGGTAACAGGACTTCAGCCAGCATCACCACAAACACTGGCATCCCACAGGGTTGTGTCCTCAGCCCCATCCTCTACACCCTGTTCACCCACGACTGTGTCGCCTGCCACAAAGATAACATCATTCTGTAGTTCAAGGATGACATCACAGTGATCAGTTGCATCACTGGAGGAGATGAAGCGGCCTACAGGAGAGAGGTGGCCGCTCTGGTGTCATGGTGTGAGGACAACCTCACCCTCAACACGGACAAGACAAAGGAGATGATAGTGGATATGAGGAAGAGGAGGAGGCCTCAGCCACTGTTCATCCTGGAGCTTGAAGTGGAGAGGGTGAGCAGCTTTAAGTGCCTGGGCGTCCACATCAGTGAGGACCTCACCTGGACACTGAACACCACACAGCTGGTCAAGAAGGCTCACCAGTGGCTGTACTTCCTGAGGGGGCTGAGGAAGGTTGGTATGCCAACCAAGATCCTCAGCAACTTCTACAGCTGCATTGTGGAGGGTGCGTGGTACGGCGGCACTTCTGCTATGGACTGTAAACGCCTGCAGAGAGTGGTGAAGACTGCGGAGAAGATCATCAGGACTCCGCTGCCCTCTTTGCAGAGCATCTACCACCGCTGAGCCCAGAGGAGAGCTGCCTCCATCCTCAAAGACCCCACACACCCCCAACATGGACTGTTCACACTTCTGCCCTCAGGACGGAGGTATAGAAGTGTGAAATCTAGAAACTCTAGACTCAACTCCTTCTTCCCCACTGCCATCAGACTCCTTAACAGCCAACAGGAGTATGATTAATGGACATCATCACCTACCTCATACTGTAATTTTTTTGCGCATTACACTTCAAAGTATTTATTTACTATTTTTTCTATTATATTGTACCTCAGCATTTTGTGTGGACAGCAAAGAAAGAAAGAATTTCATTGCACAGAAAAATGCACTTTTCTACTGTACATATGACAAACACTTTGAATCTTGAATCATGACTGGGTGTGAATACAACCATGCAATGGACTCTTTATAAGAATGAGTCCAGAGATACTACTGTTTAATCGACAACCTACAATACAAAACTCACCAAATGGGGGTTGCGGGCTTGGGTGTGGGTGTACTGTGGGGAAGTTGAAGGATAATTGTTGGAATAGTCAGGATTTTGGGAAGGCCAGTGCAGCGAGAGACCAGGTTGGAGTCACCCAATCAGTAACAGACTCATCTATCTAGGAACTGTCAAGCCCATGGAAGCCAACAGAAATGTATCTCAAAGGGTAACATTATCAGTGTTTTGTGGTCATGCAATCGATTCATGCATAGTGGTAATGTGAATTTTGTAATAAGTGATTTTGATTTGATGTGACAGATGTACATAGCTTTTATGGAACTTCAAATATAACTTCGTTGTGATTTATGCAGCATGATGCATAGTCTAAATCAGAGTTAATTATTTAACAAACACGGTATGGTGGTATGGTGGAAGTCTAACTTTAATGGAATGAGACTGAAACTAGAAACGAAACTGGATGGAGTTAAACAGCTAAATTGTTGGAGGCATGGGAATTTTTTAAAAGCACGTTGTTGCAAGTGCAAGAGGACTTCATACCCGTTTTCAACAAAACTAACTCTTGGAAACTGCAGCCAAGGTGGTTTACTACGGAAATTAAGAATAAAGTCAAGAGGAAAAGGGCTCTGTTCCACAAATGGAAATTAACCAATGATTTCAAGATAAAGCAGGGCTATATTAGTCTACAGGTTGATTTAAAAAATAACATTAGACTCGCTAAGAGGAATGTAGAAAGGAAAATTGCATGAGGCTAAGGATGACAATAAAAGTTTCTTCCAATATTTCAACTCCAAAAGAGCTCAAAAAACTGAAATCGCTAATCTGCAGGATAGTAAGGGTCTTATAATTGAAAATGAAATTGATATAGTAAATGAGTTTAATGATTATTTTACACGGTGTTCACAGTAGAGAACACAAGTAACCTGCCACCATTTAGTGCAAATACAGTGTCGTCTGACCAATATATCTATAACTGAGGCTGATGTGGTACAAAGCCTGGCTAAGCTCAAAATAAATAAATCGCAGGGCCCTGATGGCATCTTACCTATAGTTTTAACAGAGATGAGGGATATTATTAGCCAGCCTTTACAATTACTATTTCATAAATCTGTATCTACTGGTGTGCTGCCTTTGGATTGGAAGCATGCTAATATAACACCCATATTCAAAAAAGGGGATAGAAGTAATCCAGCAAACTATAGGCCAAATAGTTTAACTTGCATACCTGGAAAGGTAATGGAAGCTACTGTATAATCCAAGTGAGAATGGTAGATTACCTGGATTCAAAAATAACATTCTGAGGGATAGCCAACATGGATTTAGGAGAGGTAGGTCCTGTTTAACTAATCTACTTGAGTTCATTGAGGAAGCTACAAGAGAAATTGA
This sequence comes from Mormyrops attenuatus, assembly GCA_026777985.1. Lineage (NCBI taxonomy): Eukaryota > Metazoa > Chordata > Actinopteri > Osteoglossiformes > Mormyridae > Mormyrops > Mormyrops attenuatus. Next base: position 24,378,283 of record JAODKC010000044.1, on the reverse strand, counting down.
TCACAAAAGGGCCTACAACGTGATCTACTTAGATTTCCAGAAGGCCTTTGATGTTGTCCCCCACAAACGGCTTTTGCTTAAGCGTATTTTAGGAACTGTAGCAGCTTGGATCCAAAACTGGTTAACAGACAGGAAGGAGAGGGTAGTTATTAGAGGCAGAATGTCGCAGTGGGCCTGCATTCATAGTGGCTTTTTGTATGGCACTGCATGAACCATAGATTTGAGCTAGCTGTGTCAGATGCAGTTGAGATGAACTCTGTCAATCACATTAAAGCTTATATGCAGAAGCTATACTCTCTGTATAGTATGTCAAACAAATATGAGCATGAAGTAGACTCACGACTTCTTCGTATTGGCAGAGTTTTAGATGTACGCTGGGTGGCCGGTAGCTTTTGGACTGTTCGTGCAGTTTGGACATCACTGGGAGCTCTTGTGCAGCACTTTGAGTGCTTGTCATGATGAGACAAGATCCAACAAAGAGAAGCAAATGTACAGAGGTCTATTAGAATATGTTCAAAGTCCTGAATTTCTGTGTGATCTTGAGCTCATGTATGACACACTCCATGAACTAAGTATCCTGTCACAGGAACTTCAGGCTTGTTCTGTTACTCTCTTTAGAGCAGACCATCTGCTAAAACACACAATAAGAGTGATACATTCATTTAAAGAGAGTCCAGTGCAAAAATAGAGTGAGGCTTTAGAAGCAAAAGACAGGGCAATGTATTGGTCTGTTGCCTTGAAACAAAATGCAAAGCTCATCTCTATTCATCCCAGACAATTCCTGCAAAGCATTGTGAACAATCTTGAACAACGCTTGTCTTTTGAAGATGAGATCATCATGGACCTCAGCATCCTTGATCAGAGTAAATGGCCATCAAACCCCAGTATTCGCCATGGCAAAGAAAACATTGATTTAACTTATGCAAAAACCAAGTACTGAATGGGATGCAGGACTTTCTGGAAGGGCCCAACAGTAAGCCCAAGGACCTAAAACCACTCATTAACTGTATGAAAACATTCCCTGTAAGCACAGCAGAGTGTCAGAGGAACTTTAGCCTTATGAACAATATAAACACAGACAAATGGGCTGTCCTACTGGTTTCAAGAGTGGAGACATTAGCTCAAGGGAGCTCATCATCCATTCCAGGTCTTCACAGATCACCGAAACCTAGAATAAGTACAGAGTGCGAAACGACTGAATCCCCGACAAGCTTGCTGGGCGATGTTCTTTGCCTGTTTCATCTCCAAGGTGACCTACCTCCCGGGGAAGATGAACGTAAAGGCCAACGCACTCTCTAGGCAGTTTGACCCCCCTGAAGCTATCGACTGAGCCAAACCCATTTTGGCACCTGCCTGCTTTGCAGCCACCATAACCTGGTCCCTGGAGGAGACAAGTCAGGTCGGCAACGAACGTGCGGCGCCTCCTGCTGGATGTCCCCCAGGTAGGTTGTATATCCCTAACCCTCATCGGTCTGCGGTAATCAGATAGGTGCATACAGTACCTCCCATAGTACCCGGGGATCTCTGCAACTCAATGGCTGGTGGCGCGGAGGTACTGGTGGCTGGGCTGGAGGACTGAGGTAGAAAAGTATATGGCCTCCTGTCCTGAATGCTCATAGTTAAAATCGTCCCACCAACCTCCAGCCGGGCTGCTCCAGCCATTGCCAATCCCATCTTGTCCCTGGTTCTCATTTAGCTCTAGATTTCATTACTGATCTTCCCCTCTCGAAAGGTAACACCGTCGTGCTTACAGTGGTTGATTGGTTCTCAAAGATGTCACCTGATTGCTCTCCCCAAGCTCCCTAATGCCACGGACCTGGCAAAAATGATGATTGCATGGGTGTTCCGGTATTATGGCATCCCGGAGGATCGAGGTCCTCAATTCACCTCCCGGGTGTTTAGAGCCTTCTGTGCCAAACTGAATGTCTCTCTCAGCCTCACCTCTGCGTACCACCCCCAGTCGAATGGCCTGGCGGAAAGGACCAATCAAGAAGTATCAAAAGCCTTACGGTAACTTTGCAAGGATAAACCTGCAGAATGGGCTATTCACCTCGTTTGGGCTGAGTATGTTTTGAATACCCGAGTGAACCCCGTCACTCACCTTTCTCCATTCCATTGTGTTCTAGGATATTCCCCACAGCTCTTCCTATGAGAGTTGACTACCTGTGACGTTCCCCATATATAGGCCAAGGAGGTTTGGTGTCGAACCCAGCTCGCCCTCTCTGGTCAAGCCACCCAACAGAAGACCCAAGCAGACAAACGTCAGCCACGACACCCCGCTATCGACCTGACTTCTCTACTGGATCTCCCCTTTGGTTTTGGTTGTACCCGGCTTTCCCAATAAACCTTTGTTCTCCCGCATTACGGGGTCTGCCTCCTTTCTGATTGCCTGCTGTCACAGTATTATTTAATATTGGTATTTCAACTTGTTGATTACTTTCTTACTGTCCTGGAACAACTGTAACCGCATAATTCCCTCAGAGATTAATAAAGTATTCTGATTCTGATTCCAATACCCCTTCCAGGGGGTCTACCTGGGCAGGGCACCCTGACACCCAGCGGCTCCTACAGCTAGGCCCCCTTCTCCAGGGACAGCCAGTGCACGGGGCTGCTGATAACTACTGCCGGTGTGGCTTCTTCCTGGTCTCAGCCCTTCTTTCTACTCCACTTAGTGGGGCCCTGATGTTGGAAAGCAGGCAGGTCCTGCTGCAGTGCCTCCTGCTCACAGGGTCAGGCAGCCCTGCATAGCTGCTTCCACTTCAGGAACTTGCGCAGCTGCTCACCCTGCTCCTCTTAGGCCGTCAGCTACTTCCAGAACACAGCACGCCTCCTCCCGGCTACGCAGCACAACCTCCATTTCCCGCAGCTCGCAGTGCTTCTGAACCAGCTGGGCCTCCATGCTGCGATATGCCTCCTGCTGGCTGAGCAGCGCCGTCTCGTGGTCACGCAAGGCCGCCTCCACTGCCTCAGCCACACGCTTCAGCAAAGCAGCTGAGGCTGGTGAGTAAAGAATATTCAATCACCGCTGAGCGAGCGGAGTCCACTGAGGCGTCGTCTCTGGCGAAGGTCCGGCAGACTGGCAAGAGCAGCTTGAGGTTGTGCCACACATGTCTGGGGCATTCCCAGAGGACAGGGCAGCACCTTTGTTGCGGTGCTGCTCCTAGCTCGTCCGCTGGCGGGCTTGGGGGACGCTTCCAGGCAAAAGAATAGCTGGTGTCCCCTCTTGCTGCAGCCCAAGCAGAAAAGCGTCAAGGTCCACAAAGAACTCTTGATCAGCACCTCCTCCAGCCACGCCAGTGGGATCGCTTCCAGGATCCCATTTCTGACACTACTGTAGGACTACTGGAAAGGACAGAGAGACTTCTTTGCTAGGGAGAATGTGCTTGTTATTTGTAGTCCTTATCAGGACTATAATAAGCACCCAACAAGCACCTAACAGAAATACATACAGCTGAAACAGAAGGTGGTCAGTCACCGAACTGTAAGGTGCAGACATAGTGGGAGAGTTATGCAAGCTAGGAACATGCGAGAATTGGACAGGGTGCCCACAAGATACAGGTAAACACACACGCCACTATCGGGAAGGCAAGTAAAAGCATAACGACCACATTACAAGGGCTATTTACTATTACAGACACAGGGCTATACACATGAACGCTTGCAAGGCATGCCGTGATGCGCATATCTCAGAGGCGCTACAGTATTTAATATTTGGACTGTGTCCACTCACCGCCAGTGACGTTACGCAAGACAGCTAGGCTATATTGATCATGAAGTACACACAACACAAACACATTCATTAAAATTCGCCTGTTGCTTGTTTTTGTTTAAAGATATTACAGCCAGAAAACTGAATAAAGCTAACTTTCACGGTGCCAGACTTAAGGTTTAAACCCGAAACCACTTTCAGGTATACCTCCCTGGTATTATCGCTTGATGTTGCATGCATGGAAATGTGGATCTACAGTATACAGAAATATTCCAGAAAGCAGATTCGAGTTTATGCCTTAACACCAACATCGTGGTGAAGTTAGCTTTGTATTGTAGGTAATATCTGTCAATGTTTTATATTTCAGTGTTTTTGTGCACACTTCACTTTCAAAAGCCCAACTGTCTAGCTTAAAAGTCACTGGCAGGGAATGGACACTTTGTACAGACTGTTACATTTAAGGGATTGTGGTTCATTTATTTTTTTTTTTGTCTCCCCCTTTACCAAATCTACAACGAACACGTGAATGCTGTTTTTCCTGCTCAACCGTTCCCATTTGATACAGATGGCAACCCATCATTGGTAGTGATCCAGTAGAAGACTCAGTCTTGACTGGCGTCTTCCTGATGGGAGGGGCCTAGCCTGCAAAAGCTGCCTATGTTTGTGTGTTTTTGAGGGAGAGAGTTAGATGGTTGAACTGTTATTCTCATTTGGTGAGTTTGTTGTATGATTCCTCATTGTCAACTTATTTTTGTATCACACTCTCCTCTTGTATTCTGTAATCCCACCCCACCTGTTTCGGCTATAGTTGGGACTTTCCCTTTAATATGTCAAAGGATAGTCTAACATTCATCCTGTGTTAGTTTTCTGTACACATCTCTTATGTTAGATGGGTCGGTGCCGACCCGTGTCTTAAATCAGCCATAAAATACCCTCAAAACAATTATTTATCATCCAGTTTGTGTCTAACCTCTTGGTTACCTTGTTAGGTTTCCGTATCCATGAAAAGATTGGTTTTAATATTTTTGGTGAGGCTTTCTGAACCTCTCTTTTGACAGCATACCTCTCATTTTCAATAAAAAAAAATAATGGTAAAATAAGCCTCAAGTAAATTAAATAAACTGAATTGTTCTTGTCTTGCCCTACATGTTTGGGCATGCCTTGCCTAGTGAATTTTTTTTATTTGTTAATTTTGTTTAAATAGAGGCACCTGATACAGTACACAAATTGATGTGGTGCTTTTATGCATTTTAAACTTAAAAGGGGTCTGTACCAACCTCAACACCAGAGCTGTTATAATCTTTGCCAGAGCATTTATAATTTAGTGATTTTTTTTGTTTAAATACAGGTTCCTGACAAAGTCAAAAAGCCTTAATGCAGTACACAAATTATGTGGTGCTTTTATGCATTTTAAACTTAAAAACGCCATAGGAAGGCTAAGTATATAAGCTTAAAATTATTTTTGAAATTATTTTTTCAGAATTGGTGATGCTTACTTGAGACTAATGTCTTGTCAGATGCATTGCTAATAAAGAGAAGTCTCATCTTTTTCATGGGGTCAAATTACATTGAAATGCAAGCTAATGAGCTGTGGTATCTTTGATTACACTAGCAAAGTTTCATTCCAGGGCTGGGAGGGGTGGTACAGTGGTTAAAACTGTTGCATCACACTTCTGGGTCCTGGGTTCAAGGTTCTATGTATGTGGAATTTTCATGTCCTCACTGTGTTGCCATGGGATTTCCTCCAGATACTTGACTCCCCACAGTCCAAAAATCAGGCTGAGGCTAATTGGAGATACCAAATTGCCCAATAGTGTGACTGGTGTGTGAGTGTGCCCTGGAATGGGTTGGCACCCAATCCTGGGTTGTTCCCTGCCTTGCAACCATAGCCTTCAGGATAGGCTTAAATAACCCTGAATAGGATAAGTGGTTTCAGAAGATGGATATATAGAGGGAAAGTAGGGTTATTTCCTCATCTGTTACACTACTATCTGTATAAAAATAACAACATTGCTAACATTGTAATTAAACATTGAGGTTTATCATCTTTCTGTACACTTGAAGTAAATATATAAAAAAATAATACATTTCTTTTTGATCACAAGTTTCAAAAGACTTTGTAAGTACAATACATATTTTGATAATTCTTTTTTTCTGTCATAAGATTGGACAGATAGGTAGTTATAATGGTGTACATGTAGAATCAGTATGAGGTTCATTAAACAGAAGTTTAATTTCTGTAACCAATCACTTATCCTGAGCAGGGTTGCTGGGGACTATAATATTAGGACATTAAAATATATAATAGATATATTTTTGAGGCATTTAATTATAAAACTGTCATGCTATTAAATAATATTGATAAAACTGATGAAGAATTTTAAGATCTGACTGGATATCTCTGTACTAGTATTAAACTTTTCCAATACACTTTATTTCTGTGTTAAATTAGCAAAGTCAGCTGTTGTTAAATCGGTTTAGTTCTGTCAAACATTTTTCACTTTATAAAGTCTGGGCATCTGTTTCTAGTACTCCTGTTTCTGTTTGGAGGACATTCTGTTTCTAGATATTTTTGTATAATTCTTGATTACCATGACCAATACAAAAATAATACAATGCATGTTTTCTGAAGTGGAAAAATAACTGCATTTAAGTTATACATCTGTTTTTCTTTATTCAGAGCTGAAGGTGCCTCCTGATGACTTTCGAAGGTACGCCATATTTTAGAGGCAAGATAACCATATCCAGATAACAAAGACTGAACAACAAATCAATAAAACCTTTCCTGCTCGAGGAATGGTAGAGAGGGGCAATTGGATAACATATACATTATACATTTTATTTACCCAAGGTTATAAAAGTTTCCAAACCCCAGAAATAAAGTTTTTCCATTGTTAATTACTAATATATTTATTAATCATGTTCTGTGACTAAATATTATTTTGAAATGATGAACATTTTTAATTGAGTATTTATTTTCTTACACGCCTGTACTGTGTATTTTATATATACCAAAATAAATAAAAGAATGATCCTGATTCAATTCTGTGGTAAGGCTGGATTTTTATGGTTCTTAATTATTCAATTATGTTCACCTGTCCCTGTTAATGAGCTTCAACTTGTGACTATCCTCTTTGTTGATGGAATTTGTCTATGTTTGCCATACGCTGTTATGATTTTTGAGAATAGTTAAAAAAAAAAAAAAAAACAACTTCATGGGGAATAAAGTATCTAGGGCCTTTGGTGGTTAACTGCTCTGAAACCTCATCAATGTCCTTGTCATTCAACTTGCAATTGGTTATTACAACATTTTTCAGGTGATACTATTTTTTCCACCATCATATTTAAAATCACTGGCATACATGCATGAAAGGAGAGATTTTTTTAAACTGTGTAAATAAGGAAATTGTGCTTACACTTAACATTTAACAGAAAACAAGGAACCACACATGCTGTGAATTACTTGGACTACTTTTTCTAGGAAATGTGCAGGTTTTGTAGTTGTGTACATACTGATATAAATTTCTAGACTAAATTACAAAATCCATATAAGTGGAAACTGTAAAAAGTAACTAGTGCAAAAAATAGACACTGTCTGATTTACTTAGAAGTCACCAAGGAATATGCAACGGTGAATTTTGAGATTAGTGTTAGTTCATAAATATGTACATTAGAACATTCCTAGTTGGACTAAATCTCAGGAGAGGAAGTGGTATGGAACACAACACTACTAATTTATGCTTATACTGGAAAAGATGGTAAAACCTAGCTGTAATATTAAAAATGTTATTTACTGGGTTTTTCATCCATAAAATACCCATTGAGCACAAATCTGAAGAGCAAGTATGAAATACAGATTACACAACATACTCTACTACTACACTCCATGAGCTGTAATGTCAACTGAAAGGATTACTGCATTCTCTGTTTTGGAGAACAATAAAGTAATGCATTTTATTTGTACTGTATCGAAGACTGTATTTGTGAAAAATTCAGTTTGTGCTCAATGTGCAGTATACTTTGGAAACTGACATGCTCACACACCATTTAAAAATATAGCTGTTAAAATGGAATATAATCTTTGGAGCTTCATTAAAAGACATCACTGGATATATTAGTTTCATTTTGGAAGAATGATTTTAAGGCTCCGGACCCCCCGCGACCCAGATGGATAAGCAGTTTGGAAAATGGATGGATGATTTTATTTTTATTGGTGAACATTTTAAGTAAGTCTATTTTGCTGGAGGTTACAGGCTGTAACAGGTTATATGTCATCAGGACATTTCTGATATGGAAAAACAATATCAAGGCAAGTAGAGTCCCAGAATGCTTGCTGACTTTTGCTGGACCGTGAGGGATGTTTCTGAGCCCAAGTACAGCAGAAAATCATATGCTTCTACCTACTAGATGAATCTCTTACTCCATGTGTATATACGGTAAATATACAAATAGCATAGAGCTTAATTGTGTATCACTCAAAATCCTTGTATGATAGGAAAATTCCGATTAGATATTTGAATTCAGCACAAAAAATGATTTGCGTGAGAAAAATAAAGTGAACAAAAACGGAACATTTGTTGGCCAGTGCAAGTCATTTTATTACAAAACCATTTAAGGCTTGTATTTGTGAAAATTTCAGTTTTTTTGTGCTCAATGTGCAGTATATTTTGGAAACTGACATGCTCACACATAATTTAAGAACACAGACAGAATGATATCAAAAACGAGAACATATATCTTACCAAAATATCCCCAAGAGCAAAGTATAAAATAATCCAAGAGGATAGAAGCTTAACTTGAATAATAGCGAGGGACCTACTATACAGGCCTCCCTTAGCTGTGCGGAGGATCAAAATGTTGTTGATGGAAGAAATAGTATATAATGTTATTTTAGCAGAAACTGTTGAATTTATTGAGCTAATGCTTATTACTTCTTACTATTAAGAAGGAAAGGGCAAAACAGGAAGCAGGAAAAAGAGAGTGAACTATTTAAAAGCCATGTGGCAGGTTCAATAAATCATTGAAGAAAAAAATCCACCTTGATCCAGTACTTAACTTGTCAGGGGAACTCCATCCACCTTTAGGTGAACTGCCACTTTCAGATGTGATGTAAAAGGAAGAAAGCAGTCCTCCCTCATACGCCTAGTGCAGTCATCTGCAAAGACTTTTTGAGGCAGGTGCTCAAAGCCTTTGATACATACATAAGGAGCACTCCGTATCTTTAAAGGGAGGCGCTTTAAATAGTCTGGGCAAAAGGGCACACAGACACACACAAACACACACACACACACACATTCACCTGCATTCCTCCATATGAACCTCAAATTAACATTCAAGCAAATATTTTATTTGGGGAAACTTTGTGACCCTGGGTGACTTGCCATAAGAAACTAAAAATTTTGCACTATATCAAAAATTCACTAGTCATGGCATCTAAGCTAAATTGCAGATGGATGATGAGTAAATTTAATCCAAAACACACTAGCTAGTCCACCAGAAAATGGCAGATTTTTTATTTTTATTTTAAGGCACTAGGCTTAATTGATTGAATTTCTATTTTAATTGCATCATCTAAATAAAAAATCCAATATGTCTATGTGCCGCATGCATCACAGTATTCACTGTCATATGGTGCCACATAAGGGTAATGGAAATGTTTGCTACATGCCTTTGCCTTTGTAAAGTGACTGTACATAGAAAAGCGCTATATAAAATAAATGTATTATATTATTATTATTATTATTATTATTATTATTATTTCTACATACAGAATACATAAACTGCAGCTTCTTTATGGAATTGTCTGAGTCTGTACAAAGACAATATTCTGTATAAGCAGCTTAACCTTATTCTTCACTAGTTTTTCACTGCACAAGGTTATTTGCTAGGTTATAATAACTTGGATATTTACTTGCATTTCAAGAGACATTTGTCACTGTCATGCAAAGCTGTTTCTATTTTATTTACTGTGCATAGTCTTTATATCTCCATCCATGTGTTCTCCGCTTAACACTGCAACAGAGAGAATTCTATCCCTGAGCCAGATCTTGCTGCAGATAGTGCGGCAGTATACTACTAGGAGGAAGTTTGGACAACCTTGAGAGTTGAGAAGATATAAATCAACACAGGGAACTTAAATTTGATGAGAGTGGACTTGTCTGCCCAAACTCTCAAAATGCGTTTTAGTGTTTTACATGGAACTTCAAGCAAAGAAAAATAAGTAAAATTAGGTTAACATCACAAAAATATACACTTATTTCCTTAACATTTTAATAAAGAATAAATGAAAAGCACAATTAAAGGAGAAGTCCTATGAAATTTGCTCAACAGTAAGTGTTAACACTGTCACGGCGTGGCATGGCACGGCGCAGGCAGGAAAAAGGTGACGATCCACTGGACAGCTCCATGCAAATAAGGTGTTTATTAAATAAAACTAATAAAGGCAAACCAGAAAGTAAGGAACCATGAGGGATCACAGACTCCAAGTAACAATAAAGTAAAACAACTGCGAACCAGGTGACCCCAGAAACAGAAGTAGAAAACAAAACGGAGCACTAATACACATCAATACAGTAGTGTAACTCACTAAAGAACAGATTGGGTCACTACACACATACAGATAAGGCTAATAAGACATGATACAGAACAGGTGAGAATATTAACCAAATTAACCAATCAATAAACAGGTGGAAACAGAAACAATTAACACAGAAACTAGCACACATAGCAGTCACTAAAACTATGAAACAAACCACACACTAGGGACACAACACAAGGATAAAGCAGAATCACATCAGAAGCAGTCACTCCTTACACACCTAGTGATAGACATACAAGCAAGCACACAGCCAAAGCAAAGGTATCCGAGGGAGTAACAAAGAGGGGAAGTCGAAGTACAGGTTAGAGATCAAAACCAGTCAAGCAGTCAAACCGGGGCGAAGGTACAAGAAGGGCCTGAAGCGAGAATCATAAAACCAGGAACAAAACAGTCATACACAAGAGCAAAGCACACAATCCGGCAAAGGGAGAGCAAGCAAACAAGTGAGGAGCGAGCAGCCGAAGTGACGGCCTTTTCTGTCGGTGAACCGGAAACTGCTCTGAAGGCGAGGGTGGCGGGGCCAGGTCCAAAAGGTGGGGTTTAAGGAGCGGCTGATGAAGGGGACTGGGGCAGGACGTCCGGAGAACCTGCAGGGCATCCTCCTGAAACTTCGGGATGGTCGGGATGTTGAGCTAAATTTCAATATTAGTTTAAAAAATACTACAACTCGTGGCCATAAGTGGAAATGAGTGGGAGAACATTTTAAAATGAACTTGAGGAAGCACTTCTTTACACAGCGTGTAGTTGGAGTATGGAATAGTCTTCCTGTTAGTGTAGCGCAAGCTAAAACCCTGGGTTCCTTTAAATCTGAGCTCGATAAGATTTTAACAACTCTGAGCTATTTTTTAGGTTCTCCCCAAACGAGCTTGATGGAGTGAATGGCCTCCTCTCGTTTGTAAATTTCTTATGGCACGTAACACTAGCAGCTGACTTAAACTGGTACAGGCCAGGGAAATCCATCCATTATCATAACCACTTATTCCCCACTGCGGTTGCAGTGGGCCCAGAGCCTGTCCCAGGAACAACGGGCGCAGGCGGGAACCAACACACCACAGGGCGCACACACACACACACACAGGACCAATTTAGACAGGCAGGCTACTCTGCATGCTTTTGGAGGGTGGGAGGAAACCGGAGCCCCTGGCGAAAATCCACACGAACACGGGGAGAGCGTGCAAACTCCACACAGAAAGGACCCAGGACCTTCTTGTTGTGAGGCAGCAGTGCTAACCACCGTGCCACCATGCCACGCCACCAGGAGCTTAATTAAAACAAAGCATCGTGAGGGTGCATGGCGGGTGTTGATGCAATGTGATTTCTGCCCAGAGCTTTGAGTGTCAAAGTGAAGAAATTCAATGAAGCACGGGTAAACGGTGGGAGTAACTATGACTCAGAATTTTTCCAAACTAAAATGGTAAATGGATTGCATTTATATAATGCATTTTTGCTACTCTTTCGAGCGCATTGGTTTATCACCTTTTCTTTCTTAAAGATGCCCGTTTGTTTGCCAGTAGTTTAATGTTACTCCACTTTAAATCCACAACCAGGTACCCATAAGAGACTTCAAAAGCTTCTAGAAAAAAAAAATTTAATGTATTGGGTATGTCTGATGCGCCAGCACACTCATCTGCAATTCATCTCTGGGGTTTTTAAATAACATGATGTAATTGCCATTAAGATTGATGGTTTGGCTTTTCTTTCCTTGGAAGAAAAGGTTCTGTACCAGACATACAATACTTAAGAAACAGGCAATAAACATGTATTTCCTACTAAAGCCATATATTATCACATATGGTAAAATGTCAAATTTATGTAAAAGTTTATATTTTTCCTATAGGCTTTTCCCTTGAGTGCCACACATTGGAATGAATGTGGCCATAATCATACAAGAAAAAGTAAATTGTAGTGAACATATTTAAAACAACAGGCATCGTCATCTATAATTGAAATAAGAAAATTGCTTGATAGCCTGAGCTGAGGTGTTTTTTTTCATATGGGCAGGATGGTTCCCTGAGATGCCTCAATGTTGCTCACCACCAACTCAGACAGCTTCAACTCCAAAATCATCTGGCACATATAATAGCAAAACTTCAGGGTCAGTCAGAGTCCCTTGAACTTTCAAGATGTCACAAAGTGTTTGAGCAGTTAGAAACAGGGGCAGCCTGAATCAGAGTCTTAGCCTTAGTAAAATGTCTGCAAAAGTCAGGGATTCCCCTGCATACTGCACAGCTCCATGAGTATGTACATGTACTGCTGGTCTTCAAAAGTGAGAAGCCCACTACATTCCTGTGCCAGTTTTCAAAATCTTCTTGACAAACCTGAATGAATGAACGAACGAACACCATCATATCAAGTAAAAGGGAAATGCAGATAATATGCAAAGAGGGCAGACATTAAGCACAATGCATACCACATACCTCATCCAGTCCCCAGGAATATAGAGGTATGACCGTCACAGCTAAGGTGTCACCACTTACAAGGTCTGTCATTCTATTGCACTTGCCATAAACACCCTAAAAAACATGTCAACGTGTTAATTAAATAAATTGTGCCATGGCTATTTCTGACTGACCCTGTTCAAGCATCTCCGGTGAGGGAACGCTCGTGGTAAGTTCTTAAAACCCCTCATTAAAGGTTTTGACCAGGCTATTTATTTACTGCAAGATAAATGAAACCATATCATGACCTCCCATTGGAACAGGATATTGTTACACCAGAAGTTATTAAAAATATTAATTTCATTTGTATATTTATTTTAAACATCATTTACATCTTCAGTTTGTGCCTGTGTGCCACTCTTCGTTCATAGCTAGAAGCTATGACAGCTTTTGTATTTCCATCATATACTGCAAATATCCAAACACCAGTTCATAGCTGTTTTAATAAAAATCTGTAACATATATATTTATGAGCTAAAACATTGTTTTTCTAAACACTCCATCCCACCTTGTCCCCCGCAACAGGATTTCACTCCCTGTATTCAACATCAGTAATAGAGAGCTCTGAGTATCATGATAGTAAGCTGAAAGATTTTACAACTGATCACAGGTTATACAGTAGCGATCAAAATTAGAGAACAAGACAAACTTTTGTAATATACAAAATCACAACTTATCTGAATTCAAAGTTATGCTAACATGAATAGAAGAGATGCATTACTCGTATTTCATCAGTGAAAGCTATGCCATATCACGTTATAAATTACCCCTTCAGACCCTATGTCCACTGGAATGGACGTGACATGTTTTTTAGTCTAAACCAATAAAAATGTGTGATTTTTCGATTTAGATACTGCTAGGTCACTGATTGGTCCCTAATTATCAGAGGGAACTTCCGCCATCAGACAAGACAAGCATAACTCACCAGCTGGATAAGAGGAGGAGTAAACACCTTTTTAACCTCAAATACTAATTTATGTTCATGGTAGCCTAATCAATTTGCATGTAATGTAATTTCTACTTTATGAAATTATAGTATTTCATGTTAATTTGAATATATTTCATAAAGCATAGGATTTTCGTAAAGTTTTATGTCCATCCCAATGGACATCAGGTGTTGAAAAACATTAGCAGACGCTTGATTATTTAGTGACGGTATGCCAGGTTACTAAATTTCTGTAAGCATTTCATAACTAAAATATGATTTCACTCTACTAATTTTACCTATCATTAAAAAAAAAATACTGTTAAGAGTATAAAGTTGAAGACTTTCATAATCTCCTGGTACATGGAGAACTATCAGAACTTGACTGCCTGGATTCAGGAAATGAGGCAGATGAGGCAGACAAGCTTAGGAATGAGGGAGATGGTAAGTTTAGAGATTAGAGAATTTCTAATTCATCTTCATGCTTTTAATTCAAATTATATATTCTAATTACAATAAAAGCATAAGAGTTTAAGACTGACAATATGTAAAATAAGTTCAAAGTAATATTTTTTATTGGATTTAGAGAAGGACAGTGACAGTGGAGAAGGTCAGTGCATGCCAGAAGATGTTGAGGTAGCAGCAGAGGTTGAGATAGAAGACAGTGTAGTGGCAGAAGAGCATGAGGAAATGACAGTTACCAGGAAGGAAGAGATTAAATGGCATTGTTGGCCATTCACTACCGTAGTTGACACTTTCTTTGAGAATCCTCCCATCAATGTGGCACATCCTTTGAGGCCATGAGTACTTCAAACAGTATACACCAGATGAGATTTTTGATCTGATGACTGACACCACCAACATTTACACCATGCAAGGTGGCACACCACCACCACCACCACCATAGTTGGTCTCCATCTAGCTATGGGAGTGATGAAATTACCAAGAGAGTCCATGTACTGGGAAGCAGGAATGTACATTAGCATTTTTAGAAACACCATGTCACATGACAGATTCTTCCAGCTCCGATCACATTTGCATTTGGTCAACAATTTGGAGAAGCCAGCCGAGAATCTTGATGTGTTCTTCAAAGTACATCCACTCTACAATGCCATATGCAGAAGATGCTTAGAGCTTCCCATGGAGGAAACCCTTTGTATTGATGAACAAATGGTGCCATTTCATGGCACTCTGTCAAGCAATACGTTAAAGGAAATCCACACCCATAGGGAGCGAAAATCTATTTCCTGTGTGGCAAAAGTGGGATGGCATATGACTTTCTGCTGCACCAGAGTACTACAATGGAGCTGCCAGAACAGACCAAGAAGCAGTTGGGACTGGGAGCTGCAGTGGTGACCCACCTCAGCCAGCATATAAACAGGGTTAACCACATGCTCTTCTTTGATAATTACTTCACATCGTATAATCTTTTGGAAGTACTGGCTGAGAAGAGAATTCTTGCTGCTGGGACTGCAAGGGTCTGCTGCTTTGCAAAACCTCCACTACTACAAATCCTGTCAAAAAAGGAGCGAGGACACTGCGATGAAGTTGTGAGCCGTGATGGAAAGGTGGTCCTTGTCAAATGGTTTGACAATAGAGCGGTTGTCAAGGCTTCTAACTTTGTTGGTGTTGGCTGTATGGATGAGGTGCAACGGTGGGACAAATAGCAGGCCAGATTTCTGAAGGTCTCCTGTCCAGAGGTGGTTAGGCTGTACAATGAATCAATGGAGAGAATTTGAAGAAGACATGAGATCAAAATTAGAGAAATGTAAAAAAATAAAATAAAAAAAATTGTAGAAGCCTGCAAATGAATTCTGACAACTTCTTTGATGGTTACAACTTTCAGAAATTAATAGGAAGCATAGAGGTGCTTGCTTCCAATGATTGGCAAATCAATGCCCACCGGACATAACCAGTTTCTCACAGTTCTCCGATTTGATTTTGTTCCACTCGTCTTCCAGTTTCTTCCACAATTAGGTAACTGTAGTGGGCATGTTCGGCATAATTTTGTTGCCAAATCCCTTACCAGAGATTCTTCATAGGGTTTATATCAGGACTGTGATAGCCATTTAATCACTGTAGGATAAACTAGGTCAAATAATTTGTCTCTTCACCAATATGTGTAGAATTTAATCATTATTTTATTATCAAATTAATCAGTCAATCAATCATTATTAATGAATTATTATGCTTAAATGGTTTGTTTAACAAACAATATTATGGAAGTCCCAATTAGTCAGTTACTGGAAGATTTAGTTCTAGGATATGAATGGACTTCTTTAATTACAATATGTAGTAACAGGTGGAGAAGCTTTTATGAGGGGGCATGTGCTGCGTGTTTAGCATGTTTACCAATCATCCATCGTCTGGAATATTTGATAACAGCTGCAAGAACGCTGTGGTGATGCTGTAGGACCAATGCCGCTGTTGGACCCGCTGTAAGGATAAGTAGTAAAGATGCCCCAATGTTCTTGGATCATTTGAATACAGACAGTGTTAGCAATTTATGATCATGGGGGAAGTCAGGGAGAAAAAGGGGGTTCCAGTCGGCACCACTAGGATAAGGAAGTAATTCAATTGACAGTGGCCAGAGAATTGGCTGAGCTACCATTTGCTCTCACGGGAAGTCTCCGTCCTGTCCTGTCCCTGTCTCAGTATCCTCACACTGCAGGAGGTCACTCTTTATATGCAAATGCACTACACACAGCATCTTGTTGGGGAGGGCCTTTTGGGGTATAAGTTGGGGTGAAAAACTCTCCTTATTTTGTATATGAGCTGCCTTTCAATACCTGGTGTATGTCTACACTGTATTACATTATATTATTTTTACTGTTCAATAAACCATGACTTTGCTGAAACTCCTGAGACTGCAAGTGGATTCCTGGCACATGTGATTGGAATGATTTATGCTTGGTTATTTTCCCTTAGAGCAATTATGCCCCTGATAAACCATTCTCCATTCTGTCTGGCCCTTAGTCCTGACCCCTGGTGTCCTTGGAATGAAGTCTTGGTGTTTTGATGTGTCTTTAGATATCTCTATGTAATAAAAGTATTTTGTTAATGTGGTATCACATCTTCTGCCTCGTATACCGAACCTGGTTGCCTCACTGAGTTGATGAGTATGATCAGTTATTTCCCTGGGTGAAATTCCCAGGGTAGCATAGTCTGGCATTTTACCTTTCCCCCTTGGGCAGGTGAAAAGAATGAAGAACAGTTAACGAACAAGAATAGAAATGTATTGATCATACCGCCACAAATATCACTACTTAACCTGGGTCCTGCGAACCTAACTCTCACCAGGTATGTAGCACCTCTGCAGCAAAACTCTACTCATGGTTGTAGAAAGAGTCTTGTGATACTTTAGGACACATTCCAGACTTAAAGCTCAGTAGCAAATTTGCACCAGTTAAGTGACTTAATCGAGGCAATCACTGAACGGAGATTTTAAATGTATAAAAGGCATGCATTTATTTCTAAAACTAATTACCTCACGACAGACATTACACTTAACATAAGACAAACACAAAATAACAAAACAAAATGGGATATAATCAATGAGCAGGATGGAATATGGGGCAATAACTTAAGTGGATACCCTTAAAGGGAAATGTGTTTTTTTTTCTCCCCCCTTTACCAGCATCTGATCTACATGCAGTTATCTTCAGTCTTTCGGTTTTGCTCCAACCCCGGAGGAATCCAAGGTGTGTGATTTTAAAGACTGAAGCTGTGTCTGCATGACAGCATCAGTCAGGACCCGGCCACTTCCAAAGGCTCCATGTACCCGGGACACACTGGTGCTGGGAACGTTCATATGCTCTCCGGCCACAGCCGTATTTTCAAAAATCTTCTCACCACCAACTACTCCCATCGTCGCTGGAAAAACAAAAACTATTGCATTGTGCTTCTCACATTTAATTGCTTTCACAGAAATGCAATAAGAGAAAATAGCGCTTTACCTTCGTCATCTCAACGATGTCGGTGTGTGCCTGTCATCCCTGACCAGTTGGTACCACAAAGTACCACTACTCTGGCTGTACCATTGACAACAACTAAGTCTGATGTTCCTCATGATTCTCCAGAATGGCATAGAGGCTACACTGAAAGAGTAAGGGTTCCCCCAAAAGGTCTGCTCTCCCCTTGAATCGGAGAGCTGATGTTTAGGAAATCCCCATGCCTGCGTTCCCACTTTCGTCTCCCTCCTACTTATGCTGCCATAGCCATATCTGCCGGAGCTTACGTATTGCACTCACCTAACTGTTTACACTGCCTCTAGTCTCCCCTACTTTGGTTAATTGCACATATTATTTCCCCTACCCCTCCTTAGGTGGCCTGGCTGGAGACCCCAAAATGCAATATTCTGCCTACCCTGCTGTCTGTAATGCCTCCACTACCTGTGGCATCTTTCTAGCCTGCTCGCCCTTCTGCCTGTGACGTCTCTCCTGTATGCCCTTCTGCCTGTGACGTCTCTCCTGTATGCCCTTCTGCCTGTGACATCTCTCCTGCTCGCCCTTCTGCCTGTGACATCTCTCCTGCTCGCCCTTCTGCCTGTGACGTCTCTCCTGTATGCTCTGTTGCTGTACCACTGTTCGTCCTGTTATCAGAAGCAGCACCAGCACCTATCTGCCATCATCTGCCTGCCCCCTGCTTTGAAACTCAAATCTTAAAATTTGGATAGTGTGAATCGGGATCGTCATCTTGCTCATTTGCCTTCCTCTGCTGGCCCCTGGAAGATGGCCTCCCCCTCTGAGTCTAGTTCCTCCCAAAGGTTTCTGTCTTTTCTTCGTTTTTCCTTGCCTCTGTCACTTCTGGCTTGCTCACTGGGGGCTTTGGTGAGGGATAATGTAAAGCACTTTGAGACAATGTAATGTGAAAATGTGCTATACAAATAAAATGTAATTGAAGTGAATTAAAATAGTAGTTGAGTAGCTCGTTGAGTTAAGGTTCATATTTGACATAAGGATGTTGTGTTGAGTTATGTAATCAATGTATCATTAGTGCTGCTTTATTGATATGCTAACAAAGGGTGGAAGTATAATTATATATTAGTAATGATAGGTATTATTTTGTATTGCGCAGGTTCACTACAGAACATAAACTGTGTGTGCACCGGGTTGTATTAAGCCTGTGGGCAGTGCTCGCGGGTAACAGTTCAAGAAACAGTAAATGAAGAACAGCATCTGCCGTGTGCTTGTTATTATTACCATTTGTTGTTTCAATGCAGGTCATTCCACACTTAGCACTGGGGCTTGGGGGAACCCACAGCAGGACTGTGGAGTGAGAAATCTGAGACAAGGCAGGTGTCTCCCTAAAGAACCAGCAATTACTCCTGCTGTGAGACTTGTGTTGAAGCTGCTTGCCACTAAATTTATTGCTAACCTGTTAGCCAGGCCTCCAGGGCAGAATAAATACAAGGGGCTGAGACTGCAAGGACAGGAAAGAACATTTAGTCAATATTGTGTACTAAAACTAAAATGTATAACTTTAATTAGTATATGGCATAGAAAATGAACAGCATATGAAAAAAACTTTTACTTAAATATATAATTGCTCAAGGCATCCTTCTTGCACATTAATCTAAAGATGAAAGTGCATTATTAAAGAATCGCAAAGAACTTCAAATTAAAGGTCCTGAGAATAATGGCAACAATTTCAAGTTATGACAATGATGGAATACTTCCTGCACTTAACTTCATCCCCATTTAGAAAGAAAATATGTCCGAAAGAAAAAAAATCTTGGCAACCCATCTCTCACAAGTTCTACCTTCATAGTAAATTGGGTCATTCAACTGAATCAGTGCATCTTGTTCATATTTTGTTTCTAGGAAATAAGGTGTATTGTGAAGTATCGGTCTTTGGGTGGGTGATATTAGGCGATGAGCACACGCAATCATATCACTTGCCCCTTATTTGTTGCAGAGTTTTGTTTTCTCTTGAATCCATTAAATGCAACCAGACCCTGAAGCTCAACCCCAACCCCAGTTGCAGCACTTCCAAGGAGTAACATATTTTGAATGCCTGGTGCTGATCAAGCTGCAATTAAAGAAATGCGTGGTCATTTTTTAGCAAGTCTACAGTTTCCAGAAAGTCAACCCAAATTTTTGCAAATACTAAAAATACACCTAAGTATCACTTCAATCGTGTTTGTTCTTCAGTAGTTTTAAATGTGTTTATTCATTTAGAGTATTTTTTAGAGTATTTTTTCTACAATGAATAGTTGAGAAAAAAGTGGCAAAAATTCTTGAGAGTAAACCATCTCAGTCATTCCTCTGGTTGATTTTAGTGATATAATATATCATGCACCCTCAGGTTCAAATGAACATCCCTGAGATTTGACCAATCAAAACAGCATAATATATGGTCAAGCAAGAAGAATATGCCCAGAACTTTAGCATTTAAATCACTTCATCCCAGCTGTTATTATGGTTATTCTTTTTGGCTACTTTAGAACATGATTTAAACAAATTGTCCAAGATTTTACAGCAGTTTGTACGTTATTTACTGTGAAATCAAGGAAGAATGACAACCAAAGTATGGAAGGCGTGGCAAATCTAAGCATAATGAAGATGGGCAAAGCCCAGCCATGAAATCTACCTGCAAATTAACAAAAAAGTATGTAATTGAGAGAGAATGTATGGGTTTGTCTCCATAATCTCCATAAAGCAATTACATTACAGAAGTACATGAGGTGGGGAAGGGTTGAGTACTATGCTAGCTATTGTATGACCATAATCCTTGTTGTTTGCACATTTGTACATTTTCAAGCTTGACAGGCTTACGCAAGACCAGGATAGAAAAAGTGAAGATTCAAAAATAAAAACAAGAATTGCTTTTTGGGTCACAACAGTCTATCTGCAAATGGATTTCACAAGTCACAAACATAAATTTCAATATATATATATGTCGGCCATGCAGTGAAACTCATTTAGACGTAGGACCATTTATAAACATAAATCTACATTAATGCGTCGCATTTGA
>JAODKC010000044.1:24341558-24357538 GCA_026777985.1 Mormyrops attenuatus | reverse complement strand
CTTACTAATGACAATGCAACAAAGCTCAGAATATTCTCTAATGCAACAAGTCGTCACTGTTCGAACTCTATAGTTCACCCAGTAGTTCACCTGTTGATCTATTAGACTGAGAGGTGCTGTTTGTTTATGAATAAATGAGGCATCACATTTTAAAGCTCACAACACAAATAAAAAAATACTGAACAAACTACATTTTTCCATTGGTCTTTTTTGTCTGAATTAATGTACCAGCTTGGTAGCCACAAAGAAAGCTTCCTCATCCAGATCTCTATATATGTACTGCAGTACACAGGAAAGGTTAAGAGGTTCAGTTACTGATTGACTATGCATTATAATGGCTAAGATACATAATCAAAGTGATTCTGAATGTGGTGTGATTCAGACATGGTTGCAGCATCTCAACCAGTCTCCTAGGATTTTCTAAAGTAATAAGATTGAGTTTTAGCATAGATTTATTACTACCAGGCAAATGCATTTATTTAATGGATTATTTGTTCATCCATTCATCCATCCTTTCACCTATTAATTCATTCATTCATTGTGAAGAGTTTTATTATGGAGACCCGGTCAACCCGGTCCTCAGGGACCCCCAGACGGTCCATGTTTTCCTGCATTCCAGTCAATATTTTTGATCCCTAAAACATGGAATGACTGGGGTCCCCGAGGATTGGGTTGAGAAACACTGTCCTAAGAAATCCTCCCAGAACCCGTAGGATAAATGATAATGTATTCAGAGTCAGGATTATTGAATGAAGAAAATGAACTGCACCTCATGGATGCTATTTAAACCGACTTGTATCACTTTGCTCAATTCTGGGAGAAGAGGCAAAAATAGGAAACATCCCATGAATGGGATTTTCTGCCTATTTTCTTCCAGTCTAGCTTACTTCTTCATTTGGCTCCCCATGTTCAGTTGTCATTTTGTGCCTTGGTAAACATAATTTCTTTTTCACACAGCCCTTGCTTTTGTCCTCACCTCATTTCAGAAGCCTTCAGGATCAACATAAAAAAAATCAGCTTCTACATATTCTTGTCAGCCACAAGTTGATATTCATACCATGCTCTAGCCCCCAAGAACTGAAATACACACTGAACAACTTGATTTTGCTTCATTATTTTCTTTGAGAAAGGTTGTTTTTTTAGATAAACCCCAAAAGAATGAATATACTTGATTTTGGGATTCAGTAATAAATAAATAAATTTAACATAGTAAAATTTATATTTTGACTAGTAAACTCTTGAATTCAAGTTCCTCAAAATCATCCGACTAAGTTTGAAAATTTTAATTGCATTTGCAGGCATTTGCCAGTCTCAGGAATTGCTTTGTGTTCACAAACAAGTTTGAATGGGTGCCATGTAATTCACCTATTGTGAGTGCTAGTCCTTCTGCAGCAGGAAATGTTTTTCACTGACCTGTTGGAAATTAAGAAATTGCTGGCTGGTAACAGGGAGAGCTGCGCTGCCCATTCAATCCACATTTATTTCTGAAATGACCTGGATGAGCGCATCTCACACACAGAGATTATAAATTGCAGCCATATGCAGCAGAAGTGAATCGCAATCAGATAAACTGCCATATTTCTGGAATGCTCTTTTTGTATTGAGTAAACTGCACACATTAATGGTTAATTCATCCACAACAAGTCATTTGTTGTACCAGATTTCTGAATTTAGTGTCAAATACGCGTATCGTTACAGCAGAGTCTGGTAAGATGGAATACTTAGACATGATTTGTGACCACTTTACCTGCAATTTTTGCTTCAGTTTAACACAATTTGTATCCCCTGCAACATATTTCAGTTGAAGATCTGCATCAAAGGGGTATATCATGCATGATGGTAGAGGTTAATCATATTTCTTATTTCATTCAAGCATTTCACACCAGAACTCACACGGGAAGTGTGACGTGCAGAAGTGCTGGGTTTTAAAGGGTGCTGGATACCTTGTCCGGTACATACTGTGTTTTTAGTTATCTAATATTCTGTGAAGCCCCCGGAGCACGCAGTGAGACTGTTTGTAATTGTGTGTGCTTTGTTTGTTTCCTTTTCGTTTTATTTTATAATTGGCCCTGGCCCAGCCAGTTCTTCTAGAGACTCCGGCAAGGAAGTACTTTGGCCAGATTAACCTATTGCGATGAATACTCATGCTCGTGGTTGGAGTGCTGTGAATTTGTTCGTGTGGTGTTTGCAGTGTGAACCCATGGATGTGGTGGGTTGGGTCAGGTATGGTCTTGTGTGATTTTCCTTGTGAATATCTTGTGACCTCTTTTTTTTGTATAATAAAATGCCTTGCTGCATACCATAGTCTCCTCAATTATTAGAGATTGTTAAAGGAACCCCCTACCCTTCTATAAATTGGGGTGGCATAGTCCACTTTGTGAATCTTCGCTGATGAGTTGGGTGGAACTAAGTTTGCCACGACTGTGCTCGCTTGGCCCCGTCACACTTGTATCAAAGAAAGACTTGAAACCAATATATTTGTGTCTTGACCGAGCTTAAAGCGCTTCACACAGAGTTCAGCTCAAAGCAGGACGGGATTGAGAGGCACATAAGTGATGTGTCCAGTTCCGTGAAATCTCTGGAGAATAGTTTGTCTGTAGTTAAACAAGCTGTTGAATCAAATGAGAAGCGAATCGACGACATAAAAAGTCATATTACACTGCTGGAAACAGAGCTTGAAAACAGTGTCCACGCTAGCGGCAGCAACCAAACGAGTTGCCTACCTAGAAGCAAAGATGGACAACCTGGAGAACCGTGCGAGGAATGAAGTGCCTGGGTGTTTATCTGGGTACTGCAGAATTCCAAGGCAGGAATTGGGAGGGTATGGTGGATAAGGTGTGCGATAGGTTGTCTAAATGGACTTGGGTCCTGCCCCAGCTGTCCTATAGAGGGAGGGTCCTGGTTGCCAACAACCTGATTGCTTCCATGCTGTGGCATGTATTTATGGTACTGGAACTGCTTTCAACAATGGTGGAAGTGTTGCAACGAAAATTGATTTTTTTTTGGACTGGGGAGCATTGGACTAGAGCTTCTGTTTTATATTTGCCGATGCAAGAAGGTGGGCAAGGTCTTATAGAATTGCACAGCAGGGTTACGGCCTTCCGGTTGCAGGCAGTACAGCATTTTTTGTTTGAAGTGGACTTGATGTGGATGGACACTGCGTGTGCTCTCATGAGGTGAGTGGAGAACATGGGGTACAACAAGCATTTGTTTTTGCTTACCCTAGAAGTGATGGACATTTATGCGACAACGCCTTTTTATTGATCAGTTTTAAGGGCACGGTCTTCTGTTTTTAAGGTCACCAGGGATGTTCGGCAGTGTTTTTCTGTCGATGAAGACCCTCTTTTCTACAATCCCATGATTCCGGTTGGAATCCTCAAATCTCTGACTATGTGGGCCTGTTTCGCGAGGGCGGGCCTGATGAAGCTGGGGTCCCTCAGGGTCGGTGGGCCTTGGAGGACGTTGGATGACCTGAGGGCTGTGACTGGGGTTCAGTCTGGCCGACTTCAGAGAGCTTTGGATGACATTGTCTGCACGCTACCGGAGGCAGCTAAGACAGTGCTCGAGTTGGGAGGGGGCAGTGGTCCCCGGTTCCTTTTCCCCCTGATAAGGGTCTCTCCTGCTGTAGAGGGTCATCGGGAGGAGGTGGGGTTGCTACTCTCTTTCATGGCTCTTCAGCATGTGGCTCTTCGGGATTTGTCCAAGAAAGCTCCGTACCAGGCTTAGTGTTGAAGTGCTGCATTTTCGGGCACTGAGTGGACTGGTGGTTTCTGGGTGGTCGGGTTTGTTGGGGCCTGGATCTTCCCCACAGGGATGTTGGAGGTCCCTGTACAAGCACCCCATTGAGAAGCGCACGGCGGATCTCCAGTGGCGGATTGTGCACGGGGCAGTGGCCACAAACACACACGTGTCGCACATTGATTCCACAGTAGGGAGGGGCTGCCCTTTTTTTTCTGCAGAGGAAACGACTGAGTATCTGTTTCTGAGGTGCAGTCGACTTCATGAATTGTTTGAGGTCCTGGAGGAGTGGTGTGTCGGTTTTGGGGAGGTTTTTTCTCATGAGCTTCTAGTCTATGGACCAAAATACTACAGTGCCCAGAAGGCTAAGGTGTGTCTGCTAAATTTTGTGCTGGGTCAGGGAAAGATGAGTATCTGGCTGATCCAGAGAAACAGGATGAAGGGGTAAGGATCGACTCATAACCTAACGTTTTCTGAGGTTTGGGGCCATGGTGGGGTTTTATGTGACTTGACCCATGAGGGGGAGTTAATCCTGAAGTTCTAGTGCTGTTTATAGCTTGGTAACGTATTTGATGCATTGTCTTTCTGTGGTTTGATTTTTGTCTCTTATTGTCTTTTTGTTCTTGTTTTGGATTTATTTTCTTGTTTGTTTCCTTTATTTGGTTTTGTCACTTGACCCATATTGGTATTTGAGGCAGGGTTTCTGTCTGTTGTAGGCTGGATTATTAAAGGCTGGAGAAAAGTCTCTCTCATCTATCATGTCATGCATCACATGCAAAGACGAATTCACCAATGGGATTGACTTTTCTGTGCTTATTTACACACGTTTTAAGCCTCAACCAAATCAGTCAAGTTGTCTGGATCGCGCGCACTATTGATTCGGAATAGGTAACATGCATGGCAAAATGCCCTAATAAACGTCATTTAAATTAAACAAGAGTAACCGAGTAAGGAGTATAAAGTACAGATATTCGTGCTAAGATGTGCGTAGTAACAGTTAAAAGTTTACACATATATAAATAGTTAAGTACAGATAATCCAAAAATCTATTTAAGTACAGTAAAGAAGTATTTGTACTTCGTTACTTCCCACCTCTGCAAATAAGTCGCATCATATCATTATTTAAATTATATAACGTTATGTTATATACTACAATGCCACACAATTCATTGACTTGATAATTAATTAACTTGACCGGTGGTTTGCAGGCAAAGTTCAACATCTTGCCTTACTAAGAAGAGTTCAGATACAAAAGCCGCTAAATGCCGCCTCCATCAAAAATGAGATAATGTTGAGTGAATGCTCTCCACAGGTAGTATATGTAAATCAAATAATTTTGCTTCAAAAACCGTTAAATACCACTCTCCGCCTTGTCTGAAATATCGATTTCTTGGCAAAATCCTTTAAACACCACTATCCTTTCGCAGCAAAATCCTCTACGTTCCGAGAGCCAATCAGAACGCACGATTGAATCATGTGACTTCAAGTATTTTCGCTGCACTGAGTCGTCGGGTTTTTGTAAACAGTGTTTTTGTGACTTTAAAATCGAACATGGAGTACGACGGCATGGATGAGCCTGTCCTGATGACAGTACTGTAAATGGATGAAGAAAACGTCATTGCCCTCAGAACTCTGCCCGTTATAAGGTGAAAGTAAACTGATACAGTGGAAATGGCTTGGTCGCAAGTATAGCATGCACTCATAACAAATCATCATGCACTGCTGTTACTCTCACGGAAACAGACTTATCATACATCAAACAACAGCTCTATTACACCTGCAATAATGTCAAACAAGATGCCATTCTTCTGTCTCATATGGATGTTATGCAGCAACAAGGGAAGGCTAAAGAAAAGAGACGACAGAGACGTGTGCAGTAGAAAAATCAATGATAATGCAAATACAATTTTAATTTCAATCAGTAATTACCAAAGAAATTCATAATGACACTGTTGATTTAACTACAATGATTATAATGATTAATTGCTGCTTTGAAATAATTATTATACCAAACGTGTAAAGCAATAATGCAAGCTGGCTTAAGTAATGGGTTTTCATTTTTCATTTTTAAAAGTAAGATGAAGAAAGTAACTGGAAACAGCCTGTCGAGGTGGGGTTGGGAAACCATAAGAACAATGGGCTTAACAGGTTGACCTTGCCTCGAACTGATAATGTGCCCCATCTCCAGAAGCAGCTGGTGTGCAAGGATACCCAGCCCCTCCTCAGACTGTCTGTAAACTGCTGCGTTTTTTGTTATAAAAGAGGTATGCAATTGTTGCTCGGGGAGCAGATCACAAGACGCATGAAAGACTGCTGAGTGTCTGTTCCCCCAAAGCTTTGCGGAATAAAGTGTTGTCAGACCGGAGAATCTGAATAAGGAGCCAACTTCAGCCTCATTTTGTTAGGGCGAATAGCCTGTCGGGGCACATAAATAGCATTTTAAGAATCCTGTGTTATTTTATGTGGAGATTTCTTCAGAGGTAACCAATTCGTTCACTATCCATCCAATTTTAATATGTAATCTTTTATTGACTTCATTATCTAGAGTACAGCATTTTATAATAAATATAAACTCAACTCCAATTTTAAATTTAGGGGACAAGCTAAGTCATCTTGCTTTTATGTGATAAAGATGATTGATGAATCTCGACGTTTTAAGGGCTAGATTCAGTAAGTGACAGATGCGGTATTTAACCAGCGGCGTTGACATGTCAGCAAATTATGTTTTGGTGGTATTTGTGAGATTTGTAGCTAACTGCGAGTGCTTAAGTTCTTGCCTAGGAAAGAAATGAATTGGTTCCTTCCTACAGAAGTTGGTTAGTACAAAAATCGGTTGAGCCATGAGAAGTGAACCGGCATAAAGTTAAATTTTCAACATTCATTTGACATTCAAAATGCAAACTCATTATGCACTTCAACAGTGTGTGGCTCAGTGGGCTAAGCCTGTGTGCCTATAATCAGAAGGTCGCCGGTTCAAACCCAGCCTCAGCATGTCTGTGGGTCCTTGAGCAAGGCCCTGTAACCCCCAGCTCCCTGGGTGCCGCTACAGGTGGCTGCCCTTTGCGGACAACTTACTCTGCGAAGAGCAAGTAGAGGGAGGCGTAAAAGAATTTCCCCATGGGGACAATAAAGGTATTAATTATAATCATTTCAGTGGATTATGTCAAATCACTTGTGTAGTATTGAGAATATCGTTCTTCATATGTCACAAGGCTTGTCTTTGAAATATTCGGGAATTTAATTTTTTTTGAAAGACATGACATGTACATGTACATAAAGCTATTACGCTCCCGCACTATGTGACCTCATGATGTCAAACCAACTGTGCAGCAGAGACAATGCGCCTCATGTGTCACAAGGCTTGTTTTTGAAATATTCCTCTAGTACAGTTTCATTACAACTAAAAATGACGTATACATGCACATAAAGCTATTATGCTCCCACACCATGTGATATATTGTAAATTCCTGTTTCTAGAAATAGCACTGTACATTATGTTCATATCTACCTGCAATTCCTGATTACAGTTAATGGCAACCTGTATACATTGTTCATCTATTTCTAAATATCTGATTATAGTCACTAGCAATCTGTATATTATGCTCACAGTATATCCA
The DNA here is from genome assembly GCA_026777985.1 of Mormyrops attenuatus. Classification (NCBI taxonomy): domain Eukaryota; kingdom Metazoa; phylum Chordata; class Actinopteri; order Osteoglossiformes; family Mormyridae; genus Mormyrops; species Mormyrops attenuatus. The sequence goes on along the minus strand of JAODKC010000044.1, from coordinate 24,350,183 downwards.
TCTGTAGATATTACCTAAACTGCATTTCGTTGCCTTGTACTTGTACATGTGTAATGACAATAAAGTTGAATCTAATCTAATCTAATATGCTACAATCCATACAGCTGTTTGCGCCATCAACCATGGCACAAAGTGCCTGACAGCTTCCGTCGTGATAATTGAAACATGGATGAGTGACAATGATGGAGAAGAATATAATATGGATGGTTATACTGTATGTTGTTCCGTAGAGACCGGACAGGCAAGATGGGAGGTGGTGTTGCAGTATAAGTAAAAGAAAACTTGCAGGCAAGGGATCTCACTGATAAAAATAAAAAACGTACAGAAGCTGTATGGATAAAACTAGATGCTAAAAACTCAAATGGCCTAATTGTCGGGGTTTGTTATAGAGCACCTAATGTAGCTGCAGAGGAAAGCAAAATGTTAGGAGACGATATCAGGATTATGGGTAATAAAAATGATGTGTTGGCTATGGGTGGTTTTAATTTAACTGGGATACAGTGGCTCTTCTGTAAATGAACTTGAGATGGTGGAATTAGTACAGGATTGTTGTTTTTTTTTTTTTTACTCAGTTTGTTAATACCCCTAACCAGGGGATAAGCCCTTCTTGATCTTGTTTTCTCTAATAACCAGGATCGGATTGGAAAATTAGAGGTTTTAGAACTACCTACAAAAAGCAAAGCGGTTGAACCCATGCCAGGCCCACTGGGCCATGTTCTTTGCACAGTTTGACTTCAGGGTAACTTACCTCCCGGGGAAGAAGCATGAAAGCTGACGCTCTCTCTCGGCAGTTCGACCCACGTGAGAGTCTCCCCTGCCAAGACCATCCTGTATCCTACCTGCTTCGCCGCACCCATCACCTGGTCCCTGGAGGAGGCACTTTGAATCATCAATGAACGTTCAACACCTCCCCCGGGATGCCCTACAGGTCGGCTGTACATCCCTTGCCCCTAGCATATTGCCGTGCTCAGATGGGTCCACACCTCCCATAGCACTGGGGACCCCGGTGTTTCCAGCATACGACTAGTGGCGCGGAGATATTGGTGGCTGGGCTGGAGGTCGGCGGTGGAGAAATATGTAGCATCCTGCCCTGAATGCTCTCAGCTGAAATAGTCTTACCAACCTCCTGCCGGCCTTCTCCAGCCCTTGCCAGTTCCTTCTCGTCCCTGGTCCCACTTGGCTGTCGACTCCATTACCGATCTCCCCGCCTCTAAAGGTAACACCGTCGTGCTAACCGTGATGGATCGCTTCTCCAAAATGTCGTCTCATTGCCTTACCCAAGCTCCTGAATGCCGCCGAACTGGCAGAGATCCTGATCGCCTGGGTATTTCACTATTATGGGCTCCCCGAAGACATTGTCTCTGATCGGGGTCCTCAGTTCACTCATAAGTTAGATATTTCGTTCAGTCTCACCTCTGCTTATCATCCCCAGTCCAACGGCTTGGCAGAATGAACTAATCAAGAGGTTTCAAAAGCCCTCTGGCTCCTTTGCAAGGACAGGCCCACAGAGTGGGCGACACACCTCATCTGGGCAGAATATGGGTTAAATACCCGTGTGAACCCAGTCACCTGCATGTCACCTTTCCAGTGTGTTGTAGGGTATTCTCCACCTCTCTTCCCATGGGACGCGGAGGCCGGTGACGTACTTCAGGTGGAGGAATGGTACCGAGGAGCCAAAGGGGTCTGGCAACGCGTCCAGCAAACCCTCTCCCACTAAGCCACCAGGCAGAAGGCCCAGGCCGACCAAACTGGCCCCGAGTCCCAGGGGTTGCCCGCGATGACCTCCTCGGCCTCCAGGAGGCGGCTGTCAGGGGGGGGATACTGTCATGCCCACAGGGGCAGGGCAGCACAGCGGCAGGCAAAAATCGCCGCTTAACCCTTTGGGGGCGCCTATCTCTCGTCTATTTCCATTTATATCTCGCTGAAATGTTCATGTAGAATCATGGAAACAACGCTGGCTAAATCTGTAATCTGTCTTTTCAAAACGTCCATTGTGGGAAGTATTTGAAGTTTTTAAAATTAGGTTAAATCGGCAAAAAGTAAACCATGTCACCTTTCTTTATTTTACCTTCACGTGAAGATCGCTATTCACATTCTAAACATCCGAGGAAGTGAGGCTAAGCGGAGGATAATGGATGGATGGCATTTGTAGACCCAGTGCAGCCATTTTCAGCACCAGATTCGCTGCGCTGTCTGCGCGATGAGAAAGTAAATGGCACAGAAATAACTGCTTTGCGCCTGCACTGCAAAAGTTTGGTGAGTAAGCAGACGTCAGCACAGATCTTCAGCTCATTCAATCCATGTGTCGAGCTTGGACAAGCCTGCACTGTACAGTGTCAGCAGTGTGTTATCCTAAGAGCAATGCAACAAACCAATCTACTGCTACTGCATGGGGAAGACAAAATGAGGAGTGTGGGAAGAGACAGTACAGATTGCAGACTGAGAAACTTCACTGTGACTTTGAGATGAGTCAGTGTGGGTTTATCATAAACCTACACTTTCCCCAAATTGGGGCATCGCCAGATGGGATTGTGCAGTGCACTTGCTGTGGTAAAGGTTGTGTCAAAATAAAATGCCCATACACGTACCAAGGCACTACATGCAACACTGGAGACAAAAACTGTTTGGAAATAGTGGATGGAGAGCTGCAGCTTGAGAAGGATCATCCATATCACAAACAAGTACAAACAAATTTTTGTTGCAGATGCAGAGTACTGAAATTTTGTTGTGTGGACCCTGAAAGACTGTGTGGTGTTGCGTGTGGCGCCTCACCCAGAGCTCTGGAGTTCTTGAAAAAAGCACAGGAATTTGAGTGTGTGTGTCTCCCTGAACTGGTCAGCTGTTACTTCTCAGGTTTCAAGACAGATGCCACTTGTTGAGATTTCTGTTCCAGGAGGGAAAGCACACAAACATTTAGCACAGTAGCAGAGGAGTCCAGGAAGAGGGAAACAGCTGTCAAGTTGTGGTGCTTTTGTCATGAACCAGAGAGCAAAGATGACATGGTGGCTTGTGATAATCAAAACTGCCCAATTGTGTGGTTCCATTTAAGTTGTGTTGGTCTACAGCAGCAGTTCTCAATCCTGTTCCTGGCGCCCCACCTGCCAGAATGTTTTCGTTCCAACCCTACCATAATTAGGTTTATATGGTCCTTAATAGGCTAAAGCTGGTTACAGACCGAATGCAGCATGCGCTGTGCGCGCCCCATTCAAAAAAACAGCGGTGTCCGCTCAATGCGCTGTGCTCGCTGTGAAAGAGTAGGCGTGGTTTTCAAAACTCTCTCCTGTCATTTCGGCTCGCAGTCAGTAGGGACAATGTATATTTCGCATGCAAAAAGATGGTACGCTTCTGATATAGCTCTGGGAAGTCGGACACGGACAATATAAGATTTTCCTCCATTTCGATTTCTGTGCCCTGTTCCATGCCTTGTTTCTATTGATCACGCGACAATGTGTCACAGCATGCAGCAGTCAAAGTTCAACAAAGTTAATCTTTGACCACAGTGTTCACACAAGCTCCGAGCGTTCGGTTTGAAACCGGCTTAAGCCTATTAAAGGACCATCTGAGACTGATTGAGTTAGGGTTGGAACGAACACATTCTGGCAGGTGGGGCGCCAAGAACAGGATTGAGAACCACTGGTCTACAGCATGCAACAGCTAAAGAAGACTTTTGGATCTGCTCTCATTGTTCCACCCAGGCAGAGACATGATGCAACTCTGACTCGAACATTGAAGAACTGTCTACCATTGCATTGCTAATTTTTGTTTCAAAAGAGAATCTTTAGCCAACAAACTTAATATTTCATATTCAGTGTTTTCACAAAAACTTAATGTTTTATGTAAACAGTAATAAGTAATTTTCATTACCAACACACACTAGTCATTTAGGTGTTTAAGAAAGGAAGAGAGTCAAGAACACCACAAAAATGTCATTGGACATATTTCATTTTAAACATGACTAATACAGTTAAGTGGCAAGCAGAATACAGGCTCAGTATACAGTGAGTTTATTCAGACACTTCCAGACATCATGTAAAACGTTAAAAACTGTACTTGCAAATGTTTCTAGACCTAAACTATATAGTTGGGCATTGGTTTGTCAGGGCACAGCACACAGTGACAACGTTATCCAGCATTGTGGCTGCTTCACCTTCACATGGAAGAATCATGTTTATGGGAATGGTTCCCGTTAAGATTTCTAACAAACATTTCCAATGACCCTTTGAACATGGATTCTCAAATGTGCTATTTTTCTGGTTTCCTCCACATCTCTAGCAGCTAACTGACAGCAGCCTTTTGTAGACGCTGAAAGTTTGACCTCTGCACACAACATGCCCACACATTCCTGTATGTCAAAACCTCTGTCAGCCAAGACAATGTCCCCAGGCAACAGATTAAGAAAACCATTGTTCAGGGTTATGTTTGTCACTTGTACGACCTCCCCAGCCTTTTGATACACCCAAGGGAGCCATTTGTTTTATACCTATAAGGTATTTCATAGTGTGGTGGTAGCTGGAAAACATTTGGGCACGCGATTTCAGATTTGATGGTTCCTCAGTGATCCAGTGCATCGTCAATACGCAGCAATGGATAAGCATCTTTACGGGTGACCCCATTTAGCTGGCGATAATCAACACAAAGCCGCAGTCCCCCAACCTTCTTTCGCACAGGCACAAATCGGCGCTGCCCATGGACTATGGGACGGCTGAATAACATCAGCCTCCAACATCTGCTTTATCTGATCATCCACTTCGCTTTGTAAATGTAAAGGGACCCGGTAAGCCAACATTTTAAAAGGCCGGGCATCCCTAGTATCAATCGTGTGCGTCGCTAGCTGCGTTCTACCCAAATCAGCTTCTCCCATGCTGAAAACGTCTGCACGTCGATGTAACATTGCACACGACTCTGCTAAACTGTCCCTTTTTGTCCAACCCTAAATGTTGGAAAAGTTCCTCACCCATCCACCACTGCTCGGGCCCCCCACCCTCTGTGTGGACAGCCGTCTGACCCACTTCAATGTCTGTAACCAATGAACCCACTTTCATTCCTCACTGAAACTTACACTCATCTTTGGTCACATTAATTACTCTTGCCGGTACAGCTCCTTCATGACAGATAACCCATGCCACCAAGACATCATGTTGGTTGGCTAGTAATGGTGCAGGTTCCAGTTGCCACCACCTTTTTAATTTAATAATGCTGGGAAGGTCCAGCCAAATAAGGACGCCAGAATAGGAGAAAATCTTTATTAAATATTTCCCGGATTACAGCCCCTTCCCGAGGGCTAACACACATCTCACCAGGAATGTTACAAAATCAACTGCCCCCCCACTCCACTCAAAATCAAAGTGTAAAGCACAGCAAGCTTAAATCAGCATTCCCTTACACACAGCAAACGAAACATTCCCGATCCACCTTCTGACCCCGCCCTCCTGCTCACAACCGTAATCCATGGATAAAATTCATATAGCCACCCACACTCACATTCATCCCAAAAATACAACATTAAAAGCGGTTACTTCCCTGAAGAGAAGCACACCTGGCCTCCCCGCATTCTCCAGGGAAGGGAAATTAAGGTTCCTTAGCCCGTTTCAGTCCGTTGTGCCTCACCGCCAGCCTTTTAAACCACAGTTCCTATCCTTCTCTAAGCATTTACCCCCGTAATTGACTTTGCCCACAGCCAGCCTAACACCGGCGATGGACACACCATGGGTTTCTTTCCCCACATGCTGACAGCTGCTCCAGCCCCCAAAGTTTCTCCGGCAAAAATCCCTCTCCCTCTTCTTTTCCCGGTCGTCCCCTTTATAACTCCCCCCCCCCCCAATCCCAGCCACAGGTCTTCCCCATTAGCATGCAGGGAGCAACCTTTTCATTCATGAAAGCAGATGCATTCAGCCTAACGTCCATGAAATGCAAGGTGCTGTTTTCACTTTCTTTTGTGCACAGAATTGATGTCTTCATGCATTTGTAGAAAAAAAATGTAACAAGTTTCTCTTTCTGTGGACAAAATTCAGCGAGGCATTACTTGATTTCGTCATTAAACAATGCTTTTTGTGACAGCATGTATTTTGTGCACGAAAATAAGTGCTTGACACTTCCACCCCATACACCGTAGCATAATTTATAGATGGTTTCCAAAGGAACGTAGTTTAGGTGATCTTGCCCTCTCTCTGTGTATTGGGGGTGGCTTGATCACGTGAGGATAGCTGGGTATGAATAGGTGTTTTCCAATTGGACGGTGTGGATGGTGGCAGGAACACTGTTCTTACCGTAGCACCTGTAAGGGAGCATGGCACAAACAGCACGCCGCCAGCACATTATACACCGCGAGTGTGGTATGTAAAAGCAAAAAGGTCCTTTTTATTCCAAACCTTCGGTTCACATAAACGGGGATATCACCCAATTGCAGAGACTGCTTGGATATTGGTTATTTAAAGCTACATGTTGAGAATAGCCATCCACTCTGAGGCTTACAGGAAAGCCTCTACAGCAGCAATAAACTAATGGCTTAGAGTTTACCGTATGATACAGTATGATATGCTTGTTAGCTAGCAGGCTAGATATATACTGCATCCGTCCCAAGGTAGAATTTCAAAAACGAAAAGGGATTAAAGGAGAAGGAAGGATGGAATTAAGGAAAGCAGTTGTTGGCCATTTTTCTTTCATACTAAAAGGTGAGTTTTTGTTTCCTAGGCAATTGCTATCTTAGTATCTGCGTACAGTAGTCTATATTAACAGTGCACAGGGTAGCGCAGTCTTTAGTATTGTTTATTTTAATCTGTTCAGTAACTTACGGTAAGAGCGTGTAGGATATGTTTACCATAGAAAACCTAATGGGTTCCCAACTCTTAGGGAACAATGGGCATGTTGTATTAAGCCGAAACCCTAGGGCTTTACTTCTGAGTGCGTGCTACTTCATTTTCGATAATGATTTTTTGGTGTAAATAACGTAGACATTTTTTTTTCCTTCATGAAAGTTAATTGTTATGCAAGTTTTTTTTCTGTGTTTTGTTACAATATCATAGCAAGTTAATTTTTTTTTCTGTCCATTGAATATTTGATGTGGTGACGTAATCGATCTAACATCAAGTTTGAATTAGCCTGCTGCCTTGGCTGCATCACAATGCTGGCGATGTCAGTAACGTTTTCATCACTTAAATCGGGGGTTCACTACCCATTTCGTGCTTTCTACAGATTAGCTACTGGTTGGTGCTTCTCTTAAGAAATCATGGCTGTCAATGAATCAGCCTGTGCTCAGATGGCACCCACAGTGGCTGAAATTGTGATTGATCCCAACACGTTAAGGTCTTACAGCAGAGATGAGCTCTTGGGACAGGTATGCACTGGATACAATAGTTGTTGAAGATTGCATATTATATTTTTCAACAGAGAAGAGATGCTTGACAAGGGTCAGTCAAAAATAGCCATGGTAGAATTTCTTAAGTTAACACATTGATGTATTTTTTAGGTTGCTTATGGCAAGTGCTACAAAATGACAGACCTTTTCAGCGGTGACACCTCTGTTGTGAAAGTCATTCCTCTATATTCCTGGGGACTGGATGAGGTATGTGGTGTGGATTGTGCTTACAGTTTTTTTTTTTTTTTTTTTTTTTTTTTTACAATCGCTATGACAGTTTTTTCAAAACATTTAACAAGTTTCCTAAACTCTTAACACGGTTAGCACAACATCTGTCTTTGTAGGCTATACAATTAACACATTTCTTGTTGCTTTGATACAAAATGCATACACAGTTAACACCAATTTAAAATGCTTGAACTTTTTACACACAAGATCAACCAAGACCAAAACAATGTAATTGTACAGTCAAATTTACAAATGCTTTCACACTATGTCAGAACAGATAACATGTTCTAAACATAACTTATATAGGCTAAAGTCAAAGTGAACAGCTGTTCATATTGTGAATTGAAACACAAATATATTCCCTGTATTTTATTCCATTGCCAATGAGAAACAGCTTATTGCAGTTATGCAAATATATAAATCACAGCTGATTCCCATCTAGGAACCACACTCAGGTGTTGAGGTTTTTCCAATCACATGATCATATGTTCTAAAAGAGGACTCTTTGGGCTGATCTTGTGTGGAAAAGGAACAATATAGAGCAACACAAAGAAAGAAAGAAAGAAAGAAAGAAAGAAAAAATGCCTGCACGAGGGAGAGGAAGACGAGTACCAGGACAATTGAGAGGAGTGGGGCAAGGTAGAGGGAGAGGAGTTAGAATGCGTGGTGGCGCTCAAAGAAGGACCAGAGCTAGGGTAACTGATCAAATAAGAGCTACTATCATTGACCATGTCATAAACCACGGGCTATCATACAGAGAGGCTGGTGAACGAGTACAGCCAAATCTCAGCCGGGACACAGTGGCATCCATTGTCCGTATTTTCAGAGAAACCAACAGGTAGGATATTGCTTCTCCTACAGCAAAGTGTAAATAATTTTACCATTTACTGTATTAGAGTGACTGTATGCCTCCGGTCTCTCATATGTAACTGTATTTTGTCCCTCTAAGGATTCAACGTCTACCTCCCTCAGGGGGCAGAGGAAAGCTCTTGAATGAAGAACAGGAACTTGCTATTGTCAACATGGTGATTGCTGACAATGAA
>JAODKC010000044.1:24271713-24329678 GCA_026777985.1 Mormyrops attenuatus | reverse complement strand
GGAGAACATTTTAAAATGAACTTGAGGAAGCACTTCTTTACACAGCGTGTAGTTGGAGTATGGAACAGTCTTCCTGCGAGTGTAGCGCAAGCTAAAACCCTGGGTTCCTTTAAATCTGAGCTAGATAAGATTTTAACAACTCTGAACTGTTAGTTAAGTTCTCCCCAAACGAGCTTGATGGGCCGAATGGCCCCCTCTCGTTTGTAAATTTCTTATGTTCTTATTAAGAATATTAACATAGACAAATAACCTTATCTAAAAGCAGGGCCATGAGTGCCGTTATGTTTTCTGTCATATATACACATTTGGCTTTTCTTTATTCAGGTAGTTTAGTGTTAATCAGAACATCGGTAATATGGTGCCTAACGATGTTATATTTAGTCCAATGTCTATATATGTATTTGGCTTTTCGTTATTCAGGGAATTTGGTGCTGCTTCCCCCAAGCCTCCAGTTTTCGGCCCAGGGGAGACTGTGGCCACGGCCAGCCCAGGTGAGCCCTCCGCCTCTTCATCTAAGTCTCTTGACCTGACCTTGGCCAACCTACTTCCCTAGGTAAGTTACAGAGGCTTTTCCAAACTCACACTCACAGCGAGGTTGAGAGTTAAACCTGCTTGGGACAGGCATTTAAACACAGTCTCTAAAATGTTTATATGCTCCTGCCAAGTAACAAAATCCTCTAGATAAGCTTCACAATTAGACACCCCGGATAACACAACATTAATCAAGCGCTGAAATGTAGCTGGGGCGTTTCGCATACCAAAGGCCATCACGGTATACTGGGCAAACAAATCAGGTGTCACAAACGCAGAAATTTCAGAGGCATGCAGCATCAAAGGTATTTGCCAATATCCTTTCAATAAGTCCAACTTGCTTACAAATTTGGCTCCACCGACATGATCAATTTAGTCGTCTATTCTGGGCATAGGATACGATTTGGGAAAAGTGACTGAAATAATTTTACGGTAATCCATACAAAAATGAAAGGTGCCGTCAGGCTTCAGGACTAGAAGACATGGTGAGCTCCAAGGACTGCAACTAGATTTAGCAAACCCATGTTCTAAAAGACAGGCTATGTCAGTGGACATCATCTTACGTTTTGCGCGGTTTACCCGATATGCATGCTGTTTTATGGTTAGCTGTAGATTTTGCATCGCTTCTGGCAGCAGAAACAGTTCCCGATAAAAGGCGGAAAAGCCGGGTTGACTTCAGTGCAAGAAGGCATAGACGTATGTATGTAGATGTATTAGTATTAATAAGACTAATCCCTGAAGGGCTCGGCTGGTCTGAGTGTTGTTGAACGTTTTTGGATTTTAGAGCCATACAATTTGAAATGACATGACCGACCTCATGACAATAAAAACACTCTCTGTTTTCCCGAGATGGTGATCTCCATTCCTGCCCAACAGTGGAGGATGCCGAACGACCAACAAGATGTTTTCGGATGCTGGAGGGGATTTCACACGTAACAGGAGAGGTGAAAATGGGTTTGTGTGTTAATGAAAATTCCTCAGCCATAACAGCTGCTTTGGTAACAGAGACAACTTTCTGTTCATTTAAATATATAATTACCCGGTCCGGCAAACATCTCTTCTAATATCAGCAATTCCCTAAGTAAACTAACGGGACTTTTCTGTAATCCCTGAACCGTTGGCGATACGCCTCCAGAACCAACTCATAAGCTTGCAAGATAGCTCCTTTTAAAACATCATAATCAAGACCATCTTCAACCGACAGCGCACCGCACACTTCCTGTGCCTTACCGGTAAGCCTATATTGCAACATTAACGACCACATATCTTTCGGCCAACCCAAAGATAGCACTACTCTTTCAAATGCTGTGAAGTAGGCATCCACTTCAGACTCACAGAATTGAGGTAACAATGGAATAACTCTAGTTATACTGAAATCTGTTCTAGGTGAAGGAGAAGTTAATGAAGCAGTACCATAAAATGGAGCTCCAGAATGGTCCAATTCTCTTGGCGGATGCCTCGCAGATTTAGCGGTTTCCAACTGCAGCTGACAAAGGCACACCTCCTTTTTAGCCTCTACCTCCAGCCATTTCATTTTCAAGCGGAATTCCCAGTCACACAACTGCGCTCATTCTCCAGACTCTGCTTCAATCAGGGTCAAGCGGATTTTCAACTGGGGCAGGAGGCAGAGGGGACACTGAAGGGGGCGAGGAGGAAGGTGGAGGGACTAACAGAAGTGGCAAGGAGGAAGGTGGAGGGGACATCGGAGGAGGCGAAGAGGGAGTAGAAGCTGTGGCAGGTGACGGTGAAGCCACAGCCAGCGAAGGCACAGGCAACCAATGAGGTGGAGCTGGGGGAACCGCAGGCGACTGATAAGGCATCGGAGGTGGGATCGCAGGAGCCCGACAAATCACCGCAGAGGGAAATGCAGGCGACCACTGAGCGGGAGCCAGGAGGACTGCAGGTGACAGCCGAGCAGAAGCCAGGGGGATTGAAGGCGAACCCGGAGGTAGGGCGGGTGGGACCCGACCCTGGCGCAGGTGTCCTCTCCCTCTGCAGGACACCGAGAGACGGGGTCCTGGCCAGGATCTGCCATGACGAGGTGGCGGTCGGGGTAACCCTCCGGAGGGGTCCATTAGGGCAAAAGTCAGGGAAATGCCTCCCACTCATGTTCCTCCTCCATCTCTAATGAGGGGGGAGGCGTGGTAGTCAGGGACTTCTTCGGGAGCAGGAATGATGGGGACTGGAGCCAGTACTGGAATGACGGTGACTGGAGCCGGGACTGGAACCACGGTGACTGGAACCACAGAGACTGGAGCCGGGACTGGAACCATGGGGACTGGAGCTAGGACTAATAACAGGACAGGAGCCATGGAATCAGGAACTGTTGGGACGGGATCAGGAACTGGAGCTGGGGGCATGGAAACAGGAACTAGAGCCGGGGGCATGGAAATGGGACAGGAACCAGGGCAACGGGGTCTGGGAGCACGGGGGGATGCGCCTAAGGGGCAGACGTACAGGGGGAGCAGCAGTGCAGACATCAGGCGGGGAGATGAGCCTCGGGATCTGAGGTGAAGGGGATGGAGCACACTGGGAGGTATGTTTTTGGGACAGGGGGTGAGGAACACCGCCGGGTCTAGCACCGTGACGTATGTTCCACTTGGAGCTACTGGGAGGCAAGCAAGATTCGCGTCGGACTTCAATGGGTTCCCTGAGGAATCTGCCCCTCCGCAATTCTTTCACTTCTTATTTTTAACTGCGGCTTTCATCGGAGCTGAGGTATTGCTCCTCCGTTAGATGAGACGTTTTCTTTCAGTCCGGTCATTCTGTCATGTAGCGCAGAACAGGGAAGAAGGCAAAGGGAGTCGAGGAGTCAGGTGAACACAGGGTTTAATTAGGAAACACACATTCATGAACATACAATGACTTCACAACGTCAATGACTGGACTAACTAAAGGCACAAGACATGGACTTAAATACACCAGACTAATTAACACAACTAGAAACAGCTGAAAACATGGGGATTCCACACGAGGCAAATGAAGGGGGGTGACACACAGGAGGATCAAACAAGCAGGACATGACACAAAAAATAAAACTTACAATGGTGGTACCCGCCTCTAACCTAGTGTATCTAACAAAGGATTACCTAAGTGATGCAAAGGGCGCTGCTGTCGGTCCGTGGAGTGGATGGCTCACCTCTGGCTGCTGGTCAGGTGCTCAACTGCACTTGCCTCCTTCAGATGCAGGTGGGAATCACCCATGTGGAGGAGATCTGGTTACTGGTCCTGACCTACGCCAAAGGTAGGGTTATCTTCGGTCATCCACGGTTACAACAACATAACCCATATATAGACTGGGCTAAGGGGGAGATCCTAGAGTGGGCTTCGTCGTGTTTTTCTCAGGGTATCTCAATCCCATGTCAAGTGTTGTTGGTAGCGAGTCCCCTACCAGAGGGACATGCCCAGATCCCGTGAGAATATGTTGACTTCAACAATGTCTTCAGTAAGTCCCAGGCTTTTAGGCTTACCACCACATCGTCCCTCGAACTGTGCCATCGAGTTGGAGGAGGGCCTCCCCTGGTCGAAGGGACGCCTTTACGCGCTGTCAAACCCTGAAGAGGAGGCTATGACAATGTATGTAAAGGAGGCCTTGACCCAAGGTATTATCTGACCTTCCACCTCTCCCATCTCCTCAGGCTTCTTCTTTGTGAAGAAGAAGGATGGAGGCCTGAGGCCATGCATTGATTAATGGGGCCTGAATGCCATCATCTGCAAATGTTGGGAACCCTTGCCACTGATTCCTTCAGCCCTGGAACAGCTTTGTGAAGCCCAGATCTTCAAGTTGGATTTCTACTGTAGGTTCATTCATGGTTTTAGTACAATAGTTGCACCTCTTACCTCTCTTCTTCGAACCAGAGGAACGTGCCTCCAGTGGAACCCCGAAGCTGAAGCCGCTCTGACGACCCTCAAAACCATGTTCTGCTCTGCCTCGATCCTCCAATAACTGGACCCCACTAAGCCTTTTGTGGTTGACGGTCAGAAGTAGGGGTAGGTGCTGTACACTTCCAGCGAGCCGCAAATGGGAAATTACATCTCTGTGCCTTTTTTTCCCGTAAATTGTCCTCTGCGGAACGGAACTATGATATTGGGAACTGAGAGCTGCTGGTCATCAAAGAAGCTTTGGGAAAGTGGCGTCATTAGCTTGAGGGAGCCATTCTCCCCTTCCAGGTCCTGACCGACCACTGGAACCAGGAATACCTGAAGACCACCAAGGGCATCAACCCCAGACAAGTCAGGTGGGCCCTCTTCTTTACTCATTTCAAAGTGTCCTATATTCCCGGAAAGAAGAATGTGAAAGCCAATGCCTTGTCGCGCCAATTCAACACCCCTATGACCTTCGAATAACCCGCCCTGATCCTGCCGTCCACCTCATTCTTGAGCCCTATTTCCTGGGACCTAAATGACACTTTCTTCAATCTCCTCCCGGACCAGCCAGTACCTGTAGATTGTCCACAGGGTAATTGGATTGTTCCCGCGACACATCGACTAACCATAATGCAGTGGGTATATGCATCCCTCAACTCTGGCCATCCCAGAGTCACCACCACGGCACGCCTGGTTGCATGGCGATACTGGTGACTAAATTGGAAAGAAGAAGTGGAGGAGTTTGTGCTTTCCTGTCCGATCTGTGCACAGCATAAGGCTGACAACCGCCAGCCCGCAGGACTACTTCAACCCCTGCCGGTCCCACAGCGCTCACACAGTAGTCCTGACGGCAATCCTTTTTCTAGAATGTGCCAGCTGATCTCCCTGCCAAGAGCTACTGAACTCGCCAAGGTCCTTCTAACTTGGGTTTTTCGGTATTACGAAGTTCCCGAGGACATAGTATCTGACTGAGGACCCCAATTCACGGCTTGGGTCTTTCGTGCATTTTGTGCATCGCTCAACGTCTCCCTCAGCCTCTCTTCCCCGCACTTGATGACTAGTTTCGAGGCTGCCGGGGAGCCTGGCGCCAGACTCGTTGACTCCTGGAAGTCAGAGCACAGTGCCAAAAATGGCAGGCCCACCGACGTCAATGACCAATGATCCAGCCAGGACAACGAGTCTGGCTCACGACCCGGAACCTCCACCTCCCTGGGTGCCGTAAGTTGGCCCCCCGATATATTGGACCCTTCCATATCCTCAGTCAGGCCGGCCCAGTGACCAACTGTTTACAACTCCTACATGCCTACCGGACCTCCCCAGTGTTCCACGTTTCACTACTTAAACCTGTCCATTAAAGTCATGCCTATCCTCCTGGGAACAGTGCATCCCTTCCAGGCCTGCTGGCCCTGGGGGACGGACACACCTATGTGTACGGGCTGTCCTGGATTTACAACGTTGACGGGGCAGGCTCCAGTACCTGGTTAACTGGGAAGCATATGGACCAGAAGAGCGTGCCTGGATTCTGGTGGCTGACATCCTGGATCCAGAGTTGGTCACGGACTTCCACCATGACCACCCAGATAAACATGCCGGCTAGTCATCGGAAATCAACTACACCTGCAGAAGCAACCATAAAAGAGCTCACCTCACGTTATTCCAACGCGAGGTATTGTTGTTCTCATACGACTTACTGGGCAGTTCTTCTTAGTCCTCCATACAGCCCTGATCCGATTCTCCTGTTATGCTCCCGTCTCCTCTCCACTTCCCTGGATCCTAATCGTGTGTTACCCTCCATCGTATGTCACCCTCCTCAGATTGACTTCCTCAGCTATCCAGACCTACTACTTCGTGACCCCGATTTTGCTTCAGTCTGTCCCTTTGGTTACTGGTTGCCTGTGGCTGAATAAACCTTCCCGGCTTCTGAACCCCATAGCTTCCAGTGTGTTCTGTTCCACAACATGTACCATTAACTGCAGTAACTTGCATAATTGAAATTAATAATTTATGTATAATTTATGGATAGGAGGGAAATATTGTAAAAGTTGAACAAATACAAAAATGCATTTTTGAATTTTGTGAATATCTCAAAAACTACATGGTGGATTAGATGAAATTTTAAATGTGGTACTCAAACTTGTTTTCTACATGTGCACCCAATTTGATATGACTTCATGAAGCCTAATAGGTTTTTATTGAGGAAAGAGTAAATGATGCACCATGGTGCACCTGTGTGTCATATCTGTCCAAAACTTACTCAAAATGACTATGGCGTGACTGGCAGTATTTCAGGGGATAGGCTTGTTTAAATACTTTACCACTTACTGTATGGCTCATAACAAACATTTTCCTCACATAAAACACACATTTCTATATTAAAATCTATATTTTATTTACACAATTTGTGCCTGACTTACCCAATGTATCAACAGAACACTCAGGGAAGGTCCAACTGGTCTTTATTGGGAGAAACTGAAGCAGAGTCCAAAGAACAAACAGAGTCATAGCCAAAATCCATCCAATCTGAATCACCAAAGCCAGAGGGAATACCGAAACCGTAGTCGAGCCAGGTACAGGTGGGTCCGAAAGCTGGGAGGTCTGTCCGAGGACGCTGACAGGAGCAGACATGAGGGAGGATCAGGGCTGGGCTGAACGGGAGCAGGAAGGTTCAGGAGGTGCTGGAAGGGGGAGCAGGGAAAGCCAGGCGGATCAGAGCTGAAACACAGACACAGGTAGAAGTTGCTCGAAGATTGCATTACAAACAATACCTTGTGCCGAATGCTATTCTCGCGGACTTTAAGTAGCTAATGGGGGTGTCTCAGATTGCTCACAGCTGCCGGCATGACAGAATCCCCCCTCTGATGACCGACTCCTGGTGGTCGAACATCGCGTCGAGGTCCGCGACGGGGTCGGGGTCCCGGCCGGGAGGGGTGGTCCATATGAAACTGCGCGATCAGAGTGGGATCTAGTATGTCAGAGGCAGGGACCCAACAGTGTTCTTCAGGACCATACCCCTCCCTATCGACGCGATACTGTAAACCCCCCCTCCGGCGGCGAGAGTCAAGCAGGGACTTCATGGCGAAGGCTTCACCGTCGGCTAGAGGGATCGGTGGAGGAGAATCATGAGTGTCCGTGGGGGAATGAACGAGGCTGTAGTGAACAGGCTTGAAGAGAGAGACATGGAAGACTGGGTGAACATGATACAGCCTGGGGAGAAGTAGAAGGTAAGTAATGGGACCGACCTGGGTAGACACCTTAAACAGACCTATGTATTTCGGGCCAAGCTTACGACCTCGGGGCAGTCGGAGTTGCCAGGTCGACAGCCATACCCGGTCTCCAGGATTAAACACTTGCGCCGGACGTTGTCGTCGGTCTGCTTGCGCCTTCATCCGGGTGGCCCCCTTAGACAGCTGTCGATGCAAGGTATCCCATACCTGCTTGCACCGCCGATGCCACTGTTCCATGGCGGGGACCTCGGAGGGAGGGGTAGTCCAGTGGAACAGAGGAGGTTGCAGACCCAGAACACACTGAAAAGGAGTTAAACGTGTGAGGGGATTTACCAGAGAATTCCGGGCGTATTCCGCCCACGGCAGGTACCGGGACCAGTCCTGTTGCTGTGTGGAGCAGAGGGCATGTAAAATTTTCCCAACTTCTTGATTGATTCTCTCAGTCTGCCCGTTGGCCTGGGGGTGATAAGCTGTGGTGAGACTCACCCGGATGTTCAGCTTGGTGCATAGAGCTCGGAATGCTCGGGAGGTGAATTGAGGTCTGCGATCGGACACTATGTCTTAGGGGATGCCGTACTGTAGTAACGGAGAACCCACTGGAGGAGCAGTTCTCCAAGCTCTAGGGAAGACGGCAATTTGGGCAGGGGTATATGACAACACATTTTTGAGAAACGGTCTACCATGGTTACGTCTTGCTAAGAGACGGGTGGTGGCCTCCACCCCGGGATGTCCCAAACTCAATGAGGTGTGGACCCATTGGAGGATAGAATTCCTTAGCTGAGACGGTACATACGTATGGCCCGGTGGGCAGTGAGACGGTGGAGCATGCTTCTTGTTGTGCTGGTGGAGTTGACGTTCCAGGTCCCACTGGATCGGGCCAATGAAATAGGTGGGAGGCAGGATCGGGGTCGGATCCTCGGACATCTTGTGATGGGGGAAGCAGCGAGAGAGTACATCTGCTTTCACATTCTTGGATCCAGGAATATAGGAAACCTGAAAATTAAACCGGGTAAAAAACCGAGCCCATCTGGCTTGACGGGGGTCCGTGAGTACCTGAAAAGGGTATTTAGCTTTTTTATTAGCTAATGTCTCCATTCCTCCAAAGCATCTTTTATGGCAAACAATTTACGGTTTCCAACATCATAACTACACTCGGCGGGGGATAGTTTCCAGGAAAGGAATGCACAGGGGTGATTTTTACCTGTTTTCCCCTCTTTTTGCGAAAGCACGGCTCCGATTCCGACTTCGGAGGTGTCCACTTCGACTACAAGGGCCCCTTCCTGATTGGGCTGCCGTAACACCAAAGCAGTACCGAATCTCTCCTTTAACTCGGCGAAGGCGTGCGAAGCTGCTTCGGACCAGAGAAGTTTTTTTGTTCCCCCTCAGAGTAGGTTAGTTAGGGGGGCTGTTACCGCACTATAACCTCGAATGAAGCGGCGATAGAAATTGGTGAATCCAAGGAATCTCTGAAGCTCTTTAATGTTAGTAGGTTGTGGCCAATCGAGGACAGCTCTGATTTTACCTGGGTCCATAGCCACCTCTCCAGGTCGGATGTGATAACCTAAAAACTGAATAGAAGTATGGTGGAACTCACATTTTTCTCCCTTGACGTAAAGGTGGTGATCGGCTAAACGCTGCAGAACCTGTTGAACATGTGTGACGTGTTGAGCAAAGTTATCTGAATAGATTAAGATGTCGTCGATGTAGGTAATGACAAATCTGTTTAACATGTCTTGGAAGATGCTGTTGATGAAAGCCTGGAAAAGAGACGGACTATTAGCCAAACCGTACGGCATAACAAGATATTCGTACTGACTGCTAGTAGTCAGGAAAGATGTCTTCCACTCATCTCCCTCTCGGATTCTGATGAGATTGTAGGTGCTCCGCAGATCAAGTTTGGAAAAGATCTTGGCTCGATGCAGCTGCTCGAGTGCCAAGGGGATGAGAAGGAGAGGTTCCTGTTTCTTTTATGTGATTGCATTTAGAGCGCAGTAATTTATACAAGGGCGATGACCTCCATCCTTCTTTCCCACAAAGAAAAATCCTGCGGGAGAGGTGGATGGACGGATAATACCTTGCTCCAGTGCCTCGGAGATATAGGTATGCATGGCCTCCTCTTCCAATTGGGACAGGGCGTAGAGTCGACTTCGGGATAGAGTGGTTCCTTCTAGGAGTTTAATAGCACAGTCAGATGGTCGGTATGGTGGGAGACCATAGGCCTCTGCTTTACTGAAGACCTTTTGGAAGTGATGATATTCCTCTGGGGTTGCGGTGAGACCGGTTTGGGACGTGACCTGCCTGGATGTCAGGGGATTCCCATCAATACCCCGCACACATAAGGGTTGTGGAAGGGGTCGATCGGGAGGTGGTTCGCAAGGGTGAATTCCCTATCGATGAAATTACTGGCAGCTCCTGAATCTACTAGGGTGAGGCTCTGAACCGTGCGATCTCCCCACATCAGTTCCCCTGGGACTGTTAGCTGGGTCTGGGTGATGGAGGGTAATGGAAGGGTTCTTACCTGAGGATCACCGGGGCTGCGCCGCGGCGGTCTGGTGGGGCAGTTGCGGAGGATATGGCCTGCCTCTCCGCAATATACACACAGCCCTTTTCTCATCTGTCGCTCACGTGCCTCCGCCGAGAGGGGTGTTTGTCCTACTATCATTGACTCCAGATCCTCCAGGCTTGGAAATTGGGCTACTGGAGCCTTGGCAGAGGGCTGGGGCGATCGGCGTTGCTCCCGGATAATATTGTCGAGGGTAATTGAAAGCTTCACGTACTCGTCGAAGGATCGCGTGGCTCCCCGGCAGGCCAGCTCTGCTCACAATTCTGGTCTGAGGGCACGACGGTATATGGTTTGGAGGCAGTCGTGGGCCAACTCAGTCCGGCGGCGATCGTGCGGAATTCTAGCGAGAAATCCGAGGCTGATCGATTCCCCTGACACAGGTGGAGAAGTCGATCACCAAGATTTCGCCCCACTGCGGGGTGATCGAAGACTTTGCGGAATGCCTCCTGGAAAGCATGAGAGGATTGTAGAAGGGGACTCCGCTTAGCCCATAGAGCCGTAGCCCAGGTCAGGGCTCGCCCTCCAAAGAATGACATAACAAAGTGAACCCGATCCTCGTCGGACTGGAACAGATCCGGGTGGCGGGTGATGTACAAGCCACACGGATCACCGTCGTAGCGATGGGGAGTGGCTACGGGAACAGATGATTGGGGAGGCGATCTAGGAAGGGGAACAGGGGCCGCTTGCTCTTGAAGAAGCTGACCCAACAGGTCAGTCATACACTGCACCTGCTCCTGCATCTGACGCATCTGCTCCTGCGCGTCCATAGTGTTAGGCGAGGTATTCTGTAATGACAGAACACTCAGGGAAGGTCCAACTGGTCTTTTTTGGGAGAAACCGAAGCAGAGTCCAAAGAACAAACAGGGTCGTAGCCAAAATCCGTCCAATCTGAATCACCAAAGCCAGAGGGAAAACCAAAACCGTAGTCGAGCCGGGTGCGGGTGCGTCCGAAAGCTGGGAGGTCTGTCCGAGGACGCTGACAGATCACAAGGGGAGCAGACACGAGGGAGGATCAGGGCTGGGTCGAATGGGAGCAGGAAGGTTCAGGAGGCGCTGGAAGGGGGAGCAGGGAAAGCCGAGCGGATCGGAGCTGAAACACAGACCCAGGTAGAAGTTGCTCGGAGATTGCATTACAAACAATACCTCGCGCCGAATGCTATTCTCGTGGGGTTTAATTAAGTAGCTAAGGGGGCGTGTATCGGATTGCCTGCAGCTGCTGGCATGACACCCAACAACTATCCAGAACAAAGAAAGCTGTATATAGCAAAATGCACGTGTAGTTTGACACAATATACTATGATGTGCTGTAATACAGCACTTAATAATGGGAATGATCATTATAATGTTGTGGAATACAGAATTATATTAAAAAAATTAAAAACAAAGGAAAAAGCAGCATAACACGCAAAAATTGGAAACATCCTGCGTGTATATCTGCACGTACAGCAATGGATGCCACACTTTCTTTCCTCAAATCATTCTGTAAAGTCACCTATCTACAAAGTCGCCTCCTGAGATTCCTCAACACAGAATGTCTTCCAAAACAATTTTTGCGTACAAAAACAAAAGATTAATGTTCAAACCTTCAAAAAAAAGCTTGCATAAACTTAACAAGACTAAAACACACTAGAAGTACACCTCACACTTGCACACTTTTGGAAGCCCGTTTCTGCGACTGTGGAAAAATATATATGATTTAAGGCAAAAATTCAAGATAATATCTCGAAATAATGAGATAACTATCTTGAAATTTTGACTTAGTTATATTACACTGAGATTAACAGGTGGATTGGTGCGGCGTCAGCAGTGATGCAAGTGCTGCATCGGTCTGTCATGGTGAAGACGGAGCTGAGCCAAAAGGCAAAGCTCTCAGTTTACCAGTCGATCTACCGTCCTACCCTCACCTATGGTTATGAGCTGTGGGTAGTGACCGAAAGAACGAGATTGCAAATACAAGCGGCCGTAATGGGTTTCCTCCACTGGGTGGCTGGGCTCTCCCTTAGAGATAGGGTGAGAAGCTCAGTCATGCGGGAGGGACTCAGAGTGGAGCTGCTTTTCCACATCAAGAGGAGCCAGATGAGGCGGCTCGGGCATCTGGTCAGGATGCCTCTTGGACGCCTCCCTGGTGAGGTGTTCCAGGCATGTCCCATTGGGAGGAGGCCTCGGGGAAGACCTAGGACATGCTGGAGAGACTATCGGCTGGCCCGGAAATGCCTCGGGATCCCTCCGGAGGAGCTGGATGAAGTGGCCGGGGAGAGGGAACTCTAGGTTTCCCTGCTTAAACTGCTGCCCCTGCGACCCCCGACATGGAAAAGTGGTAGAAGATGGATGGATATATTACACTTAGTTATATTATAGCATCATTTTCAGTCACGTTACTAGCAAATATGACCTAACTTGTTTATTGTACATACAATCTGGAATTCCATATTCACTCATAGCACTAGTGCACGTGACTGCGAGTTTCCCGGTATTTTGAGATAACCAAGTCGAAATTTTTAGATAAGTCGAAATTTCAAAATAACTAAGTCAAAATTTTGAGATAATATCTTGAAATAATGAGATAACAAGGTTTATCTCATTATTTCGAGATATTAAGTCAAAATTTAAATATATATATTTTTTTTCCACCGTGCCGGAAACGGGCTTCCATACACACTTTTATGTTTAAGTCCCAATCGGTATAATGCCCAATCATCATGATACAATTTTGAACAGTTTTACGTGCTACTTATTGGAGGAAACAGTTGTCACTCAAATTTAGTGTTCCTACATAAAGTTAATTACGATGAAACATCATCATGGACAAACATTCCACCCATTAAGAATGCTATGCTAGCAGGGAATCAGAGCATATATGTCTAGAAATGCTTGACAGTGAAGAAAATTATTAATTTATGTACATAACAGATCAAGCTTTCAAACAAGGGTAGGTTTGATACTTTATTTGAGGGTTTTGTTAGAAAACTCATGACATGAATAACATAGCAGGTGTCTGTATACTGTAAGGCTTACCTTTTTTTCTCCGATGTTTGAGCAAGCCGATTGAAAGCTTGACAGACGTTTTTAGGGGAAAAGATATGTTATCCTGATGCTAATATAGTCTATGATTTTTTTGTGATGAAAGAAAGAGTTTCAATTGCTTACTTTTTATTTTACTAACACTTTTATTTAACTTCCAGTCACACAAGCCCCATAAATATGTCCGTCATGATGGTTATCTTTTTACTTATTACAAAGCATTAAAAATGTCAAACTTTCTGTGTTGTTTAAAGGGCTTGTGAAGTGTAATGATTAAGACATTAATTTGATTTATTGAATGTCGTTTTTCCCTGTTAGTTGAAACTCGGACGTATACGTCCCAACCACTAGGGGGCAAGTACGACAAGTTACAGCTCCAGAGAAGTTATTAGTTGGCCATAAAGAAAGAGCGTTTGAGGATTTAGTGGGCTCTTCATTCTCTTAGATAATATCTGTTGGGCTGACTTTTACCCTTGAGACTGAATATTACTGCATTATTGGGTGGTGTCTGACTCTTCAGCCTTACAGCTCCACATTCCAATGTGGTAACATGCTCGATACCAACGAACAACAGTATAATGTGATGGGAGAAATTGTCTTGTTATATTTGTGAATAGCATTTGTGGTTGCTGTTTGAGGACTGCTCCCACCTTTTTTATACAACAGCCTCATATTCTGCATTGTTAGGATACATGATTATTAAAATGCATCTAATCAGCAGTCCCTGAATTCAAAACCAACCAGACTAAACCATGCCTCTCCTCCGCTAATTAAGTGTGTATCTGGACCACTCTGAAGTAACACCTTCATGCAGTATTGAACTTGCTCCTTATTTGAACTGTTGACTTGCTGTGCTCATCAATGAGTTATACCTGTTTTTGAACTCTCACCTATCTGACCTAGTTCAATGAATGTGATTTGAACTACATGTATTTTCTTGGATCAGTGTCTTAATTGGTTGTATGTTTTAATTATGATCATTGTATTATACTTTGGTTGTGGTCATTCCTTGTGAATTATTAAACCTGCTTTATCATCACAATATGCTTTTTTCATTTTTTTGTTTTTAACATTTATTTTGTTATGTCCTAAGACATATATATTTATTTGTTTGTTTGTTTGTTTATGTTTTAATGCATTGCACTTTGCACTTGTGGATGTATTGTTTGTGATTACGTTGTGTTGTGTTGTACGCTGATTTTGCTGTTCTGTTTGACTCTCTCTGTTCCCCTCTGTCTGCCTATTTAGTAAGACCAATTCCAATTGGCTGAGAGACATCAAGGTTGGGGATAAAAGCCTGGCTGCCCTTTTCACAGAGAGACTTTTTCCTATTTTGTCGCCTCAGACGGTTTGTTGTTGCTCTGGTTGCTCCTGTCCTGTACGTAGGGTGTGTTGTAAGCTCACCATTTGTATTTTCTTTTGATTTTTATTTCCTTTCTTATCTTTGTTGTAAATAAGCCCTTTTGGAAGCTTTGTAAGGAGATGGGTGCCATTTTGTTTGAGCTCCACCTTTTTCTCCTGTTTCATTGCTTAGTCAGGGAGTGAAGTTAATTTCTATTGTGTGTGTGTGTGTGTGTGTGTGTGTGTGTGTGTGTGTGTGTGTTTTTTCCTTTTTTAGGTAAGTTAGTTCCACTCCAAATAGTTAGTCTTGGTTGGTTTGTTGTGTTGGCCTTTCCCTCTCCCGAGGTTTATATTTTATGTTTCCTGTTCTTTGTAAATAAATAGCTGTCCTTACTGAAATCTTTATGTGGTTTGTCTGAAATGCTGAGAAGTTCTTCCTTTTTCTTATTATGTTGTCCTAGCCCCTAGATTTAGAAATAATAATAAAGGGTGACATAAAAATTTCAATAGGACTGAAGAGTCACAATACGTTGTTGTGTGTCCAGTTTTGATTTTGAGTGAAACATGGCTAATATGACAAATGATGTAAATTTTTTTTTGTGTTGCCTGGGACTTTTAAACAGTACTCTGGATACAATAACTGTGTTTAGGAATCACAAATTATACAAAAACAATACTGAAATGTTTCTCTGTTTAAGCACTTTGGAGCAAGAGCATGGTTACAAAAAAGTATGGATTTGGTGAAAAAAGGAAATGCATGTAATATGTCTAAAATGCAACTAAATTCAAATAAATGTCACTAAATTCAACTAAATGAATATGACCATGGATCGCTGTTGCAAACGGAAACCACACAAAATGAAAATGAAACAAATGAAAATCTGTGAATAAACCCAGGGAACACTAAAAGGAAATGAAGAATCCTTGAGGTACATACAAGGAACCCTGAAGCCATCATAGACTTCCCAGTTTATCGAACAATCAGTCACTTGTACTCATTTCCACCTTAGTCATCTCCCTGGAGGCCAATGTGCCCTCTTCTACCCTTCTAAGCCAACACCTGTCAAGGAGAGGAAATGGAACTAGGCCCTTGGGTAGTCAGGGCCATAGGCCAAAAGCAGCTTAAATCAATTCTGTTTGATTAGGTGCCATAGTATATACTTTATCATTATAATTCTATTATGGTTAGGAAGGATTTTAGTTAATAAAACAGCAGGCAAGTTGTTACACTGCACAACATAATATACTGTCTAGGTGCAACATGGTTGTATATAATTGTAATGTTAGCCATATAATGAAATATTAAATACCATATTGTTTCCCAACAGTTTAATACTTTAAATATATTTATAAATATCTGCAATTAGTGAAAATGTTTGCCATAAAAAACTTTAATTAGAAGTTATGGATGACATAAGAGCACCCTTAAAGCAACTAAATAATCACAGAGAAATGACAAATGTTAGTTTCTAATAACAGGTATAATTGATTCAGTTTCATTGCTTTAAGCCCACTGTAAAACGGCTTATTTGATATATTAAGATTTTTAATGACAAATAAAGAACATAACAAAATATTAACAATGCAATTAAAAGAATGTATATAATACTTGCACTATCATGCATAGGGTCTGCTTCTTGGGTTGGGGAATCTAGAAGGGAAATTATAGATGGGATAATGGCTAGCTCCAAATATCAAGATAGGTTGGGAATAAACCTGTCAGAAAGCTGAAGATGAAGCGGACTTTCACCTACCAACATCATAATAACTTAACTCACCCTTTCAATCTAGAGCACAGTCATGTCATCATCTGTATTGGTAATGTATATTAACGGTTTGTTTGTTATTTACAATGGCAATGAGTTTGACAATTAGATAATCATGTTTTGGCAATGAATTGTCAATTAATAATTGTAGTTTTGAAGAAGAAATGCTGAAAGGGTTTAAAGAACCTATCCTTTAGGCTGAAGGCAGAGTCCTTCGGAAATCAACTTAAGATTCCTCCATATATTTTTTTCTATGATTGAATACTTCATTTAAGCTCTCCAAAAAACTCTATGTTCTCCAGTCTCAACTATGCTTATCAGTGGATTTTCTGACAGTAGTTATCTTGGGCATCCCTTGAGCAGATCATGTAAAACTGATTCAACTGCTGGGGATGTTGGAAAATTATTCCTGTCTTACATAAACAGAAATAAATAGATGGTTTGACAGAAAGGTGTCTGTGTAGTACAGCTGTTTTCTACTGCGTCAAATCTGCCACAAAAAAAAACAATTTTGTGAGCATAAAATGAAAAGGCAACCAGTTATGTAAATATTTTCCAGGCTGACAAAATAACCTTTTCTTGTGGGCTTTGATTATCATTCTGAACAAAGATGAGTTGACCTGAAAGCTCCAATGCAATGATTAACTTTGCAGACACAATGGTCATAAGTCTGATCTGTAATGGTGATGACACAGCATATAAAGAGTTGGTCAGAGTAACAACTTCTCTCTCAATGTCAACAAGACCAAGGAACTGAGGGGTGAACTGCAAAGCGGGTTTGCTGACTTAATGAGTTTTGCAATTACAAATCGTAGCTTACTTTTAAATGTGATGTATTACCACAATAATTTATGCTGCACGCCTAACCTGCTCCGAATAGATTTAAGTCCAGGCTTTCAGCGTAAAACGTGTCCCGCCCTTTCACCAAAAGTGCATGGAGGCCTGCTACCCACAGGACCTACATAGTCGTGGATTGGACTTGTATGCCCAATGCCTCCCACAGATGTTCAACATGTACCTAACCATCCACAGGATGCAACAGAAAATGGGATTAAGAACACCCGCTGACCTTCTTTCATTGCTCCAAGATCTAGTTCTGACACTTGCTTGCCTATTGTAGGCACTTTTGACAGGGGACAGGGATGAGCATGGCCATTCATATGCCGAAATTTGGAATTCAACCTTCTAAATTCAGGTAACTGAATTATAAAGACACACATTAGAAACTTTATATTTCGGATCTGAATTTTGGAAGCCAAATATTTTTGCATTGAATGATTATACCATCAAAATTACAACTGAAATATTTTCATTTGAAATATTCAGTGCTTAAATGTACATTCACATTAAATTAAAAATTGTTTAATGTAAAAATTCAAGCATTGTTAAATGCAGTGTTTTTTTATTTGATTTGTGTAATTCAACGTGTTTTTTGAGTCACAGACTTTTGTCATTAATTTTATTTCTTTACACTGACATGCCTGCAGCTATTAAGCCCCTTACACAACAGGGCTTGATGCTCTGCGTATCGTGACATACCACTCCCATGATCCTCATCAAAGTCATCTGGCATTTATGCCGCAGTAGCCCTTGTTTTGGTTTGTACTACACCTCCGTTCACATCCTACATTGACGAATCCTGGCCGCTCAACATCATGTCAGTGATTTTTCTCTCC
This sequence comes from Mormyrops attenuatus, assembly GCA_026777985.1. Taxonomy (NCBI): domain Eukaryota; kingdom Metazoa; phylum Chordata; class Actinopteri; order Osteoglossiformes; family Mormyridae; genus Mormyrops; species Mormyrops attenuatus. The sequence continues at coordinate 24,311,689 of JAODKC010000044.1, read as the reverse complement.
TCAGACCACTCTTGGAAGGTACTCACCATGGTTGACTGTAAGCATCCCACAAGCTTTGCCATTTTGGAGATGCTCTGATCCAATCGTCTGGCCATAATTATTTGACCCTTGGCAAAGTCACTCAGATGTCTACCCCTGCCCATTTCCTCTGCAATCAACATGTGAATTACGAGCACCAAATGTTAGCTTACCATCTAATCTATCCCAGACCCTGACATGCACTGTTTTTTCTAAAATATTTTTCTAGATATCAACATTATTCGCTTCACGGTGGGGTTGTCATAATGTTTTGGATCATTGAGATGGTCCATAATCATTTGGATCTATGTGAGAGAAAAATGCATGGCAAGTAGGTCTTCAGGTATCTCGTATTAGTCTGCGAAAATAAGGTCCTCTTTTAGATTTTTCACAGGGACTGATTTTGTGGTGATGGTCAGACTGGAAAGAAACAGAGGAGAGAAAAAGACATTAGGGACCAAAATGGCAATGGCACCTTTCTTTGCAGATGTCAATGAAGCAGAATTAGTTACGCTTTGTTTTTGTCTCATAAGTTGGCTATTGCATTTTGATTTTTCAAAATTTAACCAGGAAAGTGGTTAGTACAATGTCAGTTAGTTTGATTCTAATTCATCTACTGAGATATGAACAAACTGTGATGATCACAAAAAAGCTTATCCTTGTTAGGGTTGTTGACTTCTGATTTACATGACAAGGTATTATTCAAGCCTATTCCAGGAAGGCTAGGCTTTTCCACCTGAGCAACTTATCCTGAATCTGTAGTATCAAGGTATTCGGCTTATGTTTGTTTTGGAGGAGTAAAAACACTGATATGTAGTTTCCTCCAAAGTGGGTATCATTGTTACTTATTCAGCACTTATGCAGAAATAAAACAGGTTTGCAATGATTCAGCAGTTTGAGCAGACTACTCAAACAAAAATATGCAAGGTAAAAGCAGCTTTTTCATTATTTTTTAGGAAATTCTGCAATGTAATGTAATACAATGCTACCCTCATCTGCTACTAAAAACTTTAATGCTGAAACAAACTGTGAAAATTCCTTATAACTTTATGAGTGACAAGCTATCTAAAATTCCATTATGTTTTGGAACTCAGTTGACATCTTGAGCAGGGAGATTTTAATGAAGGTTTGTAAGCCTTGAGTACTACAAAAATTCCTTACCCAGGTTTACTTGAGTTTTAAATAACTATATGGCTTTTATCCTGAGTTTTGCTTTGGTTGGAAGGAAGGAGAAAGTGAAAATGTGACAATGCTCTGTGGCTGACACACATGACAGTATGAAAAGAGCCATTTAAACATCTCATACAGATAGTTTGTCAGAATGTTTACATTGTTGCCTCTTTTCAGTGTGTAGTTGTGAAGGTTGTGTGAATTTTAGTTTCCAGTAGTACAGTGCAGCAGTGGAAAGTGTTAACATAGATTTCAAATATGATTCTTCTAAGCTTGGCTGGGTTTTTTGGTTTTCGTTTGCTTTTTTTTAATTTTGAATGATGTGCCTTAGATGTCTGCTTCTAGGTTCAATTCAAAGTAAAAATGAAACAGTTTAACACTGCATTCTATAGGCACCTGCATCTGAAATGTCAAATGTTAAATGTGACATTTTTCATTATAAAGTCAATTTGCTGTGACCCTGCATAGGACGAGTGAGTATAGAAAATGCATGGTTGGATGAAAGTACATTTGAGTAGTATACAAAATAATATTACAATCACTTCTAATATTTTATACATATTAACCTTCACAAAAATGTCAAGTCTAATCTGCGTTAATGGTGTATGTTGTACATTTTGAGGTATGTATGCTGTTGCAGGTCAACAAAACTCTGAGCATGACACTTCATATGTAGTGAAAAAACCCTCAAGGTTTATTTGTGTTATATACTGTACAGAAGTCTAAGAAGATGAGGACCTGTGGCACTCTGGCGACTAGTTGGCACAGAGAGGCACTGGCTAGTTGCCACTAGCAGTTTTCCCGTGACACATGCAATGGAAAGAATACTAGGGGTGAATTTTTCCCACCAGATCACACTCCCTGGTTGTGGAGAGTGTTCAGCTTTTATAGTCCCTTGGAACTTTCCTGGAGGTTGGCTGTTTGGTACTTAACATTCCTTGCATGGAGTTCTCTGTAATTAAGGGGAGCTGCCCTGGGGCTGGGTTCTAAACCCCAGCAGGGTTATGGCCACACTACAATATGTGGAACATACAGTATAATCGTTCTGCCAAAAAGGTGTAATTACCTGATTTGTCAGTAACAACATCAGTGAGATGAGATAATAGAATTCATTACTGCTTATACAATTAAACTAATACAAAAGCAGTGGAAATAAGGCAGAAGTATTCAGTGTTGTTAAACATGTTTTCAAATTTATTATATTGTAGGTCTACACCTGTACATGTGAAAGGATGTGGTTTGATTTAACCTTATTTACGACTGAATACATATTTTTTATTATAATTTTCCTACTGTTTTTCATACTGAAGCTCAGATCTTGCCAAGTAAGTCAGACCGAACGGCCACTGATTCTAGGTCATTATGAGGAATCCCTTTGTTGTACTGTAGTTTGTCTGGCCTCTCCCCATCTACCTGTTCACCAAGGGAGGCCCTACCGGGAGCTGGCATAGCTAAACCTTCCATCATGCTAAGGTCATGATCCTTGGAGGGGATATCTAATGTTAGTGTATTTATTCAGAAAATATTTCTCAAACAAATATTCCAAAAAATGAAATATTCCTAAAATATAATTTGGGATAATGTTCTAAGTAGACAGAAACAAACTATATTTTTCTACATTCAATTAAACTATTAAAAAATTGCCAATAATATTTCGGTGCCATTCAGTATTAGATAAGAATACTTACATTAAGCAAACTTCAAAGAAAACACTGCAGCACAAAGAGCATAAAAGTCAAAGTTCTTGGAAAGAGAAGGCCACTCATTGTACCAGTGAAGTGTCCGCAGTCTACCAAAGCTGGACTCCATGGAAACAATGGCCTCAATACCAGATTGTCCTTGTTCCGCCTTCTAAATTCTATTTCACTTCCCCGACACAGAGGCTGGCAGAATTAGAGGACTTAGGCCAAGACTGAGGGCAACCTACCTGGACCTTCACATACTCTGCCACAGGTTCTAATATGTTATGCTGTAAAATCTGCACATTACACAAGTCTCAAGTGTCATGAAAAGGACAGAGGAGACAACAAAATGTTACATATTTCTGCTATTTTTAAAAATATATATTTGTATGTAATTAATTTTATTCAATTTGTGTTCAGTATTAATTTGGAAAAAAATATTTAATATTGATAATAAATTTCAAAGTTTCATTTCACATAATGAACATTGCCAAAGACTTAAAAATCGTTACAGAGAGACAAGGCGAATTATTTCAGCTTTAAAGACTGATCTCAGGACACGGTGTTTTAAGGAATAGATATATAAATTCGTCTGACTAAAAATGCCACAGTCTTCAGATCAGAACCCAGATGAATAGGAAATTATGCTAAATATAATGACGTTACTGCTTTTTATTCATATGTTTGTTTTTGAGCGATATTGTTAACTGTTTCAGAATATAAACAAACTGTACTTGCATAATATCCATCCATTTTCTGAAATCACTTATCCTGTTCAGGGTCACAGGGGGTCCAGAGCCTATGGGCACAAGGCAGGGAACAACCCAGGATGGGGCACCAACCCATTGCAAGGCACACTCACACACCATTCACACCTATGGGCAATTTGGTAACCCCAATTAGCCTCAACATGTTTTTGGACCATGGGGGATAAACAAAGTACTCGGAGGAAACCCCACAAGAAAACGGGGAGAACATGCAAACAACCACACACGGAACCCAAGTTCCAGAGATGTGAGGCAAAAGTATTACCCACCGCCCCACCCCACTTACAAACTAAAATAAGTAAGATACCTATAGACAATACTATGCTATAAATCTAAGACGGAAGACTACAGAAGGAACTATCTGAAATTTTCTACTGATTTACAAACAGGCAAAATGACACCTAATCAGAAGTACAGATACCAAAAAACGAACAGCAGTCACCAAATTGATTTACTGTTTTTTGTTTAGGGGTGATAAAGGCTGTACAGAAACTAATCCTCGATCTTCTTGAGTGACATTGAAGGCCGATGGCTGCTGGCTAGGTCCTGACCCAGCTCAGATCTATATGACTGCAGTTGTAAGGGCAGGAGCTCCTTGCAGATGGCATGTAAATAATGTAAGGCTTCAGGGTATTTGTGTATTCCAGTATTCCTCATACATGTTCTTTATATTCCTTCTAAAGAAAATGAACAGAAATGTAAAGCTGAAATAAAAGTACTGGAAACCATAGGCTTTTCCTTTTTGTTACAGCACCAGACAATTCTCAGGGTGTCCACCGGACAGCTTTGGTTGGAACAACTTAATTTCTTTAGAAGATTCACAAGCCTTCAAAGATCTCAAAAAATGAAGTCTGTTCAGCTCCTGCTTGTATTCTGGTTCCTGCTCTTCATGATATCATTGACTTCACATCTGTCATACTGAAGTCCCACTGTAAGCTCCCCATTTTCTACAGCCTGTTCATTTTAAAGCCTCATTTATTTGGCACAAGTTGATGTTTGAGCTCTCGTGTTTAGCCTTTGTCATGTCATTGTATACTCTTTGGTCTCAGATACCAAGGAGTATTTTCTTTGAACATTTTTGGATAAAGAATACCAGTTGGTTTATACCTTACTGAGTTTTTTCTTTCAACTTTTCATAATGACTAATGTGTCTGTGGCAAAACTCGTCTGTGTCTGTATCAAAATAATTACAAAAAAATGTTTTTAAATACAATATCAATGGTAAAATTGCATTTTGATCAAATTACCTGTCACATTTTGCCATGGTATTAACCTGAGAGAAACACCAGGAGAATATGCACAGTACAGAGTCAGAAGCTCTTTATTTGTTAGATGGTTGCTGCAAATACTGTCATTTTAGGAAAAAATTTGAAATGACTAAGCTGACATATTTTGACATGGATAATATCGTAGTCTTACACTAACATGAAGATCACTTAAACATCATTTTCTTTAAATGCCTAAAACTTTTGCACAGTTCTTTATGTATCTATCCATTTATGTATGTAGGTATGTAAGTATGTGTGTATGTCCAAAGCAATGTACAAGTGAGGGGAACTTGGGTCATGGAGCAGGATTTTGCAGGACCCAGCACCCCTGGAGCAGTTATGGTTAAGAGCCATGCCTGAGGGCCCAACAGTGATATGACTATTCAGTGTGTGGGGACCCACCCTAACTTACTGAGCGACAAACAGGGCTTTGAATCACCACAATGACAGTGCTAACCACTAAGGTCCCATGCCCCCCAAAAATGCCAATTAATCAATTAATTCTTTATTGCTGTTCTGTAATTGTGTCTCCAGAGCAGTTCTGGAATACATTAAGACATTAAGAATTGTACCAGAAAATACTGTATTTTAAAAAATTCCTTTGATAGAATTGTTTATTTGAAAATCAAATACGGAACCTAAATACATATGTCCCAAAAATTATTCCAAGCATACTGACGCCCCCTCGCAGTAGTACGCCACTAGTTGGTAATTGCTGGTTTCTGCATCAGACCCACACTGAATAGGAAAAGAAGAAACGCTTTAGTCTGGCTTTTGAAACTTTTTGCACTCATCTGCAAATATACATTTAGTACATTTATTTAGAAGAAATGCATTTCAGTAAAATTACAGGAGGGAAAAGCATTCAAAGTACAGAAGGTGAGACTATTTAGGGGTCTATTACCATTCAGTGGCAAATCCAAAAAAGTCGTAAAAAGGGAGGTGCATTAAAAAGGAGAATAAAGGTTATTTAAATTGCTTGCATTCAATATTCATTTTATAATCCCTTGGAACTTTCCTGGAGGTTGGCTGTTTGTCTGCTAAACAATTGTATTTTAATTTCTATTCCTGTATTTTTTTATTTGAAATGTTATTACTTTTTCTGATTAAAGATGAAAAAAACAATCAGTACGTACCTTTCCAGTTCTAAAATCTAAATAATAAACCCGTTGGATATTATAATGCCATCGTTAGTTATTATCAACGGGCCTGCTCCAATAAAGTTGTGGAAATGTAATACCGGTATGTATGGAGCTCTGGACTGAAGGATAATAATAACAATAATAATACAATTTAATAATCATATGAATTGGAAGCCTTTTTATACTACGGTACCCATAATGCACCCTGGATACTTCCGGCATAATCCCATAAGTCCTCTCGTTGTCGTCCGGACGTTACATTTTGAAGGCGGCTGAGAGCTGGTAGCTGTGTTTGAGGCACTTTGAAATCATTATGTTTGGACAAGCTGTTCGACGATTTACTACTTCTGCGATCCGTCGCTCCCATTATGAAGAAGGACCAGGGAAGGTAGGAAATGAAATCTGTGTTATAACAAAGCCAGAGCTGTCGGGTAATTATTCCCGGTGCATCGTAAGGCCTACTTCCTCATCTAAAGCCCGTGTTTAGAGGTCAGTGTATTAACTGAATGATAATTGGATGACCCGGTGCTTTACATATGATTACCTTTTGCTTAACAAATATTAAAACATCTGCAATTTCTGTTGCGTCTAGAGTTTAGTTCCTAACTTTTGTTCTGTTGTATGCAGCCAGTTACTTGTATTTTGTGAATATACTGACGACCTACACGGCTAATTATTGCATACGTTTTCAAACGAGGGACATAATGATTTTAAATACACATTTCTAAGCGAATTTAACGCAACAAGAAACTTCACGGGTTCTGTAATATAAATTAATTAAACAGAAATTTCCTGCCTTTAATTTCTACTCGTCCAAATGAAGTGTGACCTTGTAGCTTTCATGACTGTTTAGTTTTCGCGTACATCTTCAAGCGTGTAGCTCGTACGCGTGTAGTCGAATGAATTTTGCTATATATGACTGAACGTATGACGTTAACTTTCTTGAGGTCTTGTATATTTTTTACAGTGTAAAATGAACAGTAATTTCTTACGTAGTGCGGATTTCTTATTTTAGAATGCATTTTTATTACAACGTTTATTTTACCTTTTTAAAAACCAACGTCTTTTGTCCATGGAGAAATAAACTCTTCGGTTGAATTTAGAGGTTCAAGTTCCTAATAGAGTATCTACCGCTGACGGGGGGTAAATGGGCAATTGCTAACCATATGGATGTGTATGGTGCTTACCAGCCATTTATTTGGCTTGTTTAGGTGTACACCAGTTGTGTTGAAAGCAGGAGCTCATTTTGACATTCATATTTGGTAAAAAAGAACATTTGTAATGGTACGTGTATAGTTAAGTCACTCACAGTACCGTTTATGACAGATCATGACTAATAAACTTAGTGTAACTTGCAACTGTAACATGAATTGTCCCACTTAATGTTCTTGTTTTTAATATTTGCTCTACAGAACCTGCCATTTTCTGTTGAGAACAAATGGAGGCTCTTGGGCATGATGGTGGTCTTCTTCGGCAGCGGTTTCACCTTTCCTTTCATTGTTGTCCGGCACCAGCTTTTGAAGAAATGAACAATTCAAATGCAGTTCTTAACAGGTAAGGTTCTTTTAGAAGAGAGGTTTTGGTTTAAGCTAAAATATGACTCTGTCACCTATAAAATCTAAATGATTGTGTTCAGCTGTTATCCTTCTTGCAAAATAATGTACTTTGCATAACATTTCTGGGAAAATGTCCTAGTATTGCAAATTCATGGATTTCCCCCTTTCTATTTCTTAGGTCTGCTGTTTGAACATACTTATTCTACGGATGTTTCTTCTTCAAGAAGAATGATGTCCCATTTCACTTTGTAAATAAAATGAAATTTAAAATATTGCTTGGTGTTTAAGTGTGTAACTTTAAAAACTTTAGGTAGTGGTTTTATAGTAGGGGCTTATAGTGGCTCAGTTAATATATTTTCTACATCTGCTTACCCACTTCAGGTTCATGGTGAACCTGGAGCCTTTCCCATTAGGCAGGGGACACAGAGCTGAGGAAACTAGTCCCTAACAAGACTTGAATTATGGGTATTTTTACTGTATCATGTAGTTTGGACTGGAGAAAACCTGTGAACTGTAGATGTGGTAAGCTACCAATTGGTATCAAAACAAGCCATCATGCCACCTCAGGACGTTGAAATTTAGGTAGTTGCATCACTCAGGGTTTTGACCCTTAGCATAGGGTCTAAGGTTGGGGTGCATCCTGGATCGGGTACCAGTCCATCACAGGGCACATACAGACAGTAGCACTCTGGGCAGTTCTGAGACTAATTGGTGTGACTGCATATCTTTGGACTGCAGGAAGGGAACCTACCCGATACAAGAAGAACATGCAACCTCCACACACACAGCAGAGGCAGGATTCCAACCTCCAACCCAGCAGGTGTGAGGCAACAGTGCTACTGACTGAGTCACTATACGACCCTTAGTTTGCTTATCCTAGTTTAACTGTTGCTTTGTAAGCCATTGGGAAACGAGCAGTAATCCTTAAGTTTTCGAGTGGAAATAGCTTAGAGTTTGAAAGGGTTGAAAAAACGTATATGCTAAAGTTGATATTACTATAAATTTACCTCTGGGATATTAGTGAAATGGTACTGGGAATCTGTAAAATTAGCATGCTAAACCCTTCTTGATGGATAAGGTTAATTTTATATTTAATAACACTAAATATCAAGTTAAACTATATAAGTAATCATTGTTTTAGAGTAAGGTTATATATTTTGTTGGCTGTAAAAACTGTAAATGGTTTTAAAGCCTATAACACATCTAGCTCTCTTATAAAATCCCTTATCCAGTATGGTGGGCCAAGAGCCTATGTTAGGAAGCATAGGGCATAAGCCAAGGGAACTCCCTGGACTAGATTCCAGTTCATCACCTGTTGCGCATACACTGGGAAGTTGAGACACTCACTTAATTGGATTTCTTGAGTCTGCTTGACCAAACCGGCACCACATGGGGTGAACAAGCAGTATGTGTGTTTCTCAGAAAGGCACCTATCGTAGTGGTATTTTATAGGCATCAACACAGCACTTATTACATAACCCATTTCGGGTCATTTAAAGATCCAAAGCTTCTAAATATAAGATCCAAGTGATAATAGTGATTACCAAGGGAATTTAATTAGTGAATTGGTATTTTGCCTGCAGAGCTTGGTAGATGACCAAATATGCTTCAGTTCTGTTTAAAATGTAGATCCATCTATTATCCAGCCGGCTTACTTGGGCGGGTCATGGAGATGCCTGGAGTCTATCCTAACTAGCAAAGGGTTCAAGGCTGTTTTAGATATACATATTAATTTATGCCTGGGTATGTAATGAATCTGATAAGTTTTAGCATCCTTTTTAAAAACATTTAGAAGCAACTAATGACTTGGTTTATGTGAGTTGGTTTAGGATATGTAGATTTAGTGTTTCACAAAGTTTCTTTTGTGGATTGCTCTTTGTATTCACTTTAGTATGTATATATTCAGCAGTAGTGCTCCAGTGACATTTATAGCATGAAATATTTAGTTGGCATACAAAACAGATGCAATTGATAGCTATGGTAAAACATTTTTTTTTCCTCTGATGTACTGTAGATTATATAGCAGCAATAGTCAAAGGTTGCAGTGGAAAGAAAAGGTCATCTGTATAAATTTGCTTTACTCTGTGAGGCCGCAAAAACACAAAGCACAAAGTTTCAAAGATCCACAGCCTAAAACTGTAAACTGTTTGGAAATTAAATCTTGTCATTATTTTTGTACAATGATCCTAGAGAAATTTACAATGCTACCTACATTTTTTTTATTTTGAGTTAATGATCCAGTTATTTTACAGTTAGTGATTTGCGTACTTCTGGAAAAATTATTAAACTGAAAGCAAGTAGCAGAAGAAAGGAAAGGTGAAAAGGTGAAAGGTGCTATTTATTTTCCTGAGACCTCAGGTATTTTTATATTATTATTTTTTTGCTGGATCTGGGTTAAACAAACCCTGTAACATTTTTGTTCTTGTCTGTTTTTTGGTTGTCCTGTGTGTTCTGTTTTAGTGGGCATCTAGATCACACTAAAACTACACAGTCCTAAGATTCCTGCATTAAACTCAGGCTGCCAGAATGTTAAGATTAGCCCCAGGAAGGGTTACACTAGGACGTGAAACCAACAGATCACAGCCAAATCTACAAGAAACAGGGAGCAAATTCAAGTAGACTAAACTGAACCAAAGACAGAGTGGACCCTATGCCCTTTCTACATTATTAATACAAGAAATCACTCACACATTTTACTGACAAAAGAATGATGTTTGGTTTATACAGTCTTCTTGGTAAATGGTGATGCCACTGTTTTGTAAGAACGTATGTACTGACGGTATAACTCTCATTCTGGAGGTATAGTATGCACAACAAAATTCACTGTTATCTTTTCTTGGAAAAACAATATCAGTCATAAAACTGAGGAAGGGACCTTGAATACAAAATTGGCCTGTTTAGCTCATTTTCTCCACGTTTTCGCATCAGGGCTGTAATTGCTCACATATTCCTAACATTCTGAAGTAAACAGCAATTAATTTGCAGGGAGATGTCAATGTAACAAACCATGTGCACTGCGGGAAACTCTGTATCATTTATTAGGAACTACCCAACAGGTCTTTGAATGGCCCAGTAGAGGGTGACAGTAATTGACAAATTCAATGGAAGGAAGGAAAGAAAGAAAGCATTAAAATTTTTGATTATGTTTTCAGAATACTATAGTTTCTTTTTCTTTTTTACTCTTGATGTCTTATAAATAATGAAATACTAAAATGAACTGGAATTTATTCATCATATACTGTAAATCCGAGCATACCATCCAGAGTTTGCCACTGTCTTATGCACTATGCCTCTTCTGGGCCCCTGAGCAGTAGAAATGGTTATACAATAAAGGGATAGGTGGTTGGGTGAATAGATTTATTTTTACTTTCATATTTATTGCATAAACATGAAAAACAGAAGCAGTCCCAAAGGACAGCTTAACCGTGGATCTAAGCATCTAGGACATGCTTTAAATCTTACCATCCTTGCTGACCTAATTGAGTATCATGAACAAGAAGTATTTCAATAATGTCCTACTTTTTGCTGTTCAGTGCTTGCAGATGTCTGCCAGTGATACTTGGCACATTTTATTTATTTTTTTCGTTTCAGATTTATCTTTTAAATATTGTTGAATCTCTAGGATTTGTTGTTGCTTATAATTTATGAGAAAAAACTGTGATTCCAACTCAGTGTAGTATATGCTTAGTATTATGTCATTCACTTTTATGATCCTTTAAACATATTTTCTTTCAGATAAAATCAGTCTTAGATGTTAGACTTAATTATTTTATTCAAATGGCTGAATTAGGAAACTGATGATAGTTTTTGTTCTAGTTATAAACAACAAAACACAACCATATAGGTAAACCTGTTTCAAGTTTCAACAGCATATTTACATGAACTTTCTCCTTAGCCTTTTTAGGTTAGAAATAACTTCAAATCATTTATATGAAATATTCTAACAAGGCGAATGTCCTCACTGTTGCAGAAATGAACAGTTCAAGGTGATGTTGAATTGATTTTTCCAGTCTGGGTCCATTATGTGTCAGTCACAAGACAAAGGAGCAATTCATTTTACAGCTTAACACCATCATCTTTCTGACAAATTTATAATTCATGCATTCACTATTGACAGAACACCGTGAGGATTGAGTGTGTTATTTAGATCATTCTCTCCATGATGCACTTCAGTCAGCTTTGAAAGGAATACATAATTTTACATGGATTTTTAATGCTATAAGAATTATTCACCACAGTATAATACACAAATCTCAGGGACCATAGCCCTGCATAGTATGAGAGTCACGTGTCATCATTAGCACTACTTAAGAGGAATAATTGGAGAAATGGTGATGCGAGGGGCAGAGCTATAGTGCTGTAAGTGCTCATCGCTTGGTGGTGAGATGGATTTGTAGCAGCAGGGGCAGGCCAGATGGGCCAAGAAAATACAGATGGGGTGGCAGAGTTTGCTGGGAACATCTGGCTGAAGCTTCCTGGTGAGAATTAATTCATCTCACGCTGTGTGCGGAGTGAGTCTGAGTGGACTATGCTCAAGGCCAATCTTTGCAGTGGCCACAAAGAGACAGTTAGTGTGTCATGGAAGTAAAACCAGGACCAGCTGGTGCGCTGAATGGTGACAGGTTCGGGAGCAAGCACTGGTACAGCGCTTCCCACCTAGCCCAACAACCCAACAAAACACCTCTGGATCCGGGTTGGCAACCCCCCTGGCTGATTCATGGCCCAGTCCCGCCCTCTGGAATTGTCCACCCATCTGCCATAGCCAGGTGTTACGTGGACGCCCCCTTGGCCTGGTCCAGCTGCTCGGGTCCTCAGCGACCAGCCGGATCACCCTCAGGGAATCGCGCCACGTGGCCGTAGTGCCATAACTGATGCTTTATCACAATGCAGGTAATGTGCCTCATTTGAGACTCCCTGAGCAACTACTCATTTGACACAATGCAGGTAATGTGCCTCATTTGAGACTCCCTGAGCAACTACTCATTTGACACAAAGTCAAACCAGTGGTACCCAAAGATTCTCCAAAGAGAGACAGTAGCAAATGAGTCCAGCCCAAATGTAGGCTGAAATAAAAAACAAGGGTGAATTAACTCCAGGGGGCTCATTTATAAAGGGTGTGTACAAACCAAATAAAAGAGAAACATTCGTACTGACATTTATATGAACATTTTGGGATCTATAAAGAAAAACGTATCCTTTTTTATGTCATGACAGTTGAGTGTATTTATGGTAAACTTTGGTACGTGACTGGCCATACTACACACAAGTTAAACTGATCATATGTATGATTTACATGCCAACTGATGAAAAGTTAGCTTTTAAGAATATACTTTTAGAAGGCAATAACTGGTACTGTTAGCCAGCTTTTAAAATGTATATACCCTTGCAATACTGTAATCAGCCAATGTACAGTGTACAAGAATATTTCCAATAACACATGGTGGCCTTTGATTCATTCATATATAGAATTTATATTGACAGCGTAATGCAGTAACAGAGAATTAGAAATATAGGCCTGCCTCTAATATAAGTCTGCATCAAATAAAGGCCTGTTACTTATGTGCCTTAAGTAAATAAAGGCCCCAGATACTACTTCTGGAAATATGGTATATGTGTCACTTTCCATTAAAACACTAAGTGGTTTTGCATCTAGCTCAACTATTGCTTCTCTGAACCATAGAATGCATGTAAATGATGTTTTTACTAAACAACTTCCTGATGTTTCCTATCTGGAGCATTTAACACATAAATAGAAATGCTCTTAAATACCTCGTACATTGTACTCAATGACATGGTTAGTCTTGATATGAAAACTGTATCTTTAACATATTAAAAATAAAAGAGATCAGTATGTTTGACAAATTAGGCAACAAATTAAGCAAACTTAATTCAGCCTATGAAATTTTCCCTACAGGGACATTTTGAAAACATGCTAGGGAACAATATGTGATGTTCTGAAATATTCCGTAAATGCTATGTTCTACAAAACTTTTTTCTTACATTAGAAATATGAAATAACTTTAAAAAATGTTTCTAACTTTGTCACCTGCCGGTATGATTAATGGTCCACAATACAGCTTTCAAACTTTATTTAAAATTAAACACAAAACACTCAGCAACAAAAGAGACCACAATAGGTCTAAACAAAGGCAGATGAATTTTGGGATTAACAGAAGGCCAAACATGAGAAACCGCTAAATACATATCAGAACAGGCTTTACAACTGGTAACATCTACCCTCAAACACATTCAGTAGCTGACACAGGAACAGAGAATAGACAAGGATATATATACAGTATACAAGAAATGAGACCTAGAGGAAGGACAGGTGTGGGTCATTAATAATTATCTAATAACTAGGGACTAAGACACCCCGAGACGAATAATGCAAGACATATATACAGACAGGGTTAACCAAGAGCAAACACATTAAAGACCTATCCAGAGTGCAGAAACACAAGGAACATGATTATTACACAATAGTTAAGAAAAACTGTGTTCTGGGGCAGAAATAACCAGAAGTCAAATGTTGTTGACTCCTGGTGGTCTGCGCTAAATCGGCATACTCAGCCCATTTAACATCGCAGCGGATCTGGGACTGGGAAGAACTATGGGGACTGTGACTGGGAATAAACAAAACAGGGTCACCAGCAACACCTGCTAGCCAATCAGGGAATTACGACATAAGACTTTGACAATGGCAGAATACCAAGATATAGGCTAGACTAGGAACACTAGGACAGACTAGGAGCACATGCTGGTCATCAGGAGAGAGCAGGGAATTTAGGGAAACCAAGGATGCAGTGGGACAGGATAGGGACCGATCCTGACAAACTTGTAGTTTGTCACTCCTGGAAATTTTAAAGCAATAAACTAAATACTTAAGGAGTCATTACTATTAAAAATATAATTTATTTTTCATTCTGTAAATTATTTTTGCGCTTTATTTGCTTTAATTTATTCATTCATATCAAAGTTTACCACTCATACTCTTTCTTAGTGTAGGCAGAAACAGGTTGTGATAGATCGAAACAGTTCAAATAATGGATTCCAGCTTTCTAAATGCAACACAGTGACATCTGGTGGTCAAGTAATGCTTATCAACATATTTTAATAGTCTAATAGTAGACAGATAAATGTTCATGGCTAATGCAGTATATTAACACTCTGAACTGAATCTAATAGTAAAAAGTCAAGCAGTTATTATAAATTCCATTAAAAGTAAGTTTTTAAAATGGTATAACTGACAACAGTTTCTCACTTTTTGTCTTTCAGTGCATTTTATAATCTTTGATATTGCTGTTTTTAAGATTTTTAAGCATGTGTCTTCTGATATATTTATTGAAGCCATTTCATTTTACTATTTTTTAATAGTATTTAGTATTTAATAGTATTTTTTAAAGAATTAATTAATTCTTTATTCACTTCATCTTCGTGTCATATACATTTCAATATAAAAAGACGACGGAATGGCCTCACTATATATATCAGATGACCCATGCTTTAAAATCTCAAAGCATTAGTAGAAAGACTTACAATATGCCATATTGCATATATAGGTTATGATCATGTGAATTAAACTGTGAAATAAAGATTAAATGTGTGACACCCAAAACTTGCAATTTTGGTTTGCCAATTGTATGTGATTGCTGGATTTACAAAGTTAATAATTATCAAAGTAATGTCTCCATTTCCCTTCAGAAACATATACTTTTTTCCCCTTAAATTTGTAGTTTCTGAAACCATGATTTTCTCAATCCACATCACACATTCCAAATGCAGAACATAAAAGTGTTTTTAGCAAACATAAAATTGTTTGTTAAAACCATAATCAAAGTAATCCCAAAAAGCAATTTACCAAAAGAGACATGTCCATTCCTACAATTTTGTGTTTTCAAATATGCATCATTTACTTTTGGAGGTAAGTTACCAATGGCAGACCCATTCATTAGAAGGAATATTTTTCAAGTAGAGGAAAATCAGATTGAAACGACAAATAGTTGACATTAGCGAAGTAGACTATACTTTTTCTGGCAGCCAAATTGTCCAGGATGACTGATTAGAGTGGAGAAATGAAGCCAAGTGTAAAGAAATAACATGTTTTCAAGTGCAAGGCAATTTTATTTTAGCCATCAGTTAAAATGCATATTTAGGAATGTTTGATGAGGGTTTTGCACCTGCATTCAAAAAAGGTTTGCTTGTAATTGAAACTCTGAAGTACAAGCATAAAATCTGGGAGTAAAAATGGCTGGTAAAAGCGCCCTGCAATTCTCAGTGACTGAATTCTGAATTCTGCTCTGTATCACAAAAGGAGAGAATGTCCAGGAATCTGTTTTGTCTTTATATTTGGTACAGAAGTTATTCTTGCCATAATCTGTATTCTCTGTTGTAACTGCTTTGTTAAAAAAATAATAGGAATACTTAAATAAGTTATAAATAAGTTAGCGTATAGGAGTTATGTACAATTAGAGAAAGAATAGGCTGTTACAAAGTTCAAAGTTTTCTTAAGAACTTAAATTTTACGTTCTTTGATAAAATCCATCTATGAATAACCATGTTGTTTTTCTTGCCATGAAAACATAATGTAATACAGTGATGGAAAAGCTCAGCATGCAGTAGTGTCTCTGTAGCTTTGTACAACAGACACATTTGTTCCAGTTACGCATCACTACTATGCATTTATAATAATGGTCTGTCTTGAAAAATGACTAATGAAGTCATGTAAAAATATTCCCTGTACACAGGGTGATAATGAATATCAGATTCATTTATACACAGAGACTGCATCATAATGCAAATAATGAATTACAATTATTCTGCTCATAATGTAGTCAATTTGTCTTTTTGAGTGCTACTAATGGATTGAAACACATAACATGAACTCTGGAAAAAGTCAGAGAATGCGTTTCTTACTATTAAGAAAGTAGATGCAATGATGCTGGAAAACATGCAAGAATCCCTATTTTTAGAAGGAAACAAATTGATGGGTGAAAGCAGATCCTTCGTTAAATTTCATATTTAAAGATTTTTTGTTTAACTTGAAGGGGAACATCAATGAGAAGCAATCTACCTATCGATCTCTACTGTGATAATTTAACTAATAACATTTATTTCATCTTGTTACATTTTGCCAGTGTGTAGGGCATATGGTGCAGACTATTTAGTCCTTTGATGTCAGCCATCTTCATTTTATTACTCTATTATTCACCATAAGTAAAGCAGTGAATGTCATCTGGGACAAGTAGGTATTACTTTGTCTTTGTGGTAATGGTGACACCTTCTGGATTAAGTGTTGAATAATCATAAATGAGCATGGATATTCAAAACAGGACAAAAACTCAAAAAGAACCTGGATCTTGTGGAGCAGTGGTGGCAGACAATCATGATACGATGACTGTGCACTTGAAATTGGCTTCATTTTGTGATTTGCTGGGCTTAGCATTCAAGTAGAATCACAAATAATAACTAAATTAATGTCAATTCTGTCAATCAGAATATACTACTTAGAGACTTTGGCTGTGATAGGTTATAACAACAAAATAAAATTATCTATCAATCCATTTTCCATAACCACTTATTCAGTAGAGGGCTGTGTGCCATCTGTCACTTTGCAGGACACACACTAACATCCTTATGGCCAATTTAGAGACACCAGTTCACCTAAATTGTTAGACTTTGGGAGGAAATTAGAGTAAACCCATGTGGACAGGCAAACACACTCAATGTGGTGTGAGGTTCCAATGCAATCCATAAGTGCATGCATATAAATTAAATGCTCTGTATCTAAACAAATGTTGTTTTAGTGAGAATGAAATTGAAAATGATTATCTATCCGCCCGTCCACACATGCAGTCAAACATAACTGTTTATCCTGGTCAGGGTCACTGGGGGGCCTGTAACCTAACCCAGGCAGCATAGGGCACAATGCTGTGGTACACTCTGGATGAGATTCCAGTAAATTAATAACACAATCTTCCTGTGATATTCCTAAAAACACTGGAGTATATCTATTTTGCTGCAGTACTCTGATTGGCCTAAAGAGGGCATTGCAAACATCCTAATATCTGATATATGAAACTGCTTCTGTGAAAGTTTAACGTTTCCAACAACAACAAACATCTTTACAAAAAACACACACAGGTGAAATAATGCATTCCCTAAAATGTTGAAAACAAAAACAGGGGCATCTATGGGAAAGGGATTCTATTCCAATTCTCAGGTTTAATCCTGAGCTGGGCCAAATCTATTACATAACTAAGGCTATTTGCAATAAATATGCTCTTCTCCTCCAATACAGTATTCAGATTTTCTTCTCACCTAAATACAATCACATGAGCATGCTTTTTCAACCATTGAAACTTCCCTGATTCCCATGAACCTTTCATTTCACAAGCACCTTCAGAATTCTCATTAGATATGCTGGTTTTAAGTTGAATTCTGTGCATTACATTTGTAATTAACACAAGGTGATTTACAAGCCACTCATTAAGTTCCTTTATAATCTATATGAAACTTAAGTCCCGGATCTGGTGATTTCTGAACCAATGGGAAGCAGAGTTAAAGCAAATGAGAGTTAGGAGAGAGCAAGTGAGACTTGCATGTTGCATCCTCCAGTCTCAGTCACAGGGATCAGTTTGGTCCCCAAGGAAGGAAATCTTACACCAAGTGTTTGACTGGGGTAAGGAACATCATGCAGTTTATTTTTAAACTTCAGAGATTAATCTTAAAAAAAAAAAAAAAAAAAAAACATAGTCACAAAGGAATGATCACAAAGTATCAGTGGCCTAATAAGTACTACCAGTGAACAGGGACATGAATCACATGAATGAAAAAATGCACATTGGAGAACCTCTTTAATTAATAAATGTTCTATGGGCATACAGCTTAATAATAATAATAATAATAACAATAATTTAATAATAATAATAACAACAACAATAATAATAATGTATCGTGCTCAGTGTCTTTAAAGCCGATTTGCAATGATGTATTTATTTCTGATGTAAATATCTGATTTCCCTCCCCGACTGGTGTTTGGTTCCCCCTTTGCAAACCACTAAAAAAAACATCCTAGAATTGCCCCTGGCAGTGAAACAGACACATCTAAAGATTTTATGACATCCATCAAATTCAAACTTCAATATGAACTGACAAACTTATATATTCCAACATTCACATCGTTTAAAAACATAATTTTCTGTTTGTGCTTACAATTGTGTGTTAATTGTGTATTAACCAGTTTAATTGAATTTTTTTTAATGCATTTCACAATAACCATTGAGCTCTTTTTTTGAATGCAGGTTTTCTTTAATATACCTCAGAAATAAGTGAATGGGGAGG
The DNA here is from genome assembly GCA_026777985.1 of Mormyrops attenuatus. NCBI lineage: Eukaryota > Metazoa > Chordata > Actinopteri > Osteoglossiformes > Mormyridae > Mormyrops > Mormyrops attenuatus. Next base: position 24,292,746 of record JAODKC010000044.1, on the reverse strand, counting down.
TATATGAAGAATGGCAAAACATAAAATGAATGACGAATAAAACATGCTCACACAGACCCTGGCCATTTGCAGGCAATTATGAATTTGTTATCACACACACAAACACACGTGCGTTTGGATCCATATCTTTGTGGGGACCGCCCATTCATTTCTCTGGGAAAAGCCCTAATCTCGACAAATGACAACCTTAATCCCTACCCAGCCCTAATCTTAACCATAAATAACAAAACAAAACACAAATATTTAGATATTTTTAGTTTTTTTTTTGCATTCACAGATTTTTAGAAAATTGAGTTTAAAAGAAAATGGTCCCTGAAACACCAAATTAAGATTTTTATCACATTGTGGGGACATTTGGTCCCTCACAATGTAATTTATACATAACCGAACCAACCACATGCACACCTACATACATACACTCACAATAATTATTGTATATAATATTCATATTATTATTATTGTTCTAATTGTTATGTAATGAGAATAAATTGGTATTATGATTAAAGCAGGGATTCCCCTTTGTATTTAGGCTTTGTGGTAACTCATGTGTGATTCATTTCCATGAAGCATACGGCACTGGCATCATTTCCAGTCTGAGTCCTGTCAGGGGCACAGCATCACAGATGGGCAGCTGTCAGCTGAATTCAGCTTCAGACCATCACTTCCTCTTATCTCCACTCCAGAGACTGCCTTCCTCCACCTGGTCCAGACTCAACTGTCATGACTAGTGTCATTTTCAAAACGTTCCTTTTCCTCTCAGCCTTCTCTACAGGCTAAAACACCTGAATAAAAGGAAATGGCATTACTGTCAGACCAGAATGTCTGTGTCAGACCAGAAGGTGTGTGTGTGTAATAAAAATGTTGCTATAGTGGTAACAAGCCATCAAACATTCAGAAGAAGATAAGCTCATCAATTTAGCTGTGGTTTGTGGCCTGTTGGCATTCTGAACTTATAGAACCAAGTTTTAAACCTAATAAGGCTAGTCATGCATTCATCATAAGATGCACCTAGCTTACGCCTAGTTGCACCCAGAAGAGTAAATCGACTATTCATATGGTAGTTAGTAATTCTGACAAGACATGCCTGGCAAGTTTGCCAAGTTATGAGAAGAGACCTGTAAATTACAGGGTAACTTATTATTCCGGAAAACTGGGAAATATCTATGTGTCATCAGTATAATAGTATCTGTTGTATGACCTATGGATCTAATAAAAGAGAAAAGTCAGAACACTGAGTCCATCTAGGGATACATTTTGTAAATAGCTGCTTAGCTTTGTGTTGTCCTACACTTTCCACTTTTACTGTGTTTTTCACAATGTTTTTTTTTACTTTAACAATGGACAACTTAAGGCAAAATAGAAAATCAAAGACCAATATTACTCTGTTGGACCATTATTACCAGTGATGATCCAGTGAGGGCTACTTATCTGAAGGGAGGGGGGCATTTTCTCATCCAGCATGCTGTGACTGAAGTTCATGACCCAAACATTTAAGCAAAATCTGTAGGCAGCAGCCAGGGGGAGGGGAAGAACCATGAACTGAAAAAAACCATGTTCTGCAACAGCTTTACAGGTTCACAATGTTGGCTGTAGTATTGCAACATTCATATAGTCCATCAATCACAAAATCAATCCAAATTGCCTAGAGAAAAAGTACAAGGCACAAAAATGAAGTGAAACACAATGGATTATTGTTGTCTTTGCGAGAAAAAAAGCAGGATTAAATATGAAAAGCAATTATGCTTCTTTATACGGTTCTCATGATATACATATATATGATCCATTAGATATATTTTGCAAAGTTCTGACTCCACCTTTAAAAGCTCTTCAGAATCCTATAGATTGCTACATCCTATCTATAAAGTGGCTTAATATTTATTAAGTCTTTTGTTAAGAGAGATCCCTTAGAATACTTCACTACCAGTGTATTAACTGCACAGCCGCTATGGAAGTCGACACCATGTCCAAATTTCTGAAACAAGTGAGGTATGATCTAATTTATTTTCCCAATATAATGGCATTAAAACTTTCATTACGTTGCGCTCCAATTTCCACCTGCGCAAAACGCCGCGCAAAGTGGTTTTCTAGTTTAGTATCAGCGCATTGCTCATTTTCACGCCATGAGCACACGTCACCATAATAAATAATTTTGCGCCTGCTTTCCGCTCATAGGAGTGTTTTATAAATGAGGCGTGGTTCGGCGAATTGTCGACGCTTTTCTATTTTAAGGCAACGCAAAGTTTTTGCGCTTTTGATCACGTCTAAGGTCAGCGAAGCATTGTTAAAGGGTACTTAAGCCGTGCGTTTTAGAAACGTGCGGGTGCACGACGCTCGTTATTGACACAGATTTTATTTAATTTCATTTATATGCGATTTTTTATAGAGTACATCTCGTCATTTCACGTAATCATATTGTCTAATAAAAGTTATAAAACACAAAAAGAAAAAAACAATATATGCGAAGTAAAAAACAAACCGAATCATTAAAATACCTTTCGAGTCTATTATCAGATTTAAGCACGCACTGTAATTGAAAGGACATTTTGACTGCTGAAAATGCGTTTCATATATTTAAATAAGTCAGGTGGAACACTACAATGCAGAAGGTCGCGGCATTCTTTGTGGCAGGTTGTATGTTGCGTAACATTGCCAGCAAACATTTTTTTGTTTCGGCGAACGTTCCGCGAATGTTCGCTGAGCGGTGCGGGAACGTTCCCAAGAAAACGTAAGCGATCTTCCCGGAATGTTCGTTTTTAAGAAACTGTACAGTTCGCGGAACGTCCTCCAAACGTTTGTAGGACGTTCTCCAAAGTTCGCGGTAAATATACAAAATGTATATTAAAATGTGGCATCGCCATAGATTTTTCTTATTATTCTTTATATCTTACCGTGTTTCCTCACGTACAGCGCAGCAATTACAAGATATGCAGTGTCACTTTCATGGTCTGCCCTGCTCTGCTGCCAGTACAGCAACCACATATTGTTCAAAGTACGGTCTGTGTAACGTTTATCAGTTCAGATTTCTAAGCACAGACAGATATTTAGATTTCAAATATACAGAGTTGGCATTATGAAATTACTGCTCCTGGACTCAAATAATTCAGTATTGTAGTCATTCTCTCCCCAGTTCCCGACAAGGACTGGTAAAACACTGAACCAGCCTACCAAAATTACCAAAAGTCCAAAAATAATCCCAAAAATATACAAATGTAAAAACAACTTATAACGAATTATCAGAACTACATAACTAAATATCAGAAACAGAAATTAAACATTTCACTTAGCTTGTTCAAATGTGTTTTTATTATACAACATATGTATTATACATTAGTATATTTATAATGATAGATACCAAAATACATTTAAAATAAGTTAATAAAATAACATTGTAAAGAAATGGTTGGGGTAGAGGGGTGACTGCAGCCAAAATGAATATTTCAAGTACCCCGGCCCTAACAGATGTAATCTCACTCTAAACATTCGATGAAACTTGAGAGCCCTGCGCGTCATATTTTTTCAAGTATTATAACATTAAAATAATACATTTTTCAATGGTCATGTATGACTAAATGTAAGTGCAGAAAACATCATGTTGAAGTTCATTAATCCTTAGAGTTTCGGGGTATTACATATACAGACGCTCCTCAACTTATGAACATTTAATTTACGAACGTTCAGACATACGAACGAAGATGATCTTTAAGGCCAAATGTTCACTGGGCTCAGGCATGGTGTAGGCAGGAAGGGAATGGACGACCCACTTGCGGCTCACGGGACAAAGGGGTTTATTAACAAAACTAAACAAAAGAAAACACTAACAAAAACAAAGGACCACGCGGGGTCAAAAGTAAACGGGGATAAACAAAGACTAATTACAACAAGGGGCAGGCAGGTAGGTAACAAAAAACCCAACATAGGACATCAAACACATCAAACAAACATCAATGACTCCAGTGGCCTGTACTACGAAGCGGGGTTACTGGCTTGTCGGGGTAACTTGTCGGATTTAAGGTACCACAGTTTAAGTGGACTTCATATTCGTTCACTTATATTTTGCCCAGACTACCTTAAATCCGACAAGTTACCCCGATAAGCTAGTAACCCCGCTTCGTAGTACAGGCCCCAGGAAGAACAGAACAGGATCAGGAACTTAAACACACAAACTAAACCAGGTAACGACACAACAGGAGTGAGACAGCCAATCCGGGAAGGAGCAGGGCAATGAGCAATCAGAAACACATACAAGAGCAGGCACAAGAACAGGCAACATGTGGAACTAATTAACTCAAGAAACTAAAACTAACCAAGAAATTGGGAAAGCAGAATCTAACACTAGGGAATAACACAGGTAGACACCAAGCAGGGGCACAAGGAACGAAACACAAAGACTGACAGGAGGGACAGGATGGCCAGCGATGCCTGCTGGCCAAACGGGGTAGTGTGCTGGCCCTGACAGTATGCCCTTAAAATGATGTCGAATAACAACTTACGAACATTTCAAGTTGTGAATGGCTGTTCAGAATGTATCTCGTTTGCGAGTAGAGGAGCGTCTGTAATTCTCTCAGAAATCTTGTCAGGTTAGAATAGCTAGCTTACATCGAAAGTTAAAGATGTGAATCAAATAGCAAAAAAATCTTAGAAATCCTGTCAGATTAGTGCATGTAATGGTAAAAAATGTTACATGAAATCTTCCCAGAAATAATTTAATATAATATGACATACATAGTTAGACACTTACCCGTCTCTAAGCCGCTGCTTCCCCCGACGACGAGTAACGTCCACGAGCGCTCGTCGTCTTTTTCAAATCTGGCGCCCTAGGTGCACGCATTCTGTATCAGGGACCAGTCAACTAAGTTCATGCGTCAAGTAGTGATGGAATACACAATGTGCTCTCGTTTATTGGATTTAATAGCATACACACTGGAGACAATTTTAATAGCCATTCAAATTTAGACATCAGTGTTGACAGACACACCACAGCACACAGTGCGCAACAAAATGTGTCTTCTGCATTTAACCCATATGCCCTAAAGGTTATTTTATGGTTCTATAAAAAATAACCAAAAGGGAGCGTTCACAGAACGTTCGTAAAAGGATACAAAAATGTAACCTTAGTAGAACCTTCAGGAAATGTTCCCTAAAGGTTCTACCAAGGTTCTACAAAATCTGCCCTTTAGAGAACATTCTTGGAACGTTTGTAAAAGGTTACAAAAACGTAACCTTAATAGAACCTTTAGGAAACGTTCCCTAAAGGTTCTCCCAAGGTTCCACAAAACGTGACCTTTTGAAAGTCGGAACCTTCGGGGAACCTTTAGGGAACGTTTCCTGAACATTCTGTGTTTGCTGGGTTGCCATGCATGATGGATGTCTGTTGAACATAAATGAGGACACATTATAGAACTTTAGAAAGCGTGCTGCTGAAATGCAAGTGCTGGTACCAACGAAGGAGTGCACGGAAAAAGCAGCGCGGGCAAGGAGGGATCACCTGGCTGAAGAGATGAATCATCTGTAGCTTGGTATGGAATCTAAATTTTGAGAGTAGAAGAATTACAGCCCTACTGCCTTTTATTTGACCATTTTAAAACACTTTAAAACCTGTAGGTTGTGTTTTGTTTGAACAAAGATTTCACTTTTATATATATTTTTCGAACTGCAGACCCAAAATTAAAATTAAAAACACACACGCATAATTAAGTCCCCGTTCCCAGCCAACAGCGAGCTCTCGTCTTCCCCGTCTTCTGACATAATTATACCGGTTTTGGCACTGTGCGAATGATCTGGTAATGCCAAAAAACGAGGACATACTGGCTGCTACCTCATCCCACACCTGGAAGAGTGCAGCTCCTGTAGATGACGTGCTCACGCATTTTCACCTTGCGCACGAGCACGTCTGTTTCCTCGGCAAAAACTGCGATCTGGGCTTTCCGGGCAAATGCAACATTGTAATAGCAATCCGTAAGAGCTCATGTGCCTCTGCCTTTTAAAGGTGAGGTGACACGCCATTCCGATTGGTTGATTGCATGTTACGCACATAACACTCCTTTGAATAATTAAGAGAGTTAGGACAACCCCTTTTCCAAAGTCTGGTTTTCCCACTGTCAAGATAGCGAAATGGATTTGATGTTAGTTCCGCTTTACGCTTTGCGTTAGATCGTCAAAACAGAGCCCATTGTGACTGTGGAGATCGTACACTTGTAAATATATTCCATTCCTTATTATAGCAAGCCTTCATTGTCTATGTACAGTTAGCAAATATAACTAAATTTTAATCTTCACATATCCCATCTTGTTATCCAATGTGACTCACACACATAGACATAGACAGGCGAGAGCAAATCTTTGAATCCTCAAGGTCAGCCATTAATCTGGTATTCCTCATGCAGTTGGGGTTGAGGGCCTAACTCAAGGGCCCAACTGTGATATGACTACTCTTCCAGCTACAGGATTTGAACTGGCAAACTTCCAGACCCAAGCAAAGGCTAAGATATAGAGTCAAACTCCACCCTCACTTATTAAACAAAGCATGCATACTCCAAGTAAGCTCCTTGTGCTCTGGGACCTTAACATACTAATTTTTCAGAATAAGCTCATCCTTCCCACAATAAGTACATCATTGATTGCCGAAAGAGCTCATGACAGCAGAATATAATCCACTCACTGGTCACCTCAATACGAGTGCTTTGCAACAACAGTGGATAAAGTTTTATGAGAATTGATCATGCAAAAGAATCTGCTTATGCGTCATAAGATTAAATTTAAAAGACAGTTTATAATATCCCCCTTATTAAATTAAAATCTAAATGCTTCCATTTTTTAAATCCTACATTAGATTCAAAAAATGATTTTGCAGTTTACAGTTGGTGTAAATTCTATGAGTATGATGTGTGTGTGTGTGTGTGTGTGTGTGTGTGTGTGTTTTATTAGGGCGTATTATAAACATATCTTTCTCTGGAGATAGAATATTATTTGCTGATTGTTCTCCTGTGGATACAATGCATGTTGACAAGAACTATACAGTAGGAAAGTCATGAATAAACCAATAGAATTTAAAGTAAGAGGACAGACTTTAACACATGTGACAGTGGCTGGGGATGGCCCAAGGGTTTAAGGGAGGAGGATTGAGTCTTATCTGGAGAGAATGGATGAAATGATACTAATTTTGGGAGTAAATTACCTCACCAAGATATAATATTACATTACATCTTCATCTGGATTGTTCCAGTCTGTTGCTTCTTATTGCCTCCATGATAAAACAGTGTGTCATTGATGTGAGCTATTCTAAAACAAAAACCTGATAAAACCAGCAGCCTTCTGACAAATCAAGGGATATGATGGTGTGTGGTGTGTAATTAGCATTAGTTAACAGCAATAATAATAATAATATTAGTAATAATAATGAAAACACAAACACAAGAAAGGTGAACATTGCTGACAAAAATGAACAAATTAAAGGTTGTATTTCATTCTGGGAATAAACTATGCCTAGGCAAATATTCCAGTATCTTTTTTTCTTTAGTTTTTCGTTCTCTTTCTTATTGTATTATCAAAGTTTGTGTCTAAATACATGTGTTGGACTACCACTATGGTGAAAAAAAAATGTGAATGAACTATAAAATCAGTACAATAATTACAAAATACAAAACTTAAAATATTTTAAATGTTTTTTGTTCAGTAATATACCTTATAAATAGAAGTCATACTTCCAGATACACCTACTAAATTTTCCACACAGAGTAATTTGCTGCTTTTAAGAGAGCAACTTTTAATCAGGCATTATCATTTGTTATAGTGCACCATAGAAAGTCTAAAGCGCAGCTGAGATGGCATCTCGTTCTCACTGAAAGTTGCAATCCATCTCACCACAGTGACTCAGACTTATGGGTGATAATGCTATGGTGATGCCATCTGATAATATCATCTTCCTCTGGGCAATGAGCCACTGAATGCATTTTCACAATGTGACCAAACTCTTTTTTAAAATACCTTACATACCTATTGATCCTACAAAGCAAACCAAATTAGGCAGTAGGATGTTACTAATGCCAGGAAGTGGAGCATTTAAAATCAAACTCAGTGTGACTTTGACCGTTTTCAAAGGCACTCATTTTCAGTGATGAATAAGCATTCAAACAATACTATATAAAAATTTAGAAATACATTTCATATTATTCTTTTCTGTGTCAGTTTGCATATGATATCCATATTATTACACACTAAATATAAATAGCGAATAAGTACCATTTTCATACCTTTTTTTTTTTGAACAAATGAGGAAAAAATGACCATTAGAAACATGACATTACAATCTGAGAATTCTTTGAGGAAACAAGAACAACATTCAAATTCATTTTAATGTGTTTTTATGCTTAGGCAGTGTAATCTAAATTATTTGAGAATGTCTAAATTACATGATGCTGTGAATTTTTCAGAATTTAGGTATTTCAGTGTAATTTGCCTCAATGACAGCCATGTATTTTGTGGCTCGTTCATTTGTGCACCCATTATAAATTATGTAATTAGAGTGCTTTGACTACCCCTCTGACATTTTATCCTTCTGAATGTCTGTACCTTAAATAGGGTGACTAAATGCTCGCATGTATTATTCACTGTAAGAATCCTCTGCTTAATTATATTACGATAAAATTACATGGGTGATGTACATAATTCTGGCAGTTAAAATGAATGTGATTATTACAAACACAGCCTTATGCCCTGTGTTGCCTGGGATGGACTCCAGGCCCCTACCACAACCTGACCAGGATAAGTGATTAGACGGTGGATGGATGGATGGTTGGATGGATGTATGGATGTATGGAGATGACTACACTGTTTTTTTACTGTCTTTAAATAGGATTCATATTGCTAAAGTATTCTCACTCACATTCATGGTTGTCTGTAAAAATGTAATATAAATTAAAATATATTAACACAAATATTTTTGTGCCTTAATGTACATAACTATATTGTACACACGCAGGAGGTGATATGGTTGATAACACTGTTTCCCCTCTCCTCCAGGGTTGGGGCTCAGACCCTACCTTTGCAATGTGTGTATGTGCTGTAGCATGTTCTTTCCATGTTACATGGGTTTATTCCTGCAGTCCAACGAATGACAGCCAGGTTATTGGCATCTCTGAATTGTCAATTGTGTGCAAGTGTGCCTTGTGAAGGACTAGCATCTCATTCAGGGTGTACTCCAGCCTCGTGCCCAGTGCTTCCTGGGATTGGCTCCAGGCCCCCTGAAACGCTGATTAAGTGGCCAACAGATGGATGGATGGATATATGTGTATGATATAGGGTTTTTTAAGCAGTTAAGAGATAAATGCAGTCCATTTAATAGTTTTATGCAGCTGAATTCATTGAATTCATGTTAATTTAGAAGTTTGTACAGGTGTCCTCCAATGCTATGAAACAACATAAAAAGGTCAAGCACGTTGGCAGCCTTGCAGTCCTAGGTCAGATAGTACTTTCTGTTATGTTAAAGAGAATGCCCTTTTGCAGTTTCTGTCTTAGTAAGAGGCAGATGTACTTCAGTGAGATGAGCCCAGGCCCACTGGCTTTTGGACATTAGGGATCTGATCCCTGCATGTTTGTATGCTGGCTGACTGAGGTGATCCTGTGTGCCAATCTGCTGCAATCCATGTAAGCTATCAAGTGACAGCTGCAAGACATGAAAAAACAAGCAGCGGCCTTCTGCTCAGAAGTACTCTGCCCCATGCTGATAGTCTGTCTCACTCAGCAGCACGGCCTGAACCCGTGAACTACAAGAGACGCAAAATGTCCAAACAACTGTGGATGACCATAAAAAAGGTCATCAGAAATGGATTAGAGTATCTTTCATCTGTCTTATACTAAATAACCTAGTTGTACTGTATATTGTATTGTGAATATCTCACCCGGTCTTTTAGAAAGTTTTGGATCTTGTGGATTATCTTACTCTGTTGTATTAATTCACAGATGAAATATTTTCATCGATGGACTTCTTGTATATTTTAAATATTCGTTTTGGTATATTGTTTTTGACCTTCTCCTGCATTATAGAAATGGTGACCATAAACAACAGTAAGCTTCTAATAAGATACAGCAGTATCTTTTGCAATCTCCTAATTGTTTGCTTAGAAACAAGGCTCAGCCGCCCACACCACACTTTCTTCATGCATTATTATCATGACAGCAGGGATAACTGAAGAATCACTATGCGAGGCCTTCAGAAAATAAAGTCTAGAATAAATAAGCATCAGCCACACAGTAGTGTGTTATGCACATGGTGTATGTCACATTGTTCAGTGGTCTAAATGACACGAGGCTGTTTTTCCACACATGGATTATTTGACAACTGTTCCACAATGGGATGAATACTAACCATACTGTGGGAAGTCCTTGTGCTTCAGCAGCACATCGTCACTTGTTTACTGAGTAATTTGTTCTTACAACACAGGCAGAAGGCCAAAAAACTTTCTCACACAGCAAAGAATGACTGAATTGTTTGTAGTTATGTAACATATATACACGCAGTGGCCACTTTATTAGGTACATCTAGCTAGTACTGGGAAGAACCCACTTTCGCCTCGAGAATTATTTCAAGGGTAGACAAGTTGTGCTTTCAGAAAAGCCACTGCTCTACCAAGCTGTTATCTTTAATGAGTCTGGTCATTCTCTGTCCTCTTTCAATAACAAAGTGATTTTTCTTTCAGAACTATTACTGACTGGATGCTTTTTGTTCATTGCACCATTCTTTGTAAACTCTGGACACTGTATTGTTTGAAAATCCTAGGAAGATGGCTGATTCTGAGATTCTGGAACCACCATGGCGACTGACACCAACAATCACACAACGTTCACAAACAATCTGATCGCAGATCTTAACTGTTCTAATACTTATTAGAAAAGTACCTGACCATCTTGACCCTGTCTTTGTGCTGTATATGTTCAGTTTCAGCTACATGATGGGGTGGTGTGCGACTCTGGGTTAGGACTTTTGGTAGAGAATAATAATTTACATCCTTCTTGTTGTACATAATTTATGACAATACAGTAGTTTTGCTGTTTTTTTACAATATCAATAGTAAAACTATAATTAAGGCCATGTGTCCTATACAGTTTACAAGTACAAATGGCAAAAGGGCCCCTTTTATAGCTGTGCAGCCTGCAATTATATCCTTTTGAAATGGCTGAAAATAAGATGGTCCATTTCATGAGAATTCGTACATGGATAGTTAATCCACATTTCCAAAGTCCAAAGTTATTTCTTTATTTTACTAAGAACATTGTGCTATCCATAAAATGCTATACAATTTTTCTCTGAAGAACTATGAATACATTTACCCTGCTTCAGTAAGTGAAGGCTTCCCAAAGCACTTTGGTTCAGTTCCTGTAAAAAGTTCAAATAGAGGCAATGGATCTACACTGTGTGTATCCTGTGTGCACAACTAGTGCTGGGCAGTATGACCAAAAGTTTGTATCACAGTACTTTTTAGGATTCTGGTGGTTTCACTGTATAGCACAGCATTTTTTCCCTAGTTCACCTTACCACCACAGCAAGCGTTTACATCAATAAAATACGTTTGCTAATATTTTTAAAAAGTTGTGTTTTTATTCATTATAAAAATCGTTTACATTTAGCTTGATAGTAGGCCTATAACTAACATGTTCTATTAGATTATGTAGCCTATATTTAGTTTGATAGTGATATGTTTTATTGATTAAAATCATGCACTTAGCCCGATAATTGTTTCACTGGCATGTTTTATTAGAATCAAGATGTGTATTTAGCAAGATAGTGACTTTTTTATAGTATAACCCTATATTTATCTCAATACACGTATGTTTTATTGATTATTACCCTAAGGCCCTATATTTAGCTCCACAGAGACATCTTTTATTGATTATTACCATATATTTCGCTTGGTAACAACAAGTTTACTTGATCTGCATGATTTTTAATAATTATTACCATGACAAATTGATAATATTAGGAATTTAGCTTTGCCGTTATCCAAGCAGTAGCTATAAATACTGTAATGTATGGAGGATTGTTGTGTTATGAAGGTATAACTGTTAGTAAGAAGGGAATGCACAGTTAATGGGGGTCCCCCCTCAATACACTTTGCACAGTGATCCATAGTGCTTCCAGCAGCAAACAGTATTATGTAATTTGCCGCATATTGAAGTGTTCCAGCTGTTGTTTAAGCTATGCTACCATATGGTGGTATATGAAAAATTCATAATGTACAGCAAATTAAGACCGGTATACTGGATGAACTGGTATACCGCCCAGCACTATGTGTATCCTGTATGTCTCTGAATGCACACACCCCAAGCAGGTGGATTCAGACTCAGTCTCACACTATATGCCTCACAAAACTTACTTAAGTTTGGAAGCTAACTTCATTTTTCTGAAATTCTATACACCATCTATTTTTAAGCATTCGATTGCATTCCACGTGTTTTTGTGGCTCTCTCAAGAATAGTGTTGATGCAAAACAATCCTTTACCCTCAGAAGACCCACATACCAACCCTCAGTTCATTTAAAATTTAATGCCAATACAGTTAATAATTTACTCTCATGACACCATCATCATTTGAAGAAGTACTGAATCATGGGAATGTGGGCTTATGTACTGCAGAAAACATATGTCCACTTGTGTTTTACTTTCCATGATGGAAATAAGATTTGGTACCTAATTTCCATACATCATTTATCCTTACTTGAGTAAAAGTAATTCAGCAATTTACTCTAAATATAATGTTTCTTTACTGTAAATGCATTGCATAGAAAAAGTTACAAAATAACAAAAATGTCCACACCCTAGCAGCATTAATCAAGTCAAGGCTGGGGAAAGACAGCTAAAGAGGATAAGTCATTTTGAATCAACAGATAAGTGAAAGATGTTTCAGAGGCAGAGAATGACTCAAAAAGATGTAGATGGCATATGACAGTAGCTATCAGATACCACTTGCTAACCTTCTTCTTCCACACATCCTGTCAATGTGATGTGAAAGGAGCACCAAGAAAGCAAACCAAAGACATCTCACACTGTTCAATGTGACCAGCCCTTACCATGCAATGTCTGAAAATTATGGATGCTGCAGAAAATGTATGCATATGTGCTGCTGAAATAGCACATAGCTCATTTAGACAGGTTGCACAACTTCAATAGGAATACAGCCATTGGCTTGCCCATATTGAACCCAAGCTTACATTAATAGGAAACACACTAAAACAAATAAAACAAATAAAAGGAGATTCTGTAGACCAGGCAGGGGACTTTCTCTCTCTATCTCCTTTTTACTGAAAACATGATAAATGAAGCCTGTGGGTCACCTTGCTTTGTCAATAATATTAAACATGTTTTTTTTAGGGGGGGGGGTTAAATCTTAGTGCCATTTGGCAATACACAAATTGTTCTGCAGTCTTAGTGCAATACCAAATATGTTGGCATGTAAATACTTATCTTTGTAAATCTACCCACTGGATCCATACATTTACATATTAAACAGATTCTTTTATCTAAAGTGACATACAACTGAGAGAGCAGGGTGAGCCACTCCTTACAGCAATTGGGGTTAAAGGCCTTACTCCAGGGCCCAACAGACTCTATGCCAACCACAAGATTTGAACTGGTGACCTTCTGATCATTCACACTGAGTCCAAAGACAATGAGCCACACACCACATAATGGGAGTGATGAAATACACACCCCAGGTGTGGAAATGTACACAATAAACACAAAAGAAATACTTAGAACAACAGTACCTGTTTTTGAAATTATGGGCATATTTTAGAATAGTTTTTCTTATTGCACAAATTGAGTCCCTGATCATAAAGATGGGAGCTGGGAGCCTATGAAACAGGTTAAAAACAAGCCTTTTCTATGTATTCTGCAGAGGTGGAAAGTTCAAGTCCAGAAAGTAAAAATCCAGACCAAGATTTTCTTTCATCCAACCGGGTAAACATAAAGAGTCACAGTCACAGAGTAATCAACTGGTTGGCTGAAGCAATTTCTTGGTCTGGATTTGTATTTTCTGGACCTGAACTTTTCACCTCTGGTATTCTGATATTCAAAACAGTACTGATATTTACAATAACATACTATTCACCAAATAGTTACTGCCAGTGTGAGAAATATCCGTCAATATCCGGGGGGGTCCCCATCTCCCTATTGTACACCCTACAGGTACACTCTAGGCATTCCATGAATTCATTCAATGTCATGACCAACTCACTTAATTAATTAACTTACTTAAATAAATAATCTAATGGGGTATTGATTAGCCAGACATGGTATGCTAGTGGTCTTGCCAACAGATACATGAGTATATCAGATAGTTAATGAAAATATTTAATCAGCCAATCATGTGGCAGAAGCACAACACATAATATTGTGCATACAGGGCTCAAAGGTTTCAGCTATTGATGGTCAGATGAAACATAAAATGAGGAAAAATATGGGTTAAAGTAACTTTGACTATGACAATGAGTATTAGTTGCAGGAGTAGCTTATTTCAGAAACTACTGATCTCCTGCCATTTTCATGCACAACAGTCTCCCAACATTCTGTATAAAATGTAGAGAAACAAAAAATATCCAGTGAGCAGCAGTTTTGTGGGTAGAAATGTTGGTGAGGTAGGCCATAGGAGAATGGTCAGTCTGGTTAAAGATAACAGGTGCAAAAATAACAGCTTAGTATAGCAGTAGCCTTTCTGACAGCACAACTTGTCCACCCTTGAAGCGATTCTTGAGGTAAAAGTGTTCTGACACGAAAGTTACAGTGACTCAAAATAACCACTCTTTACAACAACCAAAAGCATTTCTGAATGCACAACACATTGTATCTTAAGGTGGATGGACTACAACAGCAGAAGAGTACACTGGGTTCCACTTCTGTCAGCTAAAAACTGTTAACAGAGGGTTCTCCAAAACTGGAGAGTCCGGAAGAATGTCTGTCAAAATATGCAGTATAAAGCATGGATCCTTGTACTGAATGTGTCTTGTTTCAGTGGTTCAGGCTGGTGGTGATGGTGTAATGATGTGAGGAATATATAGCGCATAATAAAAATCTATGTTGTCAGCCCATTCTGTCAAGCATCTATTTCCAATTGCACAAGCAGCATGGATAAACTCAGAAACCTGGAGATGTAACACTACAATGTTAACTGTGATACCCACTGTTCTGTTAGTATGCTGATGGTGGCTTGCTGTTATTTTCCTTCGTTAAATCCTTTTTAATTAATTGAAGGCATGTTTAACGTTCTCCACGCACAGACGGAATTTGAACCCCTGCCATCGAGATACGAGGCAACGGTACTACACGACAACCACTGAGCCACAGTGCATCCTGAACGAAGATGTTTTGCAGCTTGCAGCAACGGGCACAACGCTACGCGGGATGGCAGATATTACTGATTGGAGCGCGTGTTCGGTGACTCGGTGCTCTTCTGGCTTGGTCTGCGCGTGAGCGAGCACGCGCTCCAGGAGGAATGGAGGCAGGACAGTGAGCGACAGCCTCAGCGATTCTCTATCAGCTTTGAAACCGTGAGAGAAGTTACCCAGGAAAACAAACACTGTAATTTTCCTGTTCGAAAGTTTGCTGAAGAGAACTTCACTGCACTGGAGATATTTGCCTGGAGAGCGAGACTTTATCAAACAGAAATGTAGACCTTTTGGAACTCTGTGGAAACAAACAAAAAGGAGCCCACGCTGACAATAAACAACACACTCCCCGACAAGTGGACTTCTGCTAAGTGAAGTAGGGAAAGGGAAAAAAGGAGGAAAAGAACTCGTTAGTTGGCGTACTTCATACGCACCGCGTGTACCAGAGTGCACCGTCTTAGTTTTCCCAAACTTTTAACAAAAGACAAACAATGAAAACTTGAAACTTTAAGTATATCGTCGTTAGCTAGCTAGCTAACGCGAGCTAGCTGCGATTTTTTTCCAGTGTGAGGGCTGCGCATTGTCATGCTGGATAACTAACGTGTTGTGTGTGTACTCTTTTTTTTTCCCCAAGTTGAAGTTTTTGTTTTTCTTTCTTCTTTTCTATTCGAGAGAGTGTTGCAGGACGGGTGGGGAAAGGAAGGACTCCTGGACTTTCCCCTAATATATATATCTAAATTTGTAAATGATGGCCACGGAGGTCAGCAGCGAGGATACGGGTTCTGTTTCGACGGGGACAGTGGGTACAGGCGGCGGAGGCCCCGAGATGGCCCATTTCTCATTTTATACCAAGCAAAAGGGGCGAATCGGCGATACGGGCCCTGGAGGAGGTCAGAACATCCGCCACCCATCCAGCACCTCCCCAGATACCGACCCTGAAATGATATTGTATCCTGTTGCTGGAGGGGACATACCAGGTTCGGTGTTCTCCTCTGGGAGTGGCAGTGAGTCCAGCACGGGAGCTGGAAGCGGAGCTTTCCATAACCTCCCTTCAGAGGGACAAGGTAGCCGGATGTCACCCACCTCAGCGACTCCGGAGGGGCCCGCTGGCTTTGGTCCCTTGCCACCTCCGCATCCTGGCTTCGGGGCCACAGGCACGGCGGATGAAAACGATATGTTGGATGGCCCGGAATACGAAGAGGAGGAGGTAGCATTCCCGCTCACAGCACCGCCCACGAACCAGTAAGGATGCTTTCGTTATACCTTCATATGTTGAATAAACATTGGGAAGTTGCTTCTGGTTTCTTTCTTTCTTTCTTTCTTTAGTTCACTAGCACACTATTCCAAGCAAAGTAAGGCGCAACAAGTCTCATATTCTACAGAAAATACATAACCAACCGTTACTTTAAAAGTTTAAGGGGTATGATTTTTGTATGTTTAACGATTGCCGCTGCGTTCGTGGTTGCTTCTTGCGTTCAATCTGCCCTGCTGGAAAAGAGAACTGAATTGATTTAATCTCTTAACCACATCCCCAAACTGCACTTTTCTCTTAAAACTTATAGCATCTTGTGGTCATTGACGAACGGGGTAATAGCTAATCGGTGACCACATAACTTCTTCATCTAGGACATTTTACGTTGGAAATGAGGAATTACACAAGTTGATTAAAACTCTACAGTTTAATAAAATCCTTTGACTCGTCTAGTTCTCTTAGTTCTCACACCTTTTGTAGATTTTTGGGCTGACAATTTTATTGCTTGCCATAATATTTTTCTAGTATTCAGAAATTGCTTTTTATTAGAAATTATTCTGGAGAGACGAAATTGAATATATAATATCTCGTTACATGACTTGTTGAAAGAAGGTAAAACTGTACAGCTAGGTTATTGCTGTTTTCCATAGCATTTAAGTCTCAAACAAAGATCATGAGTCCTGGCAGGTTTTAGCAGCACATTCCTTATTAGTAAACTATAACTTCTCAATTTCTTCATGCAATTCACAACTATTTTGGAAGTAAATATATCCCATTTTTTGCAGTGGTGCAATGTATAAGACTAATATCAATTGCTCAGTGGCAATATTCAGTTGAACAAACGCTTTGAATAACTACTTTGGACCCTGCTGAGCAGCCAAATATAAAAATAGGTTCTGTACTTTTTAAATGAGAGATATAGAATAATGATTTATCAGATATCCTCACTGTTAATGCCCGTTTTTATTTTAAGCTATTATCGACTTATCAACTTTTGTTTAGCAAAGAATTACACAGTGACAAATTTACTTGGTACATAAACAATGGTTAAGCCATTTGGTGGACATTTTCTTCCAGTATTTGTCTTTAATCATGTGTTCTTGTGAATGTGATAATTGTGTCGGAGTGTGAGTGAAATATAAAAAAAAATGTGAATTTCATGATGCAAAATCTGAATTGAATTTATATTGGATGGATGTTCAGACCTTTCATTTCTTCCATTGATGGCTCTTGTGTTTGCTTCTTTTTTGTTTGGAACTAGAATGTCTTTTAATGACATGAAAGCAGAGCACTTGGAGAAATCTATTGAAACGTCATACGGGCAGCATTGGAAGCAAATTCCAGTTTTAAGGATGTTGTACACTCAGTGAATATGAATGTGACAAGTAGTTCCATTATTTTTACTGGGTACTTGGAGTCTTATCCAGCAGACTTTTATACGGCACTAATGCCATTGTTAGTCAAAATATCAGTTGAGAATGAATGACATTTTAAACATTTAGAAATTGAAAAGTAGCCTATGGATGAAAATATAAAACAGTAATGGTAGTTATAATTTAAAGTGGTTATGGTAAGTCAGTGGTCTAGTTATTTAATACAATTTCTTGTCACTTGCATTTGTTTCGTGGAGTAGTTTAGAATCTAATGGTAAATTTGACACCATGGTTACCTTTCATATACACCCCTTCCAAATAAAAACTCCAGTTGAATTGGCTTTGTTGAATAGCATTTTCATTGCTTCATTTATTGCTACCAAAGTCTATTTATTTTTGGCAAAATTGTCTGTTTTATAGACTAACATCATCCAGCTAACATATCTGGTATTTTACAAAAGCTTTCTAGTGCTGAAGTAAGATGAGGAAGTTGTGGTTTGTACTCCTGAACTTGTTACCAGTTCATTTTGAGTTCCCACAAAGATTAGTAAGGATTTAGACTAACAAACTATTTAATTTGAAAAGTGAATCAGCTTTGCAAATGTGTGTCCTTTTTCCCCACATAAGCAGTTGTATGAAAAATACCTCCTGTGAAAACACATTATTGATTTCAGCGGTTGTACCTCTACATATCAGTGAATATTTCCTAAACTGAACTTCTTACATTCTAGCAAACAGAACTGAAAACCACAAACAATATCAAAGTATCAGAACTGAAAGGTTCATGTGAAATGGCTTGAAACGATACATCTGACTACCACAGTTAAGAAAATGCAGAGTGTTTTTCTCTCCAGAGAATATACTAATGGTCAGCTGGGTCGAGATTCAGTTTGGGCAGTATCAGATTTTTCATACTGTCATTATATCATTCAAACACACCAAAAAGCAATGCCAATCCAGTATTTTGAAATCTTGGCGATTAAAATTTTGGCTAGCAGCACATTTTATCTTGGGGTCTTGTCCAGCGGCACAGTTTATCCTGGGGGAGCCCCCTCCCCACCATCACCAACACCACGAGCATCCAAAGTATCACAGTGTACCATACTACTATAATACTATCTAAGTCTAGTTGAGATCAACTAGCTAAAACATTTTACAGTCATAGGAAACAAACACTTAGCAAGTGTTGCAATTTTTAATGATTGTTCCTTTTCCTAGGTTATCCACTTATCCAGTAGCCTGTAAGTTAAAAGTGAATGTAAAGTTTACCAGTATTGGTTTGCATGAGTTCTGCATCTCGTCCTTGTGGTCATTTCGTCCCTGATTTGCTCGTACAGTGTGACACGTTTGCGATAAATTTAACAAAACTGAGTGAAGGAAGAGAAAAGTGAACAAAAACAGGTCACCAAAAGACATTTGCCTTCTGCTGTATGGAAACATTTTGGATTCTATAAAGAGAAAATGATTTGACTGAAGTGCTTTTGTGTAGGCAAAACCTACAGCAACACCACTAACTTATATGACATTCTGTTGGTAGATAAGTTCTGTTTGGCTATATTTTATTTTGGGTACATTTTCAACTCCTTTTTTGCTTTATAAATGTCTGAATATGTATTGCAAAATCATATTATGATACTTGACATTTTTCCAGTTTAGTACAGCCGTAATCTGGACCTCATTTTGTGTTCCTGTTCTGGATCTTGAGACTGATTCTTGGGCATTGATTTGGGTCTAGTGTTTGACAAATGGTTTTGGTCGAGATTATCAGTCTTTGCTGCATTGATAAAGGAGGACGTAAGCACATACTGTATGTCTAATCTCATGTAGATTCTGTCAGTGTATTGTATGCATTGTAGTACTTTTTTTTTTTAATTTGTGGTAACTGCTACGCACAACCCTATTTTCCACATCATGCAACTGAATATCTTGAAGAGCTAGTTGTTTTTAAAGACCATAACATCTCTCCAGTGTTATGATTTTTAAAATATAAATATTAACTGAATGAAAAGTAACAGCAGTCACTAATTGCGAACTTTCTTTCATTCATATGCTAACATGATTTCTTGGCAACTAACTTGACCTGTATTGTCTGGTTTATTGGATTTCTTGGCCAAATTAGCTCGTCAAAAATTTGGTAATTTGTAATATCATCACTAACCAATGAAAAATACTCCAAAAATCCATTATTTTGATAGCATTAGTAAATGTATTTTTTCAGAAACTGCTTTACAAAATAAATCTAAAACAATGCAATGAAACAAGCTTTGCACCAAAAACAGAATTCTTTACTCAGCTGTCAGTTTTAAAAGAACTTGGATTTTTTGGATTGGTGAGGGAATTCTCAGTCAACAAGATATACAAACTAACCTAGTTTTATATTCACAATTAACAGTGATGTTGAAGTTAGTTTGCTACCTATCTAGCAGTCAACGATAGGTTGTTAAAATTAGCACTATAAAGTAATCCATACAATTGACCATCATGAATACAAATGTTAAGTAGTACAAACATTAACACTCTGTAAATAGATGGCTTTGTAAAACATCTTTTCATTGGTTAATTAGATGTCAAATGATTTCCGTACACAGAGGAGAATGTTGTTCCATATATAGCAAAAAGTCACAGTAATTAAAATGTGGACATACATGGTTTTCATTGGACAGTGACAGTATGCAAAACCTCAGTAAATGTTGTTCTTCCCTATCTCTACACTATCTGAGCTTCTTAATGACCTAAGGGTACAGTGAGTTCGTTTAGACCAAATTAGAATCGCATCAGTTGTGCCTTGTGACCCAGAAAACTCATACTCCTTTGACTCCTGCCCCATGTCCAGCAAGGAATAGCTCTTACTTTCTCAAAGCTTGTGATATATTCAGAGATGCAACAAAAGCTGAATTTCCTAGCAGACTGGAGAGGATCCTCACTCCCCCACCTGCTCAGGATTTTACAGCCTAAGCAAGACATTTCTAACACCCCTGTTATGTAAATGCTCTGCGATATGATTTACTATTGCATTTACCGATGAATGCCAGAT
>JAODKC010000044.1:24248977-24271613 GCA_026777985.1 Mormyrops attenuatus | reverse complement strand
ATATATACACACACACACACATATACACACACATGCATATTTTCAGAAGTGCGTAGCTTGTCAAAGAAAACCAGTTAACTGCTTTGAAATGAACTGCCTCATTCATTAATATTGACTAGGGGTTCATCTTCTTAATGTTTCTCAGGGATTTTATGTCAGGAAGGTGAAAGCCTTCTGATTTTTACACCTGCTGTTTTTATATTGTACCATTGAATGAAGTAGGTAATCATCTTTGTGCAAATACATTTTCTTCCGCAGGGCAGGAAGTTCAATAGACACCACTCAGAGGTGCAAATATTACAAGAAAAAAACGTCTGCTGGGTTTCGTCTTCAAGGCTAAGACTAAAGTTCCAACCTACTAGTTTCCTGTAGGCCTCCCCCAGTATTTCGGATGTAATCTTTTTAACCCTTTAAAACATGAGTTATTTTGAATAATGCTTTAAATTCTCTTGGTATTCAAGAATCTGTATCCTTGTTTCAAAATCATCATGTGTTGGGTGTTTTTTTTTTTTTTAACATATAAGCATAAGTCAACACCTTACTTTCACAGGAAGTTAAAGCAAAGGTTGAGTATGCAGCAGTGAGCAGTCATGTTTAAAAATGCCATTTTAACACATTATACCCCTTCATTGCAATTTTGGTATGCATATAATCTAAATATCATGTTAAGAAATTTAAAATTATACTACTGTATTTTTATTCAATCCTTTCGTAATACCCTAAAAATGTAGGTTTTCCTACATTGGAGCATTGCTGATTTAAATATACGCATTTAAGTATACACACACTAATTCATTTTCTGTGAGGCCAGTTGAGATAGATATATATTTCATCTTCTCATTTAAACACCTGAAAGAAATGCCGCACAATGTGTCTAGCTGAAACTCCTAACATTTTTACCATGCTGATGCTACCCGGTGACACTTAGTTCCATTTTGAATGTATTGTGGAAAGTTCAAGAAGAATATCAAACACACAAGGCTTCCCTTCCTCTTTCAAGACATAATACCTTTCATTGAATCACTGAAAATATGAATGAATCTGAAAATATGGTTGTAGTAGCTTGGTCTGCATAACATGCAATGTTAGTATCAACATTGCATGTCACACACTGAAATTGTCACATAGCTAGGACCGCAATAGTCAGCTAGGTCGAGACCATCACTTTTACATCGTTACACCAAAACATTTTTACTCAGTCATAATAAATGTTTTCATAATTTTTCCTTTTCAAGATTATCTAGTATATTTAAAAAAATAAAATAAAAATCAGCCTAAAGTTCACCGCTTCTGCTTTTGAATCAACTCTAGGGAATCGCTCATAGACAGTATGGTGCATTTGTGAGAAATTTAACAAAAATGACTGAGGAGAAAAGTGAACAAGAACTAATCACCAACAGACATTTATATTCTGCTCCATGGAAATATTATGGATTCCATAGAGATGATATTAAGCTAAAGTGATTTGGTGGCATTGTTCAGTGTCTGCTGGCAGAACTCATGACCTCACCACTAGCTTATTTGACAGGCTGTTGGTAGATAAGTTCTGTTTGGCTAAAGTTTATTTTGGGCAAATATTAGTGATGCACCAATGAGTAAATTCCTGGCCGATACCGATAGCTGATTATATGGGTCATTTCTCAAAACAAATAAAAAGATACAACAGTTCCAGCGCACTATTTTTGGGTACATTTTGTGTATTTATAACATTTATAACAGAAAAGGGCTGATCATCATGTGTGATAAACACCATAAGTTTTCAAATACAGACACTCAACGACCGAGTTCTGTTCCTACGATTAGGTTGGTAAATGAATTACTTGATAAGCGAGGTGCTGCCCCTTACTGATATTTCAAGCATACTGTTCTGGTAGTGGGTTTGTGTTAGATATTGTTTTCATGTTACCTTTTTTAACGCCATTTATAACTTTGTTAGTATATTTATAAATATTTATACAATAAAGTGGTGTATTTTGTAATAAACAGAATAGAGGAAAGAGCTCGAATATACATTATTGAGGTTTGCATACTGTAAATACTAATTGTTTTTTTATTTATTACATCTTGTACCATGGAGTTCATGATAAAGTACAAATTTATAGACGAAATACATAGTCTTGGAGATTACGAACGCTATTGTAGTGAATACTGACCAACTGTGGGAACAAAACTGAGACGAGAAAGGGTGATCCGAGATGAGATGCTTAATACTGAGATGGTGCGCTGCCGTTTCCAAGACCAAAGTTCTTGTACAGTGTACAATACTGACTGGTCAGACAGCTGGTCGTAAGTTCTGTTGGTCGTTAAACACGGAGGTTGTTAAGTGAAGTGTCTGTAATAACTTTTGATGTCTGCACTGATTTTTCTTTTGTTATAAAATTATTTTGTTACTGGTGGGCTGGCGTTTGGCAGTACTGCAGCCTTGCTTATTGGAATGGATTTGTTTTTTCGATAATTGCTTATTCTTCATTGTATTGCCTTAAGATGAGCAGTCTAATTCATTATCCTGAAATGTTTATTAGTAGATCCTCCTTGTGAAATTTTAAACAAATAGGCTTATTCTGAGTTATAACAGTTAATTCATAATGAATATTCAGTGCTGAGCCATAGTATTGTTATTCTGCAGGTGGTACCATGGTAAGTTGGACAGGACCATAGCAGAGGAGCGACTACGGCAGGCCAAGACGCCAGGGAGCTACCTCATAAGGGAGAGTGACCGTCGACCTGGCTCCTTTGTGCTTTCCTTCCTCAGCATGACCGGTGTTGTCAACCATTTCAGGTGATTTTCTGTTTTACTGTACATTTTCATCCCGTCAGTGGTGGTATTGGAGTTGTTGTAGGTGGCCAAAACTGTCATTCTTGTCTGCATAGTTCAAGCACAATTTAAGATAGCATTTTGTTTTGTTCCTCCAGGAGTTACACTACATACTTTGCATTCCAAAATCATGAGCAAACATAGGTGTATTATAATAGGTGCACGGAACATGCCTAGAAGTTTGACAGATTTAATTGGAATATAGTTTAAGTTGCCAAATAAAGTTGTGCTTTAAAGCATCATATATGTCAAAATTGTCTATTAACAAACCACACAATTATCTAGATGGGAAATATAAGTTCCGAATGTTTGAATTCTTTCTGTGATTTTGACGTCTGGTTTGCATGCAAGTGGTTATTCGAGTGACATAACCTACCTTGTATTGGATGGCTGGAAAATCTCTGATAAGTTTTCCTGTACATAGGTCAGCATAGTAACACAGGAAGAGGTGAAGTGTAGTGTAAGAAACTATAATTGTGTATGTCTGAAGCTTTTTTTTTGTCCCAGACATACTGTAAATTGTAATAGTTCAGTGCAGTCTATTTCCCAGAGATTGTAAAACATTTTGAATTGAAATTGATGTATGTCAAAAATGTATATGCTTGCTGAATGTGGAAATATATTGTTAAATAACTAGCTAGTCCATCACTCTCTTGTAGTGCTTCATTACTAAACTGCAGATTCCAGTCCGATGAGTTATTTCCCTCTATAAACTACTGTTTAGGCCTTGGGTACACTTGTTAATCAAGCAGTTCACATTGGACTACATTCCATGTCAAAAACCAAAGAATTTTAGGACAGAAAAGGCTGTTATTTACATGCTGATTACTTGCAGGTGTCAAATTGTTGCTTGCTTTAATGATGATGCATTTATTGTACTGCACATATACAGAAGTTCTAGTGTTGTAGTGTGTTCCACCTATTCTTAAAAAATAACACTTTTAATGGAAAAATAAATCAGATGCTTGTCAAGTCTATTGTAGAATGACAAACATCACGTTATTTATATTTCCATGTTTTTTTTACATAATATAAAATATGTCTTTTCAGGATAATTGCAATGTGTGGTGACTATTATATTGGAGGCCGCAGGTTCTCGTCCCTGTCAGACTTGATTGGCTATTACAGCTATGTATCTTGTCTGCTAAAAGGGGAAAAGCTGCTTTCCCCAGTGGCTCCTCCAGAGGTGAGATGAATTAAGAATGAGTGACCTCATATCTGCCATCTTAGTGTCACTGCAGCATTAGTAATTCTTCTGAAGATTACCTTCATATATGTGACTTCAGCCAGTAGTCTGGTTATAATGGATATTTTTGCAATAATACATTTATTTCAATGCATGTAATATGAAATGTATTCTATGTTTTAAAAGTTTCAAGAACTTTTTTTTCCTGTAAACATGATATGGTATGTCATTCATCAGTGTGTGATGCTGCTTGTCAGTTGTGAACTTTAAATTAATCATTTCAATGAGAAGTTTTGTAGGGACATGAGTTGTGAGACTGGCAAAATAAATCAGTACTCAGTTAATTACTGTATTACTGCAGCCTGTGGAGGACAGGAGAAGAGTGCGAGCTATCCTTCCCTACACCAAAGTGCCAGAGACTGATGAAATCAGGTTGGTAGTGTCTGTCTGTCTGTCTGTCTGTCAATCTATCTATACACACACACATCATGTTACTTAAAATATAGAAGTAGAAAGATGAAACTGAAACACCTGGTCAATGGTGTTAGGGGTTTCATGCCTAACATCACATTCAAACGTCAGCAGAGCAATAGCAGAGCTGTACATAACATATCACAATCCATCTAACATAATGGGAGACATATCAGAGTTTCAACGAGGACAGATTGTTGCTGTGTGTCTTGCTGGTGAATCTGTGACCAGGACAGCAAGTCTTGGTTTATCAAGAACCATGGTATCCAGTCTTACCATGGACCACATCCAACAGGAGTAACTGTAGACACAAGAGGAAGCTGTCTGAAAGGGATGTCCGGGCACAAACCCAGATGGTATCCAAAAAACATAAAACCACAGCTGCCCAACTGTTTC
The DNA here is from genome assembly GCA_026777985.1 of Mormyrops attenuatus. NCBI lineage: Eukaryota > Metazoa > Chordata > Actinopteri > Osteoglossiformes > Mormyridae > Mormyrops > Mormyrops attenuatus. The sequence goes on along the minus strand of JAODKC010000044.1, from coordinate 24,266,745 downwards.
CACCAAAACTGTTTGTCAGGAGCTCCACATGGTCAATATTTATGGTTGGACTCTTGTAGTCAAACATTTGGTCACTCGTGCCAAAGCAAAACGTCAGTTTTAATGGTGCCGGCAGTAGAAATCTTTGGCTGTGGATAATGTGAAACACATTTTCTGATCAATCCACCTTCACTGTCTTTCCCATATCCGGGAGAGTTACGGTGAGAGAAGTTCCAAAGAGGCTTCCCATCCAGACTGCGATGTACCCAGAGTGCAGCACAGGGGTCTATCAGTGATGGTTTGGGCTACAATATCATGGCATTCCTTAGGCCAGAGGTCTCCAACTCCAGTCCTAGAGAGTAGGTTTTCTATCGTGACTTCTGATGAGCCTCACCTGTTCTCAAGTAAATACCAGAAACGGGTGTGGCTCATCAGAAGCCAGGTAGAAAATGTACTGGATAGTTGTTTTCCAGAACCAGAGTTGAAGACCCCTGCCTTAGGCCCACTACTTTTTCTAGATGGCTGTGTCACTGCCAAGGACTACCGAACCATTCTGGGGGACCATGTTCACCCAATGGTTCAAAGATTGTACTCTGAAGGTGATGTGTATTAGACTGTTACTGCACCAATACGCACTGCAAGAGTGGTGATTTGATGAACATGAAAGTGAAGTTGAACATCTCCCATGACCTGCACAGTCACCAGATTTGAATATAATTGAGCAACTTTGGGGTGTTTTGGAGGAGCAAGAAACGTTTTCCTCCGCCAGTATTGCATAGTGACCTGGCCACTGTTCTGCAAGAGGAATGGCTCAAAATCCCTCTGGCCACTGTGCAGGTATCTGTCATTTCCAAGATGATCTGAAGCTGTTTTGTCTCCAAAAGGAGGCTCTACACCTTACCAACCTCTTTGTCCAACCCCTGTAACTTGCCTGTCTTTCTGCTCTATAAATCCAAAGAAACCAGCCATAGCATTTGTCTGGCATTTTACAATGGTATTGTGGCATTAAAATGCTCATTGCATGCATTTTTGTTTCAGTTTTCTTAAAGGGGACATGTTTATTGTTCACAATGAACTTGATGATGGATGGATGTGGGTGACCAATGTTCGAACTGATGAACAGGGCCTGATTGTTGAGGACCTTGTTGAGGAAGTGGTAGGCAAACTTACTTTAAAATATTATTTCCACTAATTTTCATTATTTATAATTGCAGTATTTTGTGTTGATTTCCATGTACTTTTTTTCAGGGGCGAGAAGAAGATCCTCATGAGGGCAAAGTGTGAGATTTTCTCATAAACTTATTTTATTCGCTATGGAATTTGCTACAGACAAGTGAAGTATGTTCTCACCAGCATTAGTCTGTGGAAATTGCTTTAAAAATTTTCAAGGCTGAAACTGTGACAAATAGTGGTACCTGATTTTCCATTTTTTGTATCCACGGTACCTTTGAGGTGGCCTGGGATTTATGTAGTGTGTATAATCACAATGAATGAAATGTATAAAATGGTCCTACCAACTGCACAAGAACTTAATCTTTCTGATAAGTGCACTACAATTTCAGACTAATACTAAGCAATTTTCTGTCCAAGGAAATGCAGTGTCTGTAACTGATATTTTTCCTCAGTCCGTTTATCATACCAGAATTTTTAATGGAAAAATACCTATTTTATTAAATGATAATACACACAATAGCGTACATCAAGCTTATTGATTCAAAGCATTTTTGTTTGAATAGTTTTACCCCATTCTCTTTGTGTAATTGAACTGCCTCCTCAGCTAGGATTTAACAAGTCCTAGTTACTCAATATTCTTGTTATTGTTTTGGATGGGGTAGGGATTAGGGGAGGATGAGCTCATGTAATTGTCCACAGAGGAGCAGGTGCAAGAGAGAGAGCCATTGGCTGAGTGGGTGCTGCGACTCTGTGCCCCAGTGTGCAGCTATTACTCGCTGCTGACTCACTCTGCTACTGCTCCTGCTGCTGACATGCTCCTCCAAGCAGACACAGATGCAAGCCCTTGTGCCCTGCTGCGTGTTGTTTTATAATGGGCTATTTCCATCTTGTCTCTAGTTGGTATCACGGGAAGATCAGCAAACAGGAAGCATGCAACCTGCTGATGACAGGTACTGTGTTCTTTGCACAGCATCATCACACTTTTGAGTCCAGCACCCACCCTTGTGGCGGGAGCAGAGAGGATGATAATGACGCATGTTTTCAATGCGGCCAAATCTACCAATATGTCAACACAGACAGTTTCAGTATAAGCATTTTAGATATTTGACAGACTTAAACAGGTTTTCAGTACTTATCGTATGAGCCATGCATTCATAATACAAATAAAAAAATCTATAAATCATTAAATGTCTTTGTGCATCATGTCAAGTGTGCACATCAAGCATTTCACAGTTTGGCTTGATCTTTTACAATGATCTGTAACTAATTTTCTTAATTTATTTTTAAGTCGGGGAAGTGTGTAGCTTCTTGGTCAGACCTTCAGACAACACACCTGGAGATTACTCACTCTTTTTTCGCACCAATGAAAGCATCCAAAGGTTTAAAATATGCCCAACTCCAAACAACCAATTCATGGTGGGAGGGAGGTACTACAACAGGTACATTTCTGCTAATGATCAATGTAAAATTTCCATTCCAAAGATTGTTTTTAATATTATATGGATATTGGATGTGTTAGATTTTATACTGGAAAAATATTTTTACTGAACTGTGCATGTGTTACATTTCTTTTTCTCCCCCTTCTAATTTTTTCACTAAGTGTTGATGACATCATTGAACATTACAAAAAAGAGCAGATTGTGGAAGGGTACACCCTGAAAGATCCAGTATCAGTTCAGGTATGAATATCATTCAGACCTTACTTTGAGTATATGGATAGCACCTGTCCTTATTTATTCTGCAACATTGTGATATAGCTCAATTTTCTTTTCCTTAAATTTTAATTTCAAGCACCAGGAACAAGTACTCACTGACATGGTGGATGGCAGAGAAATATATAACACGATTCGCAGAAAGACAAAAGATGCCTTCTATAAAAACATTGTCAAGAAAGACTACCTCCAATTCAATAAAGGTGCTTGAACGTTTTATTTGATTAACCTCTACGAATGACTGTACTGTGGCCTGCATGAATTTCTGCTAACATGCTCTTATTTTTCAGGCAAAGGCAAACGATGGAAGAACCTCTTCTTTATCTTGGAGGGGAACGATGCCCAGCTTATCTACTTTGAGAGTGAGAAAAGAGCCACCAAGCCCAAGGGCTTAATAGACTTAAGTGTGTGCTCTGTATATGGAGTACATGACAGTCTGTTTGGCAGGTGAGAGGCTTACGGCTATGTAATGATTGCATGCTTTGAAGTAGAGTTGGGCAGTATGACCAAAAATATAAATTTGTATCACGGTATTTTTCAAAGTTATATCGGTTTATTTATTTATTTTTAAGTATGACTGGGCGTTTACCATATTTTGCAGGATTATACAGGACACATTTTTGTTTTACGTTTTTGCATTGTTCCCACATTAACTATATTATTTTATTATTAGCCATCCATATTAGATGTGCCTATCCGCTACCTTAATGATAACATATGGCTAACGTGTTTGTTGGCTAACTGCTTATAGATGAATGGCTAAGGTTAAGGTGTGCGCTGGCCAAGTTAACATTTTTGATGTGTTTAATAGTTCAGTGTTGCTGGAATGTGAGCCATACTGACCTCGCAGAATTTCTCATAAAGACCAGGATGTCGGTCTTTAAGATGTTTCGGCAAGTTTGACGTGCTACTTGACTTCATAGCCACAACTATGTAGCACTGTTTGCATAGAGGCTTATCGACATCCTTAGCCTTTCCATGCTCATCTGCAAAATACTTCCAAATGGCACTTTTGCATTTTTTTTTTTTACTAAAACAGCCAGCGAAGTGCCTTCAACTGCAGCAAATGCCATTTTCGGCCAACTCGGTATGTGTGTGTTAACCAGTGCGAATGCGTTTAGCGGCTATTGAGAGGAGAGGAGGGGCTGCACTAGTGTGTGCGTGCGTGCACACGTGCCTGCGCTATAGTGGTGTTGTGTAAAGTGTGGCGAATGAGGTTGAAAACTGCACTGTTGGTATCAATAATGGTGAAAATGAGTATCTAATCAGATATTAATTTTTAATATCGATTAGTATCTGAGATTCGATTTTTTGACAACCCCAGTGTCTCATTATTTTCAACTCCAACGTCGGCTATATCTTCCGTTTCTGATCTTTTGCGGTACATTTTTAATGGTGCAGCAGTGGAAAAGGTCCCCCCGTAAACAGTTTCCAGCCGCACCACTTTCCGAACGTTGTGTAGGGTATTTAAACCAGTATTGCGGTATGAGAAAAATTCATATCATAACAATAATAAAAAAACGATTTTCGGTATGAACCGGTATACCACCCAACACTACTTTGAAGCAGCCATCTCACTGTAAAATAAAAATATTGTCTTGTGCGTATGATTATGTTGTATGACGATATGTGTTGGTCTGATGATGATTCTGGTTGTGCTGATATTGTGTCTTTTTACAGGCCAAATTGTTTCCAGGTTGTAGTTCAGCACTTTAGTGAGGAGCAGTACATCTTCTACTTTGCAGGTGTTACTCCCGAACAGACACAGGTTTGTACTTTTTTCCCCCCATTTCATGATAATTCTGTCCTATGATAATATTTTACATTTGTATTTGGTCTCTGTTTCTATTGACACATATCTGTTGTTAGGATTGGATGAAATGCCTTCAGGTGTTCTGCAGCCATCTGCGGAAACCAATACAGCCTACTGCCAACAAACGGCTGCGCCAGGTATCTGTTTTGAGCAGTGTAAATGTGTATGTGTCCCGAGCTGCATTGAAGACTGCCTACTTAACTGACGTCCTACTGTGAGCAGAAGTACCTACGTACTCATTAAATGCGCGAACGGTATTTAAAATGTGATTTATGTCATAACGTCTGTCAGTGCAGAAACAGCCACTGTGTAGTAAACTGCATTGTGAACAACACATTTTTTTCCTATAACGCTAAAAAATAAGTTTGAATCTGCTGGGAAGCTGGTTTAATATCGGTTCTGTCACGACCCATTCACACGGAAACTGTCGTAGTGCGCATCATTAAATTTCCGTGCAAATTTGGGAAAAATAGTGTAAGAAGTGATTTATTAAAGATGATTTGGAATTTGCTCAGATGATATATTTATTGAGCACTTTCATGTAGCTTCCTTATTTATGTCAAAGCCGCTCTGCGTTAAATTAATATCAGTGGTACGTGCCGGTAAAAAATTAAAGCGTGGATATTTTAATGGAAACCTGTAATAACTGTGTAAATGTTTATATAGTTTTATTTTGGGCTGTCCGGGGTCTTGAGTCCGTCTCCGGCCCTGACTATCAATTGTGGTGTCTGATTTGTGAACAAGTCTTTCTTTTGAACCGGTTCTTTTCATTGAATTGGTCAAATCTAACAGAACCGGTAAGTAAATGTGCCAATCCCAATAGCCTTTGTGAACAGCGTCTGTATTCTGTATGTCATTTAATTAAAGCATTTTAGACCGTTTGCGAATTTCTTAAGGTACTCAATATTTTATCAGGCTTTGGGAGGCTGACTGTTCATATATATATAAAATGTTAAAACCCACTTACGTGATTGTTTTTCATTTTAATTAGACGTGAGGTGATTGATAAACATTCACAAGACTCAGTTGCCAATAGCTTTTGATTTCTTCTGCTTCTTTTAATGTTGGGCAGATTCTGCATACAGAGGTGATATATGTGATTATTTAAAGTGCAGGAAAGTGAAATCTGATTGAAAATGTTCTGTGGAGACGCATGTTATTGCAAGGTGTGAACGGATGTATTTAGCGTTAGCTACTTATGATTGGATCACGCAGGACGCATGTTAATACCAGGTGTGAACAGGACCTTAATGTGTGCACAAACGTTTGATTGGTAGTGTATGTCCAAGTGCAATACGGCCAAATGGACAGAAAATTCAGAGGACCTCAGAAGAACAGTTGTTGAAGCTCATCAGACAGGAAAGAATGTCTAAGAGATATGAGCCTCCACAGTCAGACTTTTCATTTAAGTAATAGAAAATAATAGAAATTCATCACAAATGGTACCCTTCTTATGAGTGGGTGATCAGTGTGAAAGCACACCAGAGAATCCTCAGATAACTGACAAGGAACCCCTGCCATAGAAAAACACTGCACCATAGTGGCTTTCATGGGAGGATGCCACAGAGGAAACCACTGCTCTCCAAAAAAACATTGCTGCCTGTCTCAAGCTTGCTAAAAACCACCTGGATGTTCCACAACACTACTGGAACTGAATGTTCTGTGGACAGATCAGACAATAGGAGTACAATTGTGTAAGGCTGCTTTGCTGTCACAGGACCTGGATAGCTTGCAATCACTGAGGGACCAATGAATTCCAAGTTGGGAATTCTACAGCAGAAGGTTAGGGTATTTGTCTGTGATGAAAAAACTCAAAAGACTTTTCAGTCACAGAACATCCAGAACACAGGAGTAAATCAATAACAGAATGACTGAAACAGGAGAAGACCTCAGTCGCATGTGGTATGTGGCTGTGGTTTTATCTGTAGCACGCTGTTCAAGCAAGACATCCCAAAATATACATGGACTGAAGCATTTTTCTTTAAAAAAAGAAAAAAAAAATTAAGTTGCCAGGGAAGGATGAAATATGCTTTACTGAACACATTGATACTGCCTAATGATTTGTAGACTTACTAAGTTGGTGTGGTCTTTAAGTATTTCAAATATGACATTTATCAAGACCAGTGCCAAATGCTGTTTGATTTAGATGTTGGAGATAATAAGAGACTTGTTTGCAAACTTTCTTCATGGTATTGTGATGGGGCCTATCAGCATCAGCTTTTTGGCTCGAGTTAGTCTCATTGAGTCAAGAGGAATGTTAAAGTTCTTCATCTAAAAAGTATTCGTCATCTAGGGAGTCTCTTAACATATTACTACCCTACAATTTGAACATAGTGCATACCTTTTGTTGACTCGTTTGCATTCTTGTGAAATTGTGCAGTGGACAGTTTTTTTTCTAACTACTGTATCATTAACCTTTATCTTATTTATTTCAGGTCAGCAGTTTGGTGCTTTATGTAGAAGAGGCCCATAAGCTACCAGTCAAACATTTTACAAATCCCTACTGCAATATCTATTTGAACAGTGTGCAGGTAGCAAAGACCCATGCCAGAGAAGGACAGAACCCTGTGTTTACAGAGGAGTTTATTTTTGAGTGAGTACCTCTACCCCATAGCCACCCACATAGTTCAGATAAATTAGGATACTCTGTGTCTCTCAGAAACTGCATTTTATTTTAACACAAAAACATATTTGCATACATATCTCTAAGATTTTGATATAATTTTTTTTCAGTGATTTGTCCAGTGAAATCAACAGATTTGAAATAAGCCTCAGCAATAAGACGAAAAAGAGCAAAGAAAGTGACATCTGTAAGTTTTCTGTATCAGTTTTATAGACATCTGACCCAGCAACCAACTTGACTTTCCAGTCTATTAGGCATGCATCAGCTTTGCTGTTACAGTCCATTCCATTTAAAGGGGTTTAAGTGGCTTGTGCTGACTGTTAATGGCCTTAATTTTTGTGATACACTTTAAAAGCACACTGCAGCTCAGGTCATCTGCATTTTTGCAGAAAGTAATGATCATTACTGACACTCTGTACGTTTCTGCTCCTAGTGTTCATGCGTTGCCAGCTCAGCCGGCTTCAGAAGGGCCAAATGATCGACGAGTGGTTCCCTCTCAGCTCTCATATTCCCCTCAAAGGAATTGAACCTGGCTCCCTTCGAGTAAGGGCTCGCTATTCTGTGGAGAAAATAATGCCAGAGGAGGAATATAATGAATTCAAGGAGGTAGGAACAGATGATGTTCTCTTCCAATATTCCGTTTCCCCTATTGAAATATTATTTTGTTTTCATGTAAATAATTATTATGCATTCTAAAACGTCAGCTCCATATTCCCTAAAGATTTTCCAAAATTATTGTTGTAGACAATTCATATTACTAAGTGACTAGAATTTATTTATGGGGTTTAAATGGTTGAGTAAAATCATATTGGCTGCAACATATTTTCGTATTTCGAAGAAAATCCAATAAATTTGTTGTGACATCAGTGAAATGTAACTTTACCAGTAAGAAAATAAATTGACCTATGTCTTTTGTTTCTTTATAAGCTCATCCTGCTGAAAGAGTTCCATGTAATCTATGCACTGGCCCATGTCTGCGGGCAGGATCGAAGTCTTCTAGCTAGTATTCTGCTGAGGATATTCAGGCATGAAAGGGTGGAAGCACATCTTCTCAGAACACTAAATGACAGGGAAATAAGCATGGAAGGTAGTGAGATTCCAGCTCTGTTGTACAAATTCACTGTTGAATGTTTCATAAAATGTGCTGTCAAATATTGTGCTTGAACCTTTAAAAAGAATCTATTTGAGATTAAATGTCTTTGAGAGTGTAAAGCTCTATTGGCTTCATGACACTCTGTATCTGTAGGTCAATTGATTGTATATACATACTTAGTAAAAGATTGTTTTGGATGAACAATGCTTGTTCCTGGGTCTTAGATGAAGCTACGACACTGTTCCGTGCAACTACCCTGGCAAGCACACTCATGGAGCAATACATGAAAGCTACAGCCACACCATTTGTCCACCATGCTCTCAAAGACACCATTTTAAAGATAATGGAGAGCAAGCAGTCTTGTGAGGTAAGGTGGTACTTCTAGCTTAATTCCATGTCTTGTACATATAAAATAGCTTAAGATATTTATGCTTCAATTGTGAATTCTGGTTTGTATGTGATTAAATCTCATTTTAGTTTTCAATTTAAAACAATTTTCACCAGAAATTCAGATTTTTCCCAATACATTTTTACCCATTAAATAGTGAGGTTCTGAAGTCTCCCATTAAAAATGTCCACATCTGTATATGATGGTATATTAATACATTGTGTATATCTGTATGTGGGGCTTGGCATTGAAATTGGCGTACATTGTGATGCAGTTTTACTTTTTAGTGAGTTTATAGACTTATTTTTCTCCCCTGGGCTATCACATAGATTATTTGAACAAAAGTGGATTTTAAAATAATTTGGTCGTTAACTGTTTACAGTATAATTAATCACAATTCACATTTGCTTTTTAGCCTTTGCCTTAGGGTATATAGGCAGTTAGTAATACTGCATAAAACTGCACCAAAATGCACAGAACGTTGTTTGGTTACCTTTTATGATGGAATAATTACAATATATAATATACATTAAATAATTACAAATAAACTGTTAGCAAATTACCCACAATCAATGTGTAAACACTTTAAACAGTTATGATTATTCCCATTCAATACATTAACATTATATGTCAATGCAACCTCACATTTTTATTTACGTTTGAATTCTGTTTATTTCTGTAACAGTGGGTTGAAAAGGTTGCCAGTTCAAACACCGCGGTCGGCAAAATGGTTTTACCATTGGGCCCTTAAGAAAAGGCTCCCAGGGACTGGCTGACACAGCTTTCTCAGTTATATATCCCTTTAGATAAATTTATTTAGCAGATGCTTTTAATTGAATTAACACAAAAGGAACTCAGATTAAATTACATTTATGTGTCTTACGTGACCTTTGGTTCCCTTCACAATCAAATGAGTGTTTCCTAACGTTTGAAGAATATTTGCTGATTGTTTACAGTCTGCTGTTGATAATATGCAGGCATTTATCTTTTAGCAAGAAATAACTTTAAAATATATAAAAAGACTGACAGCATTTCTTGGATTTAGACTTTTACATTTTGAAATAAATTTGAGTACAGAATGCTTAGCATTTATTTTAGATTAAAACCTACATTATTTTCTACTGTTTTTCTAGAGTCATAGGTTTTTGTCTATTTTTGGTATAAGGAGAATTCGATCCACCAACAATATTTTGTATATAGAAAACATTAATGTATTTTATGCCAAGAATGACTTATGGTATTTATGTAGAATTAACTGTCTCATTGTAAGTAAGCAGTGCCATCTAATGGCTGTTTTACTGAGGAAAACTTGTGTTTTTCAGATCAGGAATATAATATGCTATTGGCATGAGTTACCCAATACACTGGAAGTTTTCATTAAGTCACCGTTTTTCATATAAGGTTCATTTTGTTTTATCTAGTTGGTTCAAAGAACCACTTCATACAATTGCATTAATATACTGCAGATTCATCTGCTTTGGAATTTTAATTCCAGTTAAATCAAACATAAACATTTGCTGACATTGTAGTAAGTGCAGTAAAGGCACTACTAATAGCAGTAATGTTGTTGCATTTAGCAGATTAAATAAAATGCTTAATTATTCTCAAACAGCAACTATTTGCAGCAACACTGAAAACTGTTTGTACTTTTGTTAAGGATATAAAACATTTTCCTGTATTTATGTTACCCAGCTGAACCCTTCTAAACTGGAGAAGAATGAAGATGTCATCTTCAATCTGCAACATCTCCTGAACATTCTGTCAGAGCTGGTGGAAAAAATATTTATGGCAGCTGAAATCCTTCCACCGTAAGTAAATTTTTATATGCTTATTCAGGGTTTTCACAAAGGTGAGACTTGGTGCATATTGATGCTTTGTAACCTTTTACCAGTAAAAATATTAATCGTAACAAAGACAGCTGCAAGCTCAGAATGAGGTTCAAGTGTGAAGTATAAAATGTTCTATAACCTTTGTATTATGCAACATTTATGTGATACTTGTTATTCTTTCCTCAACATTATAGGACACTGAGATTCATTTATGGATGTTTACAGAAATCTGTGAAAGAGAAGTGGCCAACAAATACAACAATGAGGACCAGGGTTGTGAGGTAAATTATTAGGTCATGGATTGAAAATTTGTATGTTGGGGACCCCCCCAGTTCTTCAAATTTAAGAAAAAAACTAATAAACCTGATTTCCCTTGTTCCCTTGTTTCAGTGGGTTTGTTTTTCTGCGATTAATTTGCCCTGCAATTCTCAATCCAAGAATGTTCAACATAATTGCTGGTAAGAAAATGTGAATTTGATTTACATGGATTATTATTATTTTATCGTAATCAAGTGTGGTTGATGCACAAGTTCAGAATAATTCTGTAACTTCAATTATTTGATAATTCTTGTACTTCTTCGTTTCAGATCCACCCTCCCCTACAGCTGGCCGGACCCTCACTCTGGTTGCTAAGTCTGTTCAAAACTTGGCAAATCTGGTTGAGTTTGGAGCCAAGGTAAATTACACTAATAAGGAACTTTTTCATAGTACTGAATACCAGTGCTAATATGGCTTGTTTCTGCATTCATCGGCTCATTCATCACAGGAAAATATATTTCCCTCCTCAGGAACCGTATATGGAGGGGGTAAATCCCTTCATCAAGAACAACAAGCATCGGATGATCATGTTTCTGGATGAACTGGGGGTGAGTATCTCTTATGGCTAGGTGATATAAAGTAATATGCAAAATTTTAATTGAAAAATATGGTGATAATATTAAGTCTTTGAGCCACCCACCCCAGTTCTGATTAGCAGTGCTGATCATTGTTTTCCACAGACACTGAAATACAATCGAATTTCATTATTTATTTTTTATTTTTAGCTGAATACCACCATTATAACTGACCTTCACATACACTGATGATACCTTCACATACTGAATCAGGAGCTAAAAAAATATACCAATATGTGTTGTTTTATTGTGCAGGAAATGTAGGCTAGATGGCTGAACTGAAAGCCAAATTCATAAATCTTATCCTGCTTTGTGTGTAGCTAAGTCTATTTCGTCAACAAAGGGGTTTATCACTGGTTAGTCACTGTTAGGTGTCAACACCAGTTTACTTGTCATCTCACCCAACCTTGGTATCTATATCTATAAACATTATAGTAACTTGTTAGTTAATTTATTTGGGGTTGGGTGATTTTCACTGATACACTGTTTCTTGTACATTTATATAGTCATTAATTTATATTGCTATATAGTTGTTCATCATGTCAGTTATATAATATGATGGGGAAAAAGAAGGAAAGCTCACTTGTCCCCTGGTCAGAACCTGCACGTACAAGAAATGTTTACAGATGTGACCTTGATTGACTGGTACAAAGAGGATCTCAGACATCTTTGAAGACCTAGAACAGGGGTCAGGAACCTACAGTTGTGTGGCTGTCTGCTTGCAGTTCCAAAGCAGACTATCATGCACACATACAGTATGTACTACATTGACCGTCGAGTGGTATGCTTCAAACAAAATTTGTAAGTACGGAATAGTATTTGAGCACACTCTTATGTGTGTTGAGAGCATTGAGATGTTAGAGTTGAATGGACAAAGGCATATGCATTCACAGCTACTTCATCAGGTTGGCCCATGTGCCTAATATTCCAGGAGAAAATAATTAATTATGATGTTACGTGCCAATATATCGTACGCCGAAATATTGTGGTTGCCTAAATAATATGCCTGTTTAATCACAGCTGCAATTGTAAAAAAGGTAAATTACCAGTTCAATGTGCTTTTTGTGCCTGTTTGTCTTCTCAATGTCTGGAGTGTATGAAGACACCTTGATTTTCAAGCAAGATTGCAAACTTTCATTATTAAGACCGCTTTGAAGTTCAGCACAGTTGCTGCCAGTTTTGTGACGTCTCAGGAGATCATAAAACACACAAAGTGTTGAATGCTGAATACATTGATAAACACTGTTCAAAGTAGTGGAGCACAAAAAATCATATGATTAAGAAAATTATGGGCATACCATTGTCTTTCTAAAGTTCATTAAACACTGAAAATTATTTTATACTTTCTTTTTGGTGTCACATAAAAATTATAGATGGTATCGGCGCCGATCCAGACCTATACTTACTTATCCAGACCTATACTTACTTACTTATTTAGTTTTTGACAAAATCGCACGACAGCTCTTTCCCATTTTACATGTTTTTTTGCGGCATTCAAGACGAACACTAACGCTACCCCTCAGTCTTTTTTGCTACTCAGTGGGTGTGAGTGCAGTGACTTCCGCCTGCTGTGTCATGCGCATACCCTCCACAGTACAAGGAGCGTAAGATAAGACGTGACGATCTGGGAGTATTTTACGCTTTTAACAGAAACCAGTAGCACAGCAATTTGCAATTTTTGTAAAATAAAGTTTTGAGAGGTGGGAATGGCGTTTAATGGACAATCTCACTTAACAAAAGGCACGCAACTGTGTGAGACAAAAATAGCAATGGATGGGTTTGGGAGTTGCTAACTTTTACTGTTTTGCGAACTCGCTGCAGCTTGTGATACAAGAGGGGCTGCCATCGCAACAAAGTGTAGCTGAGCTGGCGCCAATGGGAGAAAAATAGTGTTAAAATTTTAAGCATTCGCCACTTGTGTATACTTGCTTTGAAGATATTCATATTGAACTGCAAATGCCTCAAACGCTTAAAACAAGACGTACAAACGAGGTGGAACAGTACGTTTTGTATGTTTGTAGTAGCCTAATTAAATATTTTTTTGTCATATATTTTTTCCATCTATTTTACTAGCTTAAAAAATTTATATATAAAGTATAACAAAGTAAAAAGATCTCTTGTATCGGAATCGGTATGGGCAGTTGTGTTTCGGAATCGGATCAGAACTGTAAAAATGTGGATCGGCCCATCCCTAATAAAAATGTTGCTAAATTGTTTAGAATGAATTTCTGTTTCCAGTAAAATTATGCGGCTCCAATGGTTTAATTAAGAAAAAAAAAATCTGAAAGTGGCTTTTCTCAGCCGTGTTGCCAACCCCTGATCTAGAAGCTCCACTTAGTCAAAATATTAGCCAAACTCAAGGTTGTAGAACTACAAACTTAGAGTACAACACATTGGCAGAGAAGGCTGCAATAACCCTTCACACAAATCGCGGTCTGTAATCGGGGCTCAACAAGGATTCTTACAGCTGAATTATAATGATGGTCACTCACAAAGCAAGGTTGATTGTTTAGAAAACCGCAAGTCATAATTGATTAGTCTTTATGATATTGCTTAAGAAAAGATGCCACAAAAGAGTACACCATTTCTGACTGGGTTGGTGATTGCAAGGGTTTCTGTAATGTGTGTGTGTGTGTGTGTGTGTGTGTGTGTGTGTGTGTAGGTTGATAGTAATACCAAAGTGAAATCACCTTTAATCAGCTTCCTTTTCTTTTGCTACTGTAGAATGTCCCTGACCTCCCAGACGCTACAGAGCACTTTAGGACTGACCTGTCCCGAGACCTTGCTGCCTTGCATGAGATCTGTGGGACACATTCAAATGAGCTTCGAACGCTGAGTAATGAGAGAGGGGTGCAGCAGGTTTGTGTCTGCTCTTTTTGTGGTGTGACTTAGCAGTGAATGACTTGCCGGTGGTAGCAACTGGGCCAGAGACAATGTCTATTTAAAGCAACGCTTTACCGAATTTTGACTGACACATCCTCCCTGTTTGTTTGCATTTATGCAGCATGTGTTAAAAAAGCTTCTGGCAATCACTGAGCTCCTGCAGCAGAAACAAGTTCAATATTCAATGTCCAACAGCAACAGGTAGTAACCGTTCTGAGGACTTGCATCTGGGACCGAGCATGCTCCACCCTCATCACCTTGGCAACCCAAGCTACATTACCCATTCTTCGTCTGGCACACTAATGCTGTGCCCTGTGCCACATGAGCTATGCAGCAAGTGACAGATCCAGAAAAGCCTTGCTTTTTTTTTCCCTTGCCCCCATTGACTTTTACAGCTGAATGTGCAGGAATTGTTTTGTATTATGTAACCCTGTTGATTTGTTGCTTGGGTACACATCTCTTTAAAAAGAGGAGTAATAATGCTTAGTACACCTAAGACTTGAGTATTTTCAACACATGCTGCCAAAGTGTATACCATCTGCTCAAGACGAATTTTAGCTGACAGGATACTACCGTAAGCTTTTTCTTAACTGGATTATGAGTTATAATGGTTTTTATACTGTAATTTGTGATTGATTTATTTTATGACATACACAATAGTGCATTCTGAAATTAGAGGTTTCCTATCTAATTGTCATTTTTTTGTTTTTGACTAATTTAGACAGGAAAGATTTTGTGCAAAAATGTGGTCATTTTATATTGCAAAAATTGCTGGAATCATAAGTATGAAACTTTTGTCCCCTGAACTTTTTCCACAGTTTTGTTTGGTTCAGTCTTCCTTGAACCTTGTCAATACCAGACAAACATAATCAAGAGAAATAAAAGAACTTTGTACAATGTTTACAGCCATAACTTCTGAATGAACATTGTATCAGAAAATTGTGCACTTATTAAAACAGCTTTGTAAATTACATATTGTTGGAGTTTTATTAATAATACAGGTAATACAAACTAGTATAACCAGTGTGTGAAATACCCGTCAATATTCGGGGGAGGTCCCCATCTCCCTATTGTTGCGCAATACCGATCTTGAGACCCCCTTAAAATTTTGCTTTTGAGGCTTTCAGGGGGTCTTATGGGTTAATTGGGGGTGTTGGACCCCCCCTGTATTTCGCACACTGAGTATAACCATATGCAACATTACATGTATTTAAAATTAATGGTTCCTAGAAGTATGTAAGTCAGGTTTGAAGGAGAAAACCAATTAACCAGTGTATTTAACACTGCTTGTAAATTTTGAACTATTATGTTCATTTAAATGGTTTTCAGTCAAGACATGTTTGACCATAAATCTTATTCAGTAGAATGGAAACATTTTTCAGGGTTCCCCAGTTCCGGTCCTGCTGGGCCAGTTTGCAGATTTCCCTGCTCACATCTTAATCAGCCAATTATCAGGTTAAGTTCCAGCAATGTCTGTCAGAGCAGGGAAATCTGCAAACTGTTAGATTCTGGCCCTCCAGGACCGGAATTATGATTTATATTGATTGTCATCTTTTTTTGGACAACATGAAATGTACAAAAACTTTATTTCTCAAAAATATTCCAAATGTACATAGGAGAATTTTGTCATCTGATGCAGCTGCTACTGCACAGTACAGGAAAAACACCAATGGTAATTGGTACCACAATGGTAATACACCAATATGTTAAATTAGTCTTCCAAGAGACAGCTCCCGATCATGTCATCAAGGACTCTAAATCGTCATCAGTCCATTCCTCCTGGAGAAAAGCAGTTTACTTTATTAGTTGTGATAGTCTATTGGTAAAGATTATGAAGCAACTAAACCAGAAAGAATACAGTAGTAAAAAATTTGCAGCATTCTAAAACCAACCTCCTCTGCAACAGGATGCTCTGTTGTGACATGATCATCTTCATATCCTCTTTTTCGTTTCCTATAGGAAAAAAAACAGTTAATCTAAAATGTGAATTGTGATTGCACCTTATATTTAAATACATTATCATACAGACCTAGAATGTAATTCACCTATATCGAATTGGGTTTGGGGCTGGATGTGCTGATTGATTTGACTGATACTTGAAACCTAAGTCATTTTGAGTAATATATTCAACCTCAGTGTTACTACCATGTTGCCCTATTAATTTGGCAGAAAAGTATTTCATGATAGGTCTGAAACTTAAATTTCAGCTGCGATCGAATAGTATGTCCTTTGTCTTTTCCTTAACTTTGACAGAAAACATGAGGTGAAGGAGAAGAATCCTTGGGAAAAGAACTGTGGTGCTAAGAGAATCCAACTGCTATGCAATTATGCAATAGCGGATGTTATTGACGTGGGTCTGCCGTTACAATATTACAAAAATTAGCTACAAAAAGCAGATCTTTCTCCCTTGCTTTCTTACCATGTTGCTTCACGTAGGCTATAAAATCATGGACAACACAGTGAATCAGAAAAAGAAAACGTCACATTGAGAATGGTTGCTCATGTTCACCTTCTTGTCCACACACATTTATCAGCATACATCTCAATTATTGTGTGAATAAAAGTAAATGAAATTATGCAAGACAGACCTATAAATCCATGACACATCATGTTTCTAACGTTGAATTAAACACATCTGACTAAAAATGTGTCATATCCCTTTTTCATAAAAGACAGACCTCTGTTTTATGGTTAATATTACTATTATGATCTGCGATGATGGTGCATCACTTTAAATGTTTCTGCTGCAAGGAATTGTGGGATGGCATTATCTCCATAAATGATGGTCCAGTGTACCCTGTGCTAAAGGAGATAACAGAGGAAGCACAGAAGCACCTTTCCTTTGCATTTTAGAGAACTGGAACAGTTATACACTTCCAGGTAATTTCACAAAAAAAAAAAAAAAAAGAGTATTCAACCACAGTCTTTGACTTTTGAAAAATAACCTTGGAATGAAACTAATGCTTACGGAATTGTGGAGACGAATTCGGCATGTATTCTTTCAAGCTTCTGTTTGTACATATTGACCTCATCCGAGTTGGGAAGCTCATATTTCTTTAAGAGATTTTTTATTCCTATGAAGAAAAAGGGTTAAAAAAAATGCAGGATTTCAATGAAATGTAAGCAAGCTTAGCTTTATAAAGCATGACAATCATGACAATGCTAATCTAATCTATATTTTTTATATATATATATATATATACATACATACACACACACACACACACACACACATATTAGTGCTGTCAAACGATTAAAAATTTTAATCAGATTAATCACAGGGTTGCTGTGGATTAATTTCGATGAATCACGATTAAATATCATTCATTTTTAATCTATATTAATTGCATTTCATTTTGCATGAGCAAACAGACTCAAGAAA
>JAODKC010000044.1:24223410-24239615 GCA_026777985.1 Mormyrops attenuatus | reverse complement strand
CAAAAATTCCCATAAACACACTCCTAAACCTTGTGGACAGCCTTCCCAGAAGAGCTGAAGCTGTTATAGCTGCAAAGAGTGGCAACTCCATATTAAAGCCTATGTATTAAGAATGGAATTTCATTAAAGTTCATGCATGTGTAAAGGCAGGTGTCCCAATACTTTTGGCAATATAGTGTATCATACAAGTATATTTGCTAGGAGCTCAGCTATTTTCCAGAAGTGGCAGGAAATGGGTTTTTGTCATGCCAGCATCCTAACACCAGTGTAAAAAGCCAGATAATTCAGTTATGCTGTGAATAAAGAAAATATATGAAAGCACATACTGACACTTTCATGCATTAAAAAGGTATGTTTTATTTTTCTTGGGGTTTCGTTTCTGAATTTCTATCACAGATTTTTTATCCATAATATTGGCTCAATCATTAAAATCTTTTACCAATCAATATTATTTCACTTCACATGATAGACTGATAATAAAAATTATAGTAATAGTTATAATAACACAAAAAAAACACTAGAGACCATTATCATCATAATCATTATTGCCATATCATAATCTATATTTTTTTTATTAACAGCTGTTTTACAGAGGGGTTTCTAAGGCAGAGACTCACCTGTCACCAGTTTAACAATACTTAGTTATTCAGTAAAATGCAGAAATATATCAGTTTTGTGTGAGGAAATGACAAAGGAACCACTGACACATTATTCAGTACCTCCAATCCACCTCTGCATATATGTGAATTTCAGGGGAAAGCCAGATAACCCAGAAGAACCACCCTGAAAAGAGAGAGAATATGCAAACTCCACGCATGTAAAGCAGAGGTGTGAGGTCCCAGAGGTGTGAGGTACTAATGCCAACCACTGCACCACCCCTGGTTTGAACAAAGACCTATCTTTAGGAAAAAGATTATAATGTGTCATTTCAGCAATTACCAGTAGGTGTCAGTGTAGTATCTGTACTCATGCGATACCAGTATTTTCAAATTCCATCCATCCATTCATCCATCTTGTAACTGCTTACCCTTATCCTAGTCTATTTTCTATCTTTCTAAATATTTCTGTGTAGTCAAATTATTTCAGAAACCTAACAATTCTGCTAATTTTTATTCCAAAGAAAGTCAATGTAAAATGTCGTTTTGCATTTCTTATAAATAATCAAGATGAATGTCTTTTGTCATTTTAAAGATTGATTATTCACAAATGTAATTAAGACAATTTTGTTTGTGTTTTTGTATACTTCATAAGCAAATAAATAGACTAGAAAAATTTGATACACAAGCTTGAAAATTAGCTTCACGCTTCTTCAAACTGACAAACTTAAAACACGTGCACACACACACACATACACACACACACAGACTATGTATTCATATTTTTATGGGGACTCTCTATCTATTTTTTTGGGCATAACCCTAATTATAACTATGAGCACCTTAAACATAAGTAGCCAAACAAAATCATAGATATTTGTAAAATTGAGATTTCCCTTGCGGGTACCAGAAAAATGTCCCACATGGTAAAAGGTAACAGGTTTATATCACAATATGGGGATATCTGGTTCCCACAATGTAATAATTACAAACACACGCACGCACGCATGCACGCACGCACACACACACAGACACACACGCACACAATACTCTGCAGAAAAAGGAGTGGTATCCCATTAACTCACTGCTTTTTCAAGAATTTACATGGCCTGTTATAGGTTTACAATAGAACAGGAATGCCTGGGCAGGAAGGAGATTTAATTGTCTTACAACCCACCTCTGTGAGTTACTATGAAGATTACAAGTACCCACTGATTATACTATTGGCCTGCATAAGGGACTCTTATGCCTATATTGCTTATTCCTTTTTCCTTTTTATTCTCTTTGAAAGAGACCAAATGGACCCCAGCAGGTGAAAGTAAAGAAACCTGAAAGGCCTTCTCTTTGACCACACAATGACAATACCCCAGCCTTCCCCTTTTTCCCACATTAAGAAAAAACTGATTAAATCTCTTTCTATAATGTATTGGTGGAAGGTGCAAAACTAAAACTAACAAAAGCGACAAAGACCTAAAAGTCTTTCAAGTATAGGCAAAATACTAATAAAGATTGTGTGTGTGTGTGTGTGTGTATATATATATGTACAGATTCGGATATTAGGGTTTTACAGTACACACAAAGAATAATAAAATTGGGGACACGTTTTTTTTGCCTTCCTTTGCATGATGTGTTGTGAAATTGTGCGCGCAGATAAAACACACACACACTCATATATATCAACAACAAATATATATATATATGTGCATGTTTTTTGTTGTTCATATATATTTATATGTGTACGTATCAGAATATTTATATTTAACCCAAAGCTAAAAATTGCTGAATATTACTGGACTTTATTGATTTGTACTATTCATGTTGTTTTGCATTACTGCATTATTGCTTTCAGCTAGCCTCCTTTCTATGTAAAATATGGTTCTACTTTTCTCTGAATGGTATTTTCAAAATTGAATTTGCCATTTGAAATGTATTTTCACCACTTTACTGGGATTTTATTATGCTATATTAAAAAAATCAGCATCTTCATATATATGCATTTTGTTTTATGTTATATATATATAAGACATAATACATACATAAATATAACTTATTAGAAATTCACAGAATTATTTCAGTTATTTTAAATTGTTTTAAATGTTATAAGAAAGTGCATAAAAGTTACATGTGTATATGGTATGTAAATTTGCACCGAATTAATTTCACATCTACAAATTTTAGCAAAGATATGATGCATGTTGAAAATTGAAGTTGTATCTGCATTTATCTGAAGCTGTATTTCATCCATTGTCCTGTGTAACACATAGCACTCTTTCTTCTTAGTGAAATATGACATTTTAGTTATAGAATTCTTTATAATGTAAAAGGTTCCATTACTTCATATTCTTCAGCAGCATAAAACAAATACATTATATCTAACATGTAAGCAGAGTCTCCAAAGTAAAAACAAAAGAAGGTACACTCTACTGGATTGTTTGTTTATATGCATGCGTGTGTTTGTATGTACATGAATGTGAGAAACAAAGAGAGAGAGAATGTCTTTAAGTACACTTTTCTTCTCTGCAGATTTTTGCAAGACATTTATGACGCCCAAAACAAGCAATGCTGTCACCTTCACTCTTTTGTCACTTATTTCAAATCCAGAATTCTGACAAGCATCCGATAAACACCTTCTGATTGGACCCAAGCATATACTTGTGTTCCATGTTCATTGTTATACCAGGAATGGTATAAGGAATTATACCAGAAATAATAATATTTAAATTCAGTGTCTACATCACACATAGAGCAAAGAGCAAACGTATTCTAAGAATCCATAATTGAAGTATACATTTAATTAGTATAATATGCAGTATGTAAAAGAAGAATGATGCCACAGTATTAGGTTTGTTCAGTCCTTTGACTGAGCCAGCAGGGGGCAGTGTATATTATATAGACACAAATGTGATTCTGATAGCAGATTCACGAGAGGTGTTAAGGTTGGTTGTCATTCCAGGCAGTGCAGGGCACAAGACATTGATACACCATGGACAGCATGCCATCACCTGATACATGCAGGCAAACATTTACATGGACACCCTATGGAAAATATACTGCGCACACACACACGCACACACACACACACGCACACACACACACACATATGACTAAGCACCCAGGTAGACTACTCACTTACCTTAGACACACATGAGATGCTTCAGCTGGGGCATAGACTGGCACTAAGCAATAAAACTGACTGTACAGTCATATGGACACTGACTGCTGACATGGCCAAAAACCTTTGAAGATCACCTGTCACTTCTAACATCAAAGGAAATCCTACAGAGGATTCCCGTTTTCCCATGAATATGGGAATTTCGTTATGAGCCAAAGCTGTCTGTACTCACACAGCAGAAATTATTCTATAACATATACGATCCTTTGTTTTGTCTGTGTAATATCAGTAATAGTATTCAATAAATATTTCCTCTGATGCAAACATCAGGATTAAATAAAGCCATGACCACAGTCACAGCCAAAGCTTCTTCCTCTGCTGAAAAAGACAGGAAAATGCTGCAAACAGAGTATTTATTTCTTTTTTTTTCCTGTTTGTTTTATTTATTATTCTGGTCCCTGAGAATTCTGCTATTTTCCTGGAAAAAAACAGGCAATCATGTAACACAAAAAAACTGACATTAAGCATGTCTCATTTATGATGTTCATCCATTTAAGCATTTAGACTGTTATTATGTCAATACCAGGTGGAAGTGTGTGTGACCAGAGGCCTTCTGAGAGTTAGCTTTAATGCCTTTCTACCTGAACGTGAGAAGCAGAAGACATGGGGGGGGGGCACATTTGCTGAAGTAGCTGCTATGGGGCTGTGGTGCCATCACTGGCTTCTATTTCAGTGGTTATAAGAGTAAGAAGCTGAAGAACTTGGACATTCTACTTCTAAAGATTGTATAAGATATGCATTTTAATAAGATAAAACATGCTGGAGTCCAACATCTCTGAAGGAACAGATGAGGCAATATGAGTAGACTTTTTGATACGTATGTAGTAGCTATTCCTTATGTGTGTTGCACTGTTTACTATCATGACTGTTCCTCCCTGGTACTGTAATAGTAACTCTTAGGGTCAAAGGTTTGTAAATATCAGCCTAAATGGCTCTAACAAATAACTGAACATCACACATGGGACCTGCTGATTACCAGTTTACTTCTATTCCATTCAGGAAGTGGGGGCTATGGCCCTTTAAGACCCTTATAGTCATATTAAGGTTGGACAGACAGAAGTGCAAGACCCCTGGGACCTCAGCCATTTAACCCCTGACCCCAATGTTAGCTGGACATCTGCCTGGCTAAAGGAATGCTCTAACATCCTTGTAATCCACTCATACTGAATGAGCCAACAAGTCTACCAGCTGCCCTTTCCACTTCATCAACAGCAACAACATGCTGCTAACTAATTTAATGACAAAACCAACAAACTCTTCTTCCTGGGCTCCATATTGCTTCCCTTCTGTCCCTGTGGTAGCGAGCTCCCCATCCCCCACCACCTTTCATTCAGCACGGTCGCCCTGTGCAGCTTCAGGGTGGACCTTCTCTAGAACCCCAAACACAACAAACAGATAACCTTGGGAAGAGAGTTACAAGTTAAAAGCTTGCTGAAGTGTTCCTGTCTGAGAGATTCATTTTTTCAACATGCGATTAATAATATTCATTTTGTATTACGTTTATTAGTTTGAATTTCACCAAAATGCAACATATCTGTTTGTGACTAAATGATTATTTAAAAAAATATGTTTTCAAAACGTGTTTTGTACTTTTTAGTAAGTTTTGTTGAACAGATCTCAATAATTTGTTTGAATATTTTAGTTGTTTTCTGTGTGTATCTCACGTTCTCTTTGTTAACAACAAATATTTATGTGACACTTGGAAACATCTATATCAATGAGTTCGGTGTTTTACCCTTTTCACCTTTTGAAAAATAATTCTATTTGTAAAAATGTAATTCTGACTTTTCAGTAAGAGTCAATGACTTTGGTTTGTTTATCAAGGCGCGTGTCATAAGGTCAATTACAGTACACTGCAATATTTGTCCCTTGTTTGCATTTGGTTCAGGTTATGTTTTCTTTTTAAAAGACTTAAACCAAAACCCATATTGACAAAGAAACAAGTGGCTCCTCTTTTCTTAGTGAGTATTCAATGTGCCAATTTCTGAATTATTAGCACGAGATAAAAAAGAGCAAAACTTATCAAACAAAACAATGTATGCAATGATTTAGATGTTTTGCACAAGTGTCTGGTAAAGCTGCATGCTTTTATTTTTACTCAATGTTTTTAACCCTAACAAACCCTAACAAAACATTTTATTGAGTGTTATTTTCTTTTTTATGCAAAACATGAGTTGAAAAATGAATGGCACTAAAAATATTGAAAATAAAATCAAAGTGGCCTCTGTATTAAAATGATATTCCTCGTAGGTGGTCTCCAGGATCTATACTGCTGCGTTTCACTAGATCCTGTGTCCCTGGGATATAAATATGAGGTTGCTTGCATGTGCAGTCCTTTGTTATCCATCACCACGGGGAAATCCAATGAGGGCTCAACATATCACACCCATCAGGTAATGGATATAAAAACAAATAAATAGGTGAAAATAATAAAAAGGTTTCAGACGTCTGGAATAGTTACAAATTTGCCAAAAAAAGGATGTGCGTGTGGTTATCAAGTTCCAAAATCTTCTCAAACACCAGCCCATGTTGACAATCCCTTTGGAATAGATGCACAACAGAAGCCCTTCCTGAGTGCAACTCACAAACTGTGGCATCCATACTTAATGAGCAGTCATTGGAAATACAGTGTGACTCATGTGCTGTAGTTAAATGAGAAAAAAATAACTCTTTAGCCATCCGCACCATCGGCAATAATGTTGCGTCCAAAACTACTTCATGGTTAGGTAGTTAGTGTGCTCAGAAAACTAATTCTGCAAACCCCAGTTCTGCTGTGCTGTTACATGTGCACCTGTGTCCTTCCTGCTAGCTTAAGCAAGTCTGACCATTCTCCTTTGATCTCTCTCTCAAGTGTTTTCAGCAACAGAGTTGCCACTGGTTGTTTTTGTTGTTGTTTTGTTTTGCTTATTGCACCATTCTCTGTAAGCTCCCAATCGCAATAAGTAGCTGTTTCAAAGATGGTGGATCTGGCATATCTAGGACCAACAGTCACACCATGTTCAAAATAGCTTAGATCCCACATCATAGCCATTCTAATGCTTAGCCAAACTTACTTACAACTTAAGCTCTCGGCCCTGTCTCCCTGTATGCATTCAGTTTCTGCCAAAGGATTCACTTCTTAATACTGTATATATTATTTTACAAAAATATTAGCACACAAAACAACATTTTCATAGCTAAGATGCAAACCATTTTACACTTTAGATTATTGCATTGTTAGATCATTATCATCATTATCATAACTGGACTCGTTACACGGTTTTAATTGGGTGTGGTAAATGGTTGTCTGTGTCAGTCTCACAGTCTGGTCATACATGCACAGATGCCACAATTGCATTTTTTCCCCATTGGTTACATTATATAATCTTTTTTTATGTTGTACCATACAGTACATATCCAAACTCACAAATGTCACAAATGACCGGTCCTCTTGCTATTTTTTTTCTACAAGAGAATTAAAACAGATTAAGGTCACAAGGTGAATTTATAGAATGGCTTACAATTTATTTTTAAACTTAGAAAGATCCAGTAATTTTCTTTTGCATCCATTAGAGACCCTGTTCAGTTGTGTTCAAAACAGATTCTAATTTTATAATCTATCTTTTATTCTTTTTGCTTAAGCCAGGAGGAAGGGGCACCTTTTCTTAATTCAAAAATATATATGATTACATAGTTTTTTTTATTATATGCATTAATTAATTCTGCATGCTTGTTCTCATTTTTCAAATTACATATATATACCAATATTTAAATAAGTAAAAATAAGAGTTGCCAAAAGGAATAAGTGAATATATAACTTTATATATAAGACTTTATCATCATCATAATATAAAATTTTACTCAATAATGCACTCTGTATATGTAAAGAGACATTCAAGATGTGAAGTAGGTGGCCTCTTTGTATATGGTAAATGCAAGTCTGTAGCCCTAGGGGTTGTGAATATAGTCGTAAATGACATGCTTTGCTGTGAAAACTTCTGTTTACACAGACAACCTTCTAAGGATGACCTACACAGGTCACAAGGTCGTTTTGCTAATGTCAGGGAACCGTCTGAAATTTTTTTTTCCCATGTACCACAGGCCCATTGTCCAGCCGTGAACTCGTCCATTAATGTTTGGCCTTTTAATTTAGTGAGCCTGGGGTCTTGGTGGCAGGGTGTCTGCCTGGTATGTAAAATAACTCAGTGAATGGGTCCCTTGGAAACAGCCATAAGAAGAACTGCATGAGCTAACTATGACAGCATGTGGTCATTTTCTGGCTTGCTGCACTTGTAAAGAATTCTGGAACACAGGACCAGGAGTGAAAGACAGTAGATGGCGGGCTTGCGAGTGCATGGGTAGGGCTATGTGTTTGTGCATGTGCGCGTATGTGTGCGTGTGAGGGATGAGGATAGGAGAGGATGGGAATATAGGGGGTTAGAAAAGGGGCGGGGCATCACTGAATAAGAGCCATAGAGTTTAAGAGAAGGGGGCAGTGCTTTGGTGAATAGCTGATCAGGATTGGCCTACTGCTCATAGAACCATATTTCCCTGCAGCCCATGGGAATGTTGAAGTTGTGCATAGAAAAATCATTATTCTGGCAGAGCTGGGACTTAAGGACCTTGCTTTTGTGCTTGAGAGAAGAACAAAAGACTGACATGTAGCTCTAAATGGTTGTTTGTCAAGAACACAGCTATCACAATATAATCATGTGACTGAGACAAGACATAGCCAGTGTTCGGTCATTTTATTTCTTCTAATGACATATCTTTCATGAAATTAATACAACACATCTAGAAACATTTTAGTATCCTTATGAAAAGGCTGGATTTATGCAAATTATGGTTTGTATTGTTCACACATAACTAAAGATGAGCAACACACTAATACAGCAGTTAACACATCTGCTCTTTCAGATGAATACGATAATCCCCTTCCACATTCAAATGGAACACTGCTAAAGCCAATGGAAAAATGCACATGCATTCTCAAAGTAACATTATATTGCAGATGCATCACCATTTATGAAAATCTATTGTATATATTTGCTTACAGTTGTATGGCAATAGATTTCTTGGTGCGGCTATGTAAGCAGAAATTAGAAGTTGTTATCAAAATACATAAATGTTACAACAAAACTAAGATGTCAAGAGAAAATTTTTATGCAAAATATTGTTACATACAGAGGTGGGCATTTCAGGTCCAGAAAGTAAAAATCCAGACCAAGATTTTGTTTCAACCAACCAGTCTGTGACTGTGACTCTTTATGCTCAACTGGTTGGTTGATACAAAATCCTGGTTTGGATTTTTACTTTCTGGACCTGAAATGTCCATCGCTGGTTACATATCATATGCTACATAAACAATCCATCTATCCATCCATGGTCATGGCAAGAGCAAACGTAAAAACATAATGTAAACATTGTATGTATGGGTAATTCCCAATTTAGTGGCAGTGTGGGCTGCAGATTGCCAACCTCTTTGGCAGATCATGTGATCACACACTGTGGAGGATGTCAGGTGTCATGCAGAGCACAGCTACAGGGCTGCGCCACACTCCAGTGCCGCTAAGTGCATGTTTTCTCAAGGTTTCGGTTCGCGCTTCCTTCCTTTAATGTCAACAGCATTTTCCTTCCACATTCAGATGTGCTGGAGTGTGCAGCAGAGCGTCTACATTCCCATCTGAATGTCCATCACTTTGTCAGCAGCAGTCTTACAGCTGAAGTCACGGGATGTCATTTATGTTTTCCATTTATTATGGCTTGAAGTTAATTATTTTTATTTAATTTTCATATTCACTTTTTATTTTTTAATGCATCTATTTGCATTCCAATTTCCTGTAAAATTAGCAAAAAAATAAGTTTCTGATAACACACATACATTTATGCAATCTAGCTTTCTGCAAAGTTATGAGTAAAAACCTTTGGCTGTGTAAGACCTACACTTACCCTATTTAGTGCATTATGCTATGCTGTTTGTGAGAGGTACATATTTTAATTGCAATTATTTCCAGATTTTCTAATACTGATACAAAAAAAGTAAAGTATCTGGTAATATTTCAATTTCAATATAAAAATGTAAATTTGAGTTTTATCTCTTTTACGATGTTAATGGGATAAACATGCATAAATATACTCTTAAAAACACTTCTGAAAGAGATCATGTCAAAACGACATATCCCAGGTATCACAGGTTCAACTCCTGATCTCTTGACGAATTTATTTTGTTGACAAATGAACAGTTATTCATCGAGTATTGAAAGACTATAATTACTACAATTGCAGTTATATCTTTACTATCTAGATTTGGTATGGACAGCAATTTTGGTTTCCAAAATTCAAACCTTCAACTTTTAAAAACCCCTAATTCTGCCTTTCATAACTTCTCAGTGTCCTCAAGATGAACCTAGAATACACCTAGTTTTCATGGATTTTCATTTAATCCCTTGAAAATAATTTCTTTCAAAACCTACCAGAAGACAAAATAAATCTCAGGATTTCAATGTATATCCTTCTGGATACAAGTAAAATTTTTTAAGTATTTAATCACTCACTGAGTATCTTTCACAAAATCGAACAGAAGAACAGCCTGTTCTCTTTACTGTGATGCAGGGACACAAGCTGTGAAAAGGTCTCAAACTTTCCTAAGGTCATTTTATTACCAGTCATAAACATTTCAAATGATGTGTTATTACCCCCTAAATACAATTTGATACCGTGTGTCTAAACATGACCACAAAGGAGCAGAGATCTCTGCAGAAGAAGTTCACTTGGAGGTTTCCCAGATTGATGCCTCTTCTCAGATTGCCCCGCTTGTGAACTTTTTCCCCTTCTCCCTCTCCCAAATAAAAGTGGCTCATTTGTGATTTGAGAAACTCCAGCAATAGACCAGAGCATCACCTTGGACTGAGGCCAGATGTACTGACTGTCAAGGAAAATATGTCTGGGCGTTAATATGCTATTGGTGTCCATCCGTCCATACCATCAGTATAAAAAACTTCCTCTCTTATCAAGTTGATATTTTTGAGCTTCTTTTCAGGAAAAATATAAAATAAAATACAAAAAAACTGTCAGGGTCAGTGCCTGTCGGATCCTGCCCTTTGCGTCTCTTCCCGATTTGGCCAGCGGGTGTTGCTGCCCATCCCGTCTTGTCATTCCTTGTCTGATCATCCCTAATGTGTTGTCCCTGTTTCCCAGGCTGCCATGTAACTTAGTGGGTTGAACCTGTGGCCCTAAGACTACAAACCTCTTATTCATGAGTTTGAGGCTGGCCTCAATAGCAACTTAAGTATTATCAGATTTTTCCTATGTGTTTGGTATTGTATCTTTGTCTTTGCTTTTTGTCCCACTTTTGATTTACCTTGTTGTGCCTGGTTTTGTTTTGTTCTGCATAGCCTTACGTTCATAGTCTTTCCCAGTGTTGTTAAACCTTGGGGTTTGTTAGGTTCCCTGGTTCCTGGTCTTGTTAATTGTAAGTTATTTCACCTGTGGTTTGTTGTTCCATGACCTGATTAGTTGTTCACACTGCCCTTAGTTAGTCCTCATCATCAGTGTATTTAAGTGCCTGCCTATGTAGTGTGTTATGTTGTTGATTTCTCCTAGTTCTGGTCCGGTGGCCTGTACTACGAAGCGGGATTACTGGCTTATCGGGGTAACTTGTCGGACCACGGTTTAAATGGGCTTCATATTCTTTCACTTACATTTTGCCCAAACTACCTTAAATCCGACAAGTTACCCCGATAAGCCAGTAACCCCGCTTCGTAGTACAGGCCACTGGTGTAGCCCGTTTACCTTTGTATGTTGGCTTATTGGGAGTGGTGGGCCGATGAAGCTTCATGAGGCTTTCAGTGTTCTCCATAAAGTGCTTCTTTGAACCTTTTTTCAAACATTGGGAGACCCGTAATGGGTTTCGGCAAGACTTCGAACAATCTGAGAATGAAGTCTATGTACGTTTGCATTGAATGAATAATGTGGCTGGCATGACAGCAGGATCTGATGGTGTTATGCTACATATAATCTTAAAGTCTTCAAAAAGTTTCTTTTGGTTTACTCGTATTTATTTTCAGACATTATGCACTTACAGTAAAATATTGTGATGGATCTGGGATGAGCTCATTAATTGCTGTTAAATTGTTGCCAATTAGGTGTTGGAATGCGTGTGACCTTTTTCACTTGGGATTTAGAGGGGAGTTTTTAAACTGGGGAGGTGAGGGAAAGAATGAGATGCCTTGGGGTGTAGCTTGACAGTCTCACGGGGCCGATGAAGATATTTAGCACATTGGGTTTGTGTTATTGCTGCATGACAGATGTTTGGAGCAATGCAAACCTGGCCAGTACATATGAATAATATGAATATAATAATATAATATTTATTTATTTGGTAGACACATTTATCCAAAGCGATTTACAACAAGGGACTGGAACCCAGCCTCCCCCATGGCAGGCGAGAATTGGCCTTCTGAACAAGCAAAGGAACTAAATAATAATAACAACTAATTTTGTATTCTTATCAATACTCATTCAACTTATTGGGAGACATCAGCTCAAACTATTTCCAAACATTTGAGGATCGCCTCCTGCCATTTCCTGAGCCACTTAATTAAAAGGTGTTGTATGAAATACAAACTGTATAGCAATAAATCTCTCCAACCGCAAAAGAACCCCACGCCCCCCAAATGTTTAATTTCACTTTTATAAAAGTCCATAACAGCCAACAGGATTTAAAACCTCTGACACCCAGAGAAGGATGCCAGTCTACCACAGGGCAGATACAAAAGGCTGATGTACACCCTGGGCAGAATGCCAGTCTACTGCAGGGCAGATACAAAAGGCTGGTGTACACCCTGGGCAGGATGCCAATCTACCGCAGGGCAGATACAAAAGGCTGGTGTACACCCTGGGCAGAATGCCAGTCTACCGCAGGGCAGATACAAAAGGCTGGTGTACACCCTGGGCAGGATGCCAGGCTACCGCAGGGCAGAAACAAAAGGCTGGTGTACACCCTGGGCAGGATGCCAGTCTGCCGCAGGGCAGAAACAAAATGCTGGTGTACACCCTGGGCAGGATGCCAGTCTACCGCAGGGCAGATACAAAAGGCTGGTGTACACCCTGGGCAGGCTGCCAGTCTACCGCAGGGCAAATACAAAAGGCTGGTGTACACCATGGGCAGGATGCCAGTCTACCACAGGGTACACATACCATGGGCATCTTAGAGATGCTAATTCATATAGCTGCCTGTAATTGCCAGAGGGAGAAAACACACACCCATACAGGGGGGTAGGATTCAATTCACCATTTTGGAAATGTGAGGGAACATGAATGACCACTGTGCCACCTCTATAGAACAAAATGAAAAAAAATAAATATTCATAGCTGTTGAACCAGTTTATTCATAGTGTTGCTTATAAATATAAAAAGTATGTATGATTTTTTAAGAACTATTGTACTAGTAAAGGCTTTAAACATTCTCTTAAACACTGCAAATAATGATACATGTGAATACTTTGCGAGAGATAGTAGAATGAGATATTCATTATTTTTTAAACTAAATACTTTTTGTTACTCTAAATAGCATGCATTTAACATTTCCATATCTCAACACGCTCTATATTAAAGTCCTACAACCATTTCATCTTTAATAAGAAATTTCTTCATCTACAAGAAATCTTTTCATGTCAGTCCAACACCTTTTTTCAGGAAAAAAAAATGTTTCTTGTATCTCAAACCTCAAAGTATTAAACACACTAGCAATACTATGTGGAGCATGTCTGAATTTCCTTTTTATGTAAATGGAAGAACAATTAAGTCGTGAGCATTTGATGAATACGCACTTGAGAGATACCAGAGACGCCATGACACTTCTCTCCCCGTGAGGACATTTAACTACTGATCCACATTGACTCCCCCTGAAGCACGTCAGAAGTGACATAGAATTTCAGCTTGAGGTTGCATGAGATGTTAATCCTTTATATGCCTCTGAGTCTTTCAGCTGTTACTTCAATTCCATGGAACACTTTGCCCCTGGCACACCAAGAGGCAAGGCTTCAAGTCAGTGCTGAAGCATTAGTTTTAGTGTCATACCGCTTCACTCTGTACAGTTTGATTAGCACCCTTTCATCACTGCAAATCTTAGCATGAGTTCCTTTCACTGTACAAAGGCATCTGAACATAGGTGAACTGAGTGTCAAGGAAGGTCTTAAGTGCGGATTGTGTGCACCTGTACCAAAGGACTCATTTGCAAACACGTTAAAGGGAACAACCCTTCGATGTCCAAGGCTGTTAAAATGAAAGGCAATTTATCTTAGGAATGATATAAAAGTTTGGCAAAATATATATGCATCAAAATCACCCTGTGCATTTATAGAAAGGGCTTTTCACCTACCCCACTCTCCCACATGGACAAACTGCTATATAAATGGAACATGTGATTTAGATATATTATATGTCTCTGCCTACAAAACCACGGGAGTTATATGACACCCACTTCTCACCGAAAGAGATCAGGGCCTTGAAGAGACAATATCCTAATCCCATAATCCCACATTTTTTAGCCGCTGCATCCTGGGCACCCCTCTGTAGTCTTTATTGAGGGTCCAAAGGGGAGCTTTTTCTGGAGGTGAGGTGGCAGGTGGCAGCAACTGCTCCCAGCCAACCCTCCCCAGGGGGAAGAGGCAGTGCCACAACAACAGATGGGTGACACAATTGCAGCTGAATGCCCCTCTCAGAGCACCTTCTAATCAGGTCTGCTGAAGGCAGTGTGATAGGTTAATCTGCTCGCTCATTAAAGGGGCCCACCAATCGAATTTTCTGCAGCATGTCATTCAGTGTGACACTCCTGGTAACTAGGGATCATTCTAAATACAACATACAACAGACTTTGCTCAGCACACTGTTACTGGTCGCTAATCCTAGTTATTAACTCACTCTGGATGTTGTAAAGGGTCTCACCTTTAAAACTGCTATACTTCTATTTTCTTGTCTTTGCATACCATCTTTTCCAAGGCAGTCTTCACTAGAATCATTAAATGGAAAGATTAACTTTATCAGCTTTATAGAAGGGAGGAATTGTCGTGTATTTTCTAGCTATTTGTTAATTGTATTTTCTGTAACAAATTCACCACAGCAAAGTCCTCAGGTAAGTTGTGTCTCTGGCAAATAAAGTCTGATTCTGTCTGGAAAATTACAGACCAGATACGGGTTTAACTATCTGATTAATGGTCCAATGAATTCCTAACCCTAACCCTTGATTACTATATGTATAAAATACATGAATTTTCTGAGGTCTAAGGATGAAAATCTCTCTTCTCATATTACACCATTGTGGCATGACTTTAATACCCCTTAAAATACCCTTGATAAGGCCAGCGATTTGACCGAAATGCCAATGCCCTGAAGATAGCACAAAGTATCATAATTCTTCTAGAAAAGGAATACCTTCTGTAGATTCCTATTGTTAGACTAACTGACCAGTTGTTTGTTTTCATCCTGAATGACAAAGTATTATTTTGTTTAAAAATGTGTGTGCCCTCTGATGGATTGGCATACCATCCCAAGCGTTCCTCTGTCCTTAGCCTTATGCCAGCTGTGATAGGCTCCAGCCTAAATGTACTCAATATGACAAGCTATGAACAATGACACTGTATAGCAAATTCCCTTAATGTATACGTGTACATGGAAAATAAAACCACATAGCAGACACAAACTGTTATTTGTTGAAAAAGCAAATCAATCAGTAAACAAATAAGCAAACACATAGATGTTGTTCATAAAAACACCTCAGCATATTGTTAAGGGTCGTTAATATACAGAGAGAATATGTAACGTAATATGAAACAGAGACATCATTCTTCATGGGCTAGATAATACATTTTCCTTGGAATCATACAATAATGCTCAGCTGGGCAGGCCAATGAAAAATCAGGTATATCCCAGTTCAGTCTAAAAGAAAAAAAATGAAGTGAAAAATATTTTCAAATACAGTACCTCGAGCTGGGTTGCCATCGTAAAGCTCTGTCATGCACTTAGAAAAGCAAAATACTGTGTGGTGTCAAAAACTCAGTGTGACTCCCCCTCTATTCTAAACACATCCACCTACATCTGTGGCAAATGGATGACACTTAGATTGAGATGTAGATTATAGGCAGTGCAAGATTTAATAGAAGATGCATTTGACAGTTTGGGATCTATGCAACAGATATTCACCGTGCAATATGGTTAATGATGAAAGACATAGTCCACGTGACACATCACGAGGTTGGAGTTCATAACTGATAACGTTTCCTTTTATTTTGATGAATATCATAAAATGTGGAAAAGCCATCAAGATACTGGAATGCTAATTAATGAGTGATGTGTGTGTGTGGGGGGGGGGGGGGGGTGGGGGGGTGAGCTTTTTTGGAATGAGTTCGGGGGGCTCAGGGCACACAGGGCCGGGTGGAAACCCTGGAGGTGAATTGTAT
>JAODKC010000044.1:24174193-24222255 GCA_026777985.1 Mormyrops attenuatus | reverse complement strand
CCCCCCCCCCCCCCCCCCCCCCCCCCCCCCCCCCCCCCCCCCCCCCCCCCCCCCCCCCCCCCCCCCCCGGCCCAGCCTGAGAGGGCCGGAGCGCCTGCCCCTTTTTGCCAAAACAATTGAAAGTGCCCCCCCTTCTGAGGCTCTAAGCACCCCTTTTCGATAACTGGCAATCATGCAAAATTTAGCCAGTCTCTCCCTCATCAGCACCCTGGTTAGCAAAAAGTTTCTGCATGGCTCTGTTCTGGATTCCTTCCACAGCTCACTGAAAAATAGTGAGACCAGAGAATACCCTTGATCACAAAAAAACAAGCCCTTAAAAATAGCTGATGCTGATTTAATTAAGTAGCTGCTGGGCTACACACCACTAGCGAATGAGGGGTGAGGTAAAAGGGGCGATCCTCAAAAATAATGAATTCTTACCCTTTTCATGCTCATTGTATTAATAAGAAATTCAAATGTACCCTATATTGTAATGAACTACAGTGTTTCTCTCACTCCAGTATTATTTGTGTAGAGATCATAAAAAGAAGCTGTTGTAACTCAGTGACAATGTTTTACTTCCAGCAGTGACTTACAGAGAACATTGCTCAATACGAATGCTAGGATTCCAGACAAGTGAAGACGCTTTTGGCTTCCATCCTCTGGCAACTGTCCCCGGTGATGGACATTTTGCAGTTACATTGTAGCAGTGGTCTACGTGCTCTGTCCTGGCCACATATAAACTTCAAACAGCCTCCTAATGGATTGGGGTGGCTATACTAACTTAGTCTTGATGGGAATAAATCTGACAGACCTTATTACAAAGGTCCTGGCCTGGAATTTTTCTCGCTTTCATTTTTCTCAATTTGGGGCAGTTTCCTTGTGTTTTCTTCCAGAAATATTGTCACACATAGAGTATGGTGGACCATTTTTGCATCTAATGCACATAACCTTTTGGTATGTCTTGAAAAAAAATAACAATCAAAAATTATTTGCCAGGTTTTGTTCTAAGCTGAATGTAAAAGTGTACCTTCTAGACAATTACATACGATGAGAGACCATAAGGCAACATGATTCTGGAACTCAGTTGAAGCTGACCGTTGTTAGCGCTCAGCAAGGCTGTCTGTTCGTATGCCGCTAGGAGGGTCTTCAGCCTGGAGGGAAAAGGCTGACCCATTTGGCATAGAGGGAGTCCCTGTGACCTGAGAGCACTTCCCTGAGGAACCACAATTGACTGTTTAATGACTTGTGATCCATTCAGCCCTACTGCCCTACTCACTAGTTAAACAGGTGGCAGAGAAACTGATCGGGTATATGAAGAAGAAAAAACTTTCCCATGACTGGGAACATGTATAAGGCAGAAATACACCATAGATGTAACAGAATGTATTTTCTATTAAAAGGTTTTATTAAACTGTGTTTTATTGCATTACAAGCAATCAAAGAATCATTTTCAAGGGGTTTGAAAGCCTTATAACTGGAAGCCTCACTCTTACTTCTGTGCTACTAAAATTCTCAGAGAACACTTATTACTTTATAAACATATGAAAAAAGATCATTTCATAATTCTAGTGAATTTAAAGCTGCAGTCACTAAACTGAAAACCATTCATCCATTAAATGTAGCCATCCTTCCATCCATCCACATTTTATTCCACGGAACACAGAAGACTGATATAATTCAGGCTTTTATTTAGTTTCATTGGCATGTATTAAATTAGTCGCAGGCAATTTGTGATTGTTCATCACTGCATTTTTAGTGATGCTCTGAGAGTTACCTGGGCACAGTCTTGGAGGGTCCCCTGGCCTCACAGTCCTTGTTCCATTCAGTAGAGGGGTGCAGAGATCCCGAATCCTATCCCAGGAAGCATCGGGCACAAGGCATGCCAATATACTGCACAGGGATCAACAGGGCACGCATTTACATTGCATTAACATTTAAAAAGTCATGCTAGCATCTTTCTTAACAGACATGTTGATTCCTTAATTTGGATTGTAAAAGATAGGTAGCTGTCATTAAGTTGTTTTGAAACAGCAGGGGGCAGTAAACCCTGTTTTTTCAGTTTGTGTAATACAAGAAGTCTAGCTTCAAATCTTTAGGTGTGTGTGTGTGTGGGGGGGGGGGGGGTATCTATGATGAGTTATACCAACTGAGGGGGGATTCCCCTCAGTGTAAAGGTTGGGGGGGGGGTCTTGCAATACATTTTGCCAGCCCAACAGGAAAATGCATAGTATGCCAGACGGCCAGGGCAGGCCCGCCTATATATACTTTCAGTAATAATTTCAGTAACGATGTACTAGTCTGAAACCCACTCATTCATCAAAATAGCAAGACTAGTATTATATATTATGGTTGGTGAAACTGTTGATTCAAACATTCATTCTGTGTAGTTTATTTCTACACAAAAATATTCAGTTGATATTCCTTAAATAACATGCCCACGTTTTGGAAAGTGCTGTTCTGTGTCAATTGGCAAATTGGTGTTTGAGAAGGTACTTCAATATACCACTAAGCACCTGAAGGAGAGATTAAAATGAACTCTTAATTAATGCTAATTCAATATTTAGCATGAATATATTTTCAATCATCTGTCTTTATTTCCTTTGAATAATAACTGATATACTATGTATATGGCCTAGAAAAAACAATAGCAGAACCATTTCCATTTTCCGAAACCACTTGAGGTTAATCCAGTGATGGTTATGAAGAGTTGGTGGAAAATGTCAAATCTTTTTTTATTAAACTTCCTTTTTAAAAAAAAATCTTTTATTACTTACAATCAGGATTATTGCCCAAGTGTGCTGACACGAGCAGGAATTTTGCCTCTGGTCGTCAATGGCCCTCCAGATTACTCACAGGACAGCCCCACATACAGGTATACACATACACAGATCAGACGCGACAATGGTTATTTGAATAAACCACTGACTGGGAACATCTATACAGCAGAAATTCACCACAGATGTTATAAAACCTTTTAATAGACAATGCATTTTATTAAATTGTGTTTTATTGCATTACAGGCAATCAAAAAACTCACAGTCCTTGTAACATAGCATTTTACACGTAAAGATTATATGCATATGCTTAAGTTCATAACTCATGAGCTGTCCACTGCTTTATATTATGGAAATCTTATTGTTAGAATGCACAATGTTATTTTAAGGAGAAAAAAAAAAATAAAAAAAAAAAAATCGAAAGCACGTTATTTAAAAAGAATTTTAAAAACTTTTTCTCATGTTTTAAAATAGGTTTCAGTCCTCTCTTTCCACCAGAAAAAATAGGTATACTAGGAAGCTCAGCAGAATTATTTCATTTATTAAAATATTAAACAAAATATCTATAGATGTTTTCTTCTGAATGTATTCTTTTTGCTATTTAGCCCATTGTATCAACATTGATGCATAGTATTGATACTTTTCCAGAAAAACTTCTAAAAGATTAATAAAATAAAAACTACATTTCAGTTATCTAGCAATTTTATAACATTTCAACAAAGTTGGACAAATGTCACAATTTGATTGTGAATCTATAATTTAGGACCTTTATATTGAACAAACTTAAAGTTTTTGTTTTTTTTTTTTTAAAAAAAGAGCTTGAATCACTTCTTTTTTTACTGTGTCTCATGCTCCAGTGAAAGTTATTATATTCTTAAAACCGAATGTGATACTAATAATATTAAAATAATTCCCTTTTACATTCTCAGTTTCATTCCTGCAAGGATCATTGCTGTAAAACTGAAATATTGTCGACCAAGTACAATTAAATAAATATATTCAGAATATAAATCTATACCAAACCATTCTCTTCTGAAGTGATGGTTTCTATGGTAACCTCTCATGACTACCCACAATGGGAGGCTCGCCTGCTCTGTCGCTGTTTCGAATGTGTTAATACCTACATAGATTATAAAATCACCTTTATAGAATCACCTTTGGCAAAAACAGATGACCCCATATCACTAAAGTATAATTTCCTTGACAATTACTATTAAAGATATAAAATATCTGTTTAATGCATATTCATATATATTGATTCATACATACAGCTTTGTCAGATTTGCTCAAGCCCACTTGACTTACTTATGAACAACAGATGTCTGATGTCAGACAGACAGAGAATAACTGCAAGTGTCTGCAAAAAAAGCAAGAACATCTAAAGAGTTAATTCACAGAAAATTACAGATAAGTACATGCCACATTGTGTTTGCCATCTCAAAGTACAAGATGCAGAACACAATAATTGATACTTAATGAACCCTGTGGGGGAATTGTCTTTTTTACACGTCCCTCAACTTGCTCTTTTGCAGAGTAAGCTGTCTGTGAAGGGCAGTCACCTGTTGGGGCGCCCAGGGAACTGGAGGTTAAGGGCCTTACTCAAGGACCTGCAGGTGTGCTGAGGCTGCGTTTGAACTAGTGACCTTCTGATTACAGGCACACCAGCTTAGCCCACTGAGCCACACACTGTCCCCATTCCCCCCTTGATATTAGCTGGTTATGGTACTTAATTAAAAAAAATATTAACAAATAAAATATATATATACATAGCCAGACTGATAACACCATAATACCCTTATGATGACAATGAGTGGAACACTTAACTGTCAAACCATGGGAGCATTTGTCATTTCAACAATATAAAATAATAGCATCTCAGTGCGCATGAAACTCTATCTATGATATTTTACCATACCCATTCAGTGTATTCCTGGCCTTAGGTGACAGTTGAATTCAAAACAGAGTAAAACTGAGTTCCAAGCCTTGCTTCTGAATTCACTACTTTTAGGTACAGAAGACAGGATCTTAACACAAATGATAAGTGAGACTTTTGCCTATTCTCTGCTCCACTCACTTTACCTACAGTCCCACTAAGTGTCCCAGAACCTAGAGTGAAAAAGAATGCTTAACTTTGGATATATATTAACTTGGTAATGCAGCTGAATTTGAATGTAGGCCGTCTGTATGCCATTTAGATTTTAATTATTCAGTAGAAATTTTATTAAATTATTTTATTTGTTCTAAATTGACAACACAGCGGTGCTGCAGTGGTTGGCACTGTTGCTTTACACCAGGGTTCAGTGTGTGTAGAGTTTGCACGTTCTCCCTGTGTCATTGTGGGGTTTCCTCTGGGTACTCCCACAATTTAGAAACATGTTCAGCTTAATTGGAGCTGTCAAATTGGTGAACATGTGTGAGTGAATGATGTGTAAGTGTGGCCTGCAATGCATGCATTGGTGCCCCATCCTGGATTGTTCCCTCCCTTGCATCCACAGCCTCCAGGATAGGCACTGGACCCCCCCCCACTCCCCCACAACCCTGAATATAAGAAGCAGTTACAGAAAATGGATGGATCTTCTAAATTCATATTCAATGAAAAGATCTGGTATCCATAAGCAATCACCAAGGAAAAAATCTGCCTGCAAGGATCCCAGAGTACCTCCCAGGTAGCACAGCATACAACACAGGGGCACACCTTGGATGGAATGCCAGCGCCAAGAAAATATGTAAACTAACAAACATTATATACATTACTGAAAACATGAGAAGAGGAAGCAAAACCTAGGGGCTGTAAAACTAAATATATCTAATATTTAATAAACATAATTTCATAATCTAAATCTATAATACTGTAAAGTGTTTGTATTCCATATACTGGCCACCCATTCAGGTGAATCTAAATATAACCCAACAGTTCACAGTGATCCAGGAACTGCAGGGATTCTCTTGTTACATTTTTTTCCCCACATGCTCTCTCAGCAGCTAGCCTAAGGCCATTTCAAAGCATGGAAGGCCAAAATGCATAACCTTTTGTTTGCTTGTTGAAATCTCCAGTCCATTCTAAGCATTGTTAGCTTCCCCTCTTCCCCTCGTAGAAATAAGGTCATCCTTGTAATTCTATACATATTATTCTTTTTGTTAGGATTTGTGAATCCTGTCCCCAAAACAGAAGAAGCCAATGAAAAAGAATCTTTGTCCCAAGAAAAAGAATTGCAGGTATAAAGGAACTCTGCTGATCCATCTGCGAGTGAATTGAATGATGGCTGCAGACGTGTCACCACAGCTGTTTCTCCTGGAGAACTGGAAATGTTCCTCTTGCACCATGGAACACTGAGGACATTACACTGTAAACAGGAAGATGGAGAAGACCCAGGAAATGAAGAGGAAGACCCATAAGACATAGAGTATTAAAACCTCAATGAAACCTCAGAGTGAGAGACAGAGTGAGAGAGTGTGGGACCACAGATACAGAGGAGCCGTGCCCCATAGTTAAGTCATTGGCACCAGACAGGCCAGTCTGTAAGCAAGTATACCCAGTAATACCATTTTTAATTTGCTAAAACAAAGTTTAACCTA
The DNA here is from genome assembly GCA_026777985.1 of Mormyrops attenuatus. Lineage (NCBI taxonomy): Eukaryota > Metazoa > Chordata > Actinopteri > Osteoglossiformes > Mormyridae > Mormyrops > Mormyrops attenuatus. The sequence continues at coordinate 24,215,923 of JAODKC010000044.1, read as the reverse complement.
AGTTTATATTGTTTTTATGTTAACAGCTGTCTTCCAAATTAGGAACTTTCTAATTGTATCCTAAATTGTATGAATGTAGCAGTGTGTGATCGTTTAATTGCAGTCATTATAATTTGATCAAGATCTTGTCTTTTTTGAGTCCACTTCACTACAGGTTTTCAGCAAATACCGAAAAGAAAGAAAAAAAAAAAAGTCTTCAATACGCAGTTGTTCAGTCTCTGTTTCAGCTTCTTGTTTGTGGGACCAAGAGTAACAAATTAAAAATGTGCATGCAGTAAATAATCCAGTTAATTGTTAAGGAATCATTTGCTATATCATTTATAAACCAACAACCCACAGCTTTTCCTTTGAGGTCAAATCAAGGAAACAGATTACTTAACCTTGTTTTCATGATGTTGAGTGTAAAGTTGCGAGGTGTTAAACTGACTGTAGTAACACTGAAATGCAGTGCTTATAGATATTCCGATAGTGCTTGATTCACCATAAACATAATCTAAACAGAAGGCTTGATTCTAATTTCAGAATTTGTAAGTCAATAAAAGCATTTTAGCATTTTGTTCTGTGTGCCAAGGATTATGGGTTTTTAAAAAAAAAAAAAATGTAAGTATGCCTATGGTCTTAAATACTTATCTCCAGCATATCAGTTTTTGAGATTATGGTCAGCATCATAGTACACACAGTAGACCAACTCAAAGTCGTATGTATTCCCCTTCATCCAAACAATGCATGAGGCAACAGATACAGTCTATAGCAGCGGAAGTGCATAGTATTGAGTGGTGTGACTGGATCAAAGCTGCACTTTATGTAATTGGTTTAAAAACAAAATCTGACATTTAACACCAAACACCGCATGGCTATGTGCTAAGCCCCCTCCTGTATTCCCTCTTCACTTATGATTGTGTACCTGCACAAAACACCAGCATAATCATAAAGTATGCAGAGAACACCACAGTAACAGACCAACCGATTACCGACAATGAGTTGGCTTACAAGGAGGAGGTGCAGTACCCTACAAGCTGGTGACAGCTTGGCTCCAAATACCATCAAAACCTAGTAACTAATCACTGACTTTGGGAAAGGCAATGAAGTATCTGCTGTACTCATCAACAACAGAAATATGGTGGAGAGACTCTCAGCTTTCAGATTCCTGGGTTTTTATCTGCCAGATGATCTGACATGGGCCATAAACACCACAGCACTGATCAAGACAACACAGTAGAGATTCAATCGGGTAAACCGCAGAAAGGATATGTTTTTGGCCTTCTACCATTAGAGCATTGAAAACATACTGACATACTGCATCTCAGCAGGGCTGTGACTATGGTCAGGCAGCATACATTCTGCCCACCCTACAGAGACAGACCAAATTTAACCAATCATTAGTGATTTAATCGAATCTTGTGAAGAATAGAGTCTTGTCCTAGGGCTGACAACTTTTATAGCTGTCAAGACCCCTGACATAATATGACCACTGGTGCCCACCAAATGTGCCCAAACTCTCACCCTAGAATGGCATCCTGGTAACAGCACTGCTTCTCAGTTTGGTTCTCCATCTGCAACACCACGGACAAGAAAGCCCTGCAAAGGGTCATCAAGGCAGCACTGTGGATCACTCGGACCCACTGGAGGGCAGCTACAGCACACAATGCCTTCAGAGAGCAACCACCATTGTCAGTCACAGAAGACACCCCTGGCACCACCTGTTTTTGCCCTCAGAAAGCTGCTGCTATCAGCTGCTGTCTATCTTAAAGTCATCAGCCGCCTTAACCAGTCAAAAAATGTCAATCCAACACCCCACATGTCCTACAAGCATTCTATATACACAGCCTTCAGTCCAACCAACCCACCCTCTCACAAAAAGCAATTGACTTTCCCATAACCATCTCAACAAACAGGACAGTTTGCCATAACACACTACAGGTACATTATTTCTACAGGCTTGATGGACATTTGTTGCACAGAACCACTGCACTCTGCACCGTATCATCCTCATATACACTTATCATCCATAACATTAAAACCACCTACCTAATATTGTGTAGGTTCCTCTTGTGCTGCCAAAACAGTTCTGGCCCATTGAGGAATGGACCCTACGAGACCTTTCAAATTCCTTGTATGGAAACATACTTGGCTAATAAAAGGATTCTGATTCTGATTCTTTGAAGGTGACCTATGGTTGTAGTACCAAGACATTAGCAGCAGACAATTTAAGTCATAGGGGCTCTGTGATGACTCCGAGCGTGGATTTATACCTGCGAGCCGGTTACACCTGATGCTTGTTAAGGCTGTAGTTGATTGCTCCTTTTTTTTATAAAATGGCCAGGCTTTGAGGAAAAGGTTGCTCGTGCTCAGGCGCCTGTTGCCATTTGTTTTGTCTTTGTTAGGGTTTTTGCTTTGTGTTTGACTTTCCTTTTCTGTGTTTAGTTTACACACCTTAATGGCTGGCCTGCACTGTTTATGCTGCTGATTATGTATTATATATATATATATTATTGTTTTCATTAAATTCTTTAATTAGGTGATAATCTTGGGTCCCGTCTCCTCCCTTGGATTTTTTTTTTCTTTTTTTTGATGCAATCCCGAGCCAGATCGTAACAGGCTCCATGGATCAGACTTGTTTGTTCAGCACATCCCACAGGTTCTTCATCATATTGAGATCTGGGGAATTTGGAAGCCAAGTCAACACCTTGAACATTTTTTGCAGTGTGGCAGGGTACATTATCCTGCTGAAAGAGGCCAGTGCAATCGGGGAATACTTGCCATGAAGGGGTGTACATAGTCTGCAACTATGTTAAGGTAGGAAGTATGTGTCAAGGAAACATCCACTTGAATGCAAGGACCCAAGGATTCCCAGTAGAACATCATCCACAGCATCACACTAGCTCTGCCATCTCTTCCCTAGGTAAACAACTCACACATACCCTGCTGTCCACATGACGTAACAGAAAATGTGACTCATTCTTCCATTGCTGCATGGTCTAGTTCTGACGCTAACATGTCCATTGTAGGCACTTTCAGGGCTGGACCAGGGTCAGCATGGGCCATGGGCACTCTGACCAGTCTTCGGCTACACAGCTGTGTGGTACACTATGTGTACTGACACCATTCTATCATAACCAGCATTAACTTTTTCAGCAATTTGTGCTACAATAGCTATCCTGTGGGATCATGTAACAATTAGCCTTGGACGGCCATGACCCTACTGCTGGTTCACTAGTGGGCCTTCCTTGAACCACTTTTTGGTAGGTACTGACCACTGCATACCAAAACACGCCACAAGACCTGCTAGTTTGGAGATGCTCTGACCCAGTCGTCTAGCCATTACAATTTGGCCCTTGTCAAAGTTGCTCAGATCCTTACGCTTCCCCATTTCTCCAGCTTCCAACACATCAACTTCAAGAACTGACTGTTTACTTCCTAATATATTTATGACACCCTTCACAGGTAATGAGATGTTATTCACTTCACCAGTCTGTGGCTTTAATGTTATTCACATGCGATCACATTTGCAATGTAGCTAAGTCAAATCAAATGATTGAACTACTGCTCTTCAGATCATTCTTCATATACAAGTCTGGAAAAAAATAAGAGACCACTCAATATAAAAAAAACCATGCCCTTTGGTACACAAGAAAAAGGTGAAGCAGGAGAAACTGGAAATGACCAGAAACCAGCCAGGTAAGGGGTGGAAGTGACTTTCTAATGCCAGAGATGACCGTAAACTTATCCGACAGTTTCTTCTGAAGAAGATGACATCAAGAGACCTTCAACAGGAATGGGAAACATTAAATGCAGGTGTGAAGTGCACTGCTAGGAGAGTTTGTATCAGACTCCTAGAAGCAGAACTGAAGTCCCATAAAGCAAGGAAGAAACCCTTCATTAATGAGAAACAGAGAAGAACCAGTCTGCAGTTTGCAAAAAAATATATATATTATTCACAGATGCGCCTTCATAAATTGAAAAATTAGTGAATCAAAAATTGTGCTGCGGTCTCTTAATTTTTCCCAGAGCTGTGTATATAAAATTGTATTTATGTAGCATTGGTGGAGAACACATTTGGAGTTTTGATAATAAATTTGTTATATTTATTCAAATTAAAAATTAATTTAATAGCCGTTTTCTTCTATTTTAATATGAATGCAATATAGAAATGCATACTTCAAAAGCTTCCCTTTCCTATGTTAATGTACATTGCAATTACATTTTGCATACTTGTTTAAAGCCTGAATTCAAGGTAATTCTCAAAAATAATGAGAATAGCTATGGCCCTGACCAAGTAGTGGGAGGCAAAGGTGACACAGAGTGACCTCTTCTCACCTTACTCTACCCTTGAAATACTGAGCCATTAAGAGTAGAGTGCCATTCTGTGAGAAGAAAATGTGAAGGAAAATGTGCAAAGTGTACAATTCAAAAAAAGCTACTACACTTAAGAAAAAAACCCTTAAGGTCACGAATGTCTGTGCCTATTTTTCAAGTCCCATTTACTGTTTCTAAAGAAAACTGCACAAAATAAAAAATCTTCCATTTTAAACAATGAGTTCAAAGGTATGCATAAAAAATGGGTTCTACCTTACATAGGCATCACTAAATGCTTAATTCTAAGACCCTGTTATGTCTTTATAAGGGCTTACTATTTCACTCACTGTTTCTGTGGACTTTCAATAATCCATTCTGGTACTTCAGCAGCTGACACTTCAACCCCAACCATTCAAACTGTGTCCTTATAGGTTGAATTTGACTGTTTTTTTTCTTTTGTCCCTGCTGAACATAGATCCTTGTGTCAATCATACATTCACATTCTCTCTCGCAACACCTCACTACAAGTCCAAATCAACCCTCAGGCTCATAGCAAACACTGCCAGTACAATGACAGCTAAACGAGCGAGGACACAATAGAAATGGGAACCATCATTTATGGGCATTTATGGGTATGTAAAATACTGTATTACAGTATTTTTTGCGTGCTTACAAAGGAAACACCGTGCTTTGACAGTGAGTTACACATACAGTATCGCTTACGAAATTCCTTGTCTATGTGTTGGCTGGCAGACACATTTTTTTTTGTTCTCAAAAATACGTTTCCTTAAAAGATGTGGTTTTAGCTAAGATGCATTGCCTGAATCAATGACAGGATAGTGGTCCTTATTATCCATCTATTCTGTAAATTTGGACCAGTCAGTCCTGAACAAGAAACAATGGAGTGAAAATATAGTATATTGTACAGTTGTATTAATTTCATGATGGAAAGCATCAACATGAGAACCTTTAAGAAAAGAAACTGTAAAACACTGATAATGGTGAGAAATCCACTGTTGTACAATCCCTGTATTACTAATGCTAATCCCTCCCTCCTTTAAGGAAGGTGAACAGTGTTAGGGTTATTCCACAAAGGCTGGCAGTCCACCAGGTTTATATATTAATACTGCTATGCCAACATTTTAGTCAGCATAAGTAAAAAATGAAGTGCAGTTTATATGTTTGTCTTTTCAATGTAAAAGTCTCTATTAGTGCATAAATATTTCCTCACACTCTCATTACAGGCATTATGTGCGAGATATAGAGCCAGCAATATTTAAAAGCTAGTCTTTGGATAACACCATGTGGACCAGATTGTGGAAAATCTGGAAGAAATATCTCCTCAGGGTGAGCAACTGCACCCAAGGTCAAGAAACGTCTCTACTGTTCCACCTCTAGCCCGTGGAAAGGTTTACTCTTTTCTAGAAAGGCTTTTTGGGAAATATTTGGTATTGGTGTCATTGTTGCAAAAATCACACCTCAGGCTATGTACTTCACTCAGTGCAGGAAGTTGGTAAAAACATTCATAAGCGTGAGGAAATAACAGACTTTTAATAAATGTGGCTTTAAAATAGATTTAATAAATAATTAGGTCAGTGCTTTAAATGTTGTACACTTATGTTCAGGTCCATGATATAGATTAACCAAACTCACTTTTATGTGTTGTTTTGTATCAGTCACTACATGAGGCAGCTTTCCATTTCACTATGCTGTGGGTTGCACTCCTGGATCTCACTGCCTGGACTAGAGGTTTGAATCCCACCTCTGTTGCAGATGCAGACCTGGTGCTATGTGGTTTTCCTTCTGCAGTCTATGAATCTATGCTGATCAGTACCACTAAATCGTCCAAAATGCATGTTTGCAAGTCCGGCAATGAACCAGCATCCCCTACAGGTTGTATCCCAGCCTTGTTCCCTATGCTGCCTAAAGTTGAATTTAGATAGATGTTTCTCAGTCCTGGCATAATGATTTCACCATTGGGCCCTTGAGCAAGGCCCTTAACTCCAATTGCTCCAGGAAGTGGCTGATTCTGCTTTCTCAATTGAATGTTGCTTTGGATGAAAGTGCCTACTACATAAATTAATACATGTAACACAATACTGCATTTATTGTAGGTAATGCATACATACTTACATTAAAATTCAGTCTGTAAAAAAATCTTGAATGCCATTTAGCAACACACAACTGGATTAAGTTTTTAAGCTTATTAGAAATACCTTGTAACATACTGCTCAAACCACCGAATAAAATACAGCAGCAGTGCCGAAGCTGTAAGCCGAGTGGGCTGCACATATTTACCGCCATGTCACTGGCTTTCAACCTCTTGTGCCATGGAAACAGGTCTTCATTTTTTTAATTTAGTGCAGAATTGCATATGTCTGCACTGAATGCATATGTGGCAATACACCAACACAGGAGAGGAAATTCTACAAATTTGGGTGGAATTATTTTTGTACATCGGGGAGACACTGTCGCAGCAGTAGCAACCACTGTTCCAGGAGACTGCCTGCACAATCGTAGAATTTCTCAGAATTTCCCAGAAAGTAGAAGAGGCTGGGAAACATGTTATACAATTTGGTGATATTCTCATGCCGTCCACTACTTGATATGTTGAAGTGTAATATACTTCTTGGTTCTTGTGGAAAAAGAAAAACAAGAATCTTTTTGCTAAAGTGGAACATTCACCATATGAAGGTGACAAAAAAACTGGAGTCTCTATAGAATACTATAAAAAGCTTCTTAATCCTGATCAGGAGGACTCACTATGCTAACTAGTTTTAGTCCATCCCTTAATTAACATGAACTAATTGGACTGTTACTTGCTTTTTGGCAATGATATGAGTTGTCATTTTGTGAAAAGCATGGTGGATTTTAATGGTATATTTACTGTCATTAGTATTTAGTATTTTATTTTATCGTGGCCCTTTACATTCAAAAAGTTAATACATTTCAAGTCAAAATTAATTTTTGACAAATTTATTACATCAGCTGTGACTAAAAAGGTCATCAGCAGCATTTACCATGCAACTTCTTAACATCTGATCAGGAAAACAATAGAACTTTGCAATCAAGTAAGCTAGACTTTGTTTAATACAAATGCTTAATATTAAGCTTGCAATTCTGTTTATTTTTCTATTTCCACTCCAGGGGCATGTTTTCAAAAAAAAAAAGATTACAGCAAAAAAGCATTAGGTTTAACCAGATTTGCAGATTAAAATGAAAGATTACCAGCTTTAATGGAAATCTTCAGTAGAATACAGTTATCACAGCTAATACATGGGAATGTATTTGTCTGCCTTTATGGCAGACATAGTCTTCTGCTACACATCTGAGTTCTGTGCTCTATAGAAAAATAACCTGTTTATGTGAAGAACAACCTAGAAACCTAGATGCTGAAACAATGTTGCATAAAGTATTATCAGTCTTGATCCTAATCCTTCGATTAAAAATGCAAAGAGAATAGGGATTTCCATACTATCCAGTGACTAGACAGTGATAATATGTGGGACTAGACAGTGGTACACATAACTCAGAATCGTAGAGTTAAAACTGATAGAAATATATTTGGTTTAATGGGTAATAATGATTCTAGAGGAACATAGCAAGGCTAAACTTGTAAACATGTTCAATTCAGTGGTAAATCACACTGTAAATGGCGTATGCATTTGACAGATGTACATGGGGGCAGTGTTAGGATGCTGTGCTTGTGACTGGAAGATTGCCAGTTTAAATCCCAGGCTCAGCAGGGTGCTTTTGCTGTTGGGCCCTTGAGCAGGTCCCTTAACCCCCAATTGCTCCAAGGTTTCTTGCTCTTTATTCCATAATTGCTCACTGTTTTTCTGATGTTATATTCCCAAATGTTGACCCCAGCAGATGCAAAGGAGATGTGCAGGTCTCCTGTCATTCTAGGATATTTTGTGACTCCCAGGATTGGTTTACACTTTGCTTTCGGAAGAAGCAATACAAGAAGACTCACAAATGTCCCAGACATTCTGTACTTGAAAATAATGACTTCAGATTGAAGGAGTAACGAAGCCTCCAAAAATGACTTTGTAGCTGATTCCAGAAGATTTTTTTTGACAAGTCTTCATAAATTTCTTTTGGATTGGGATGTTATATGTAACCTTGCGCTGACAACATCACAATGATGGTAGGGATGACTTAGATTTATATTATTGCTGTAAGCCCAATCTCCATTAAAAAGCGAAGCATTTCCCCTTAAAAACTTACTTGTAGGATGTGAATATATAACATAAATCTGATTGTAAGTATGAAGAAAATGAATTTAAGATGAATTAATCTGGTGAAAATGAATTAAATCATTGAATGAATAAAAATCCATAGGACACAAGTGTTTAATTTACTGGACTTACCAGTTAAAGGGTCGTGTGCCCAAAAAATTGCATGCTTTGAAATTTTCTGCTCTGTGTTACTTGAAAGGGATAATACAAGTATATTGTTGGTGAATGATACGTCCTCACAATGACCAGAAAGCAACACACAAAATACACAACTAATAAAAATTTCAAACATCTCACATCCCTACGTGACACAAACCTCCTAAATGCATCAGTTTCATCTTCCTTCTGACATGGTTATGTTCTTGATCCGTCAGAAGCAAGACATCTTTTCATTTCCTTCTGATGAAAGAAGCACAATGCACATCCATCTGCTGTGGCACCAGGCTCGCTCCCTACCTGTCTTTCTTCTTCCTACCTTTTTGTTGTTTTCCAACACGGTTCTCAAGTTATCATCAGTCAAGGGCATAAGATGAAGGAAATCCTGGGGTGTCAGCAAGTGACAGAAGCAACCAGCAGAAGAATGGCAAGAAAATAAAGGATGGGCTTTGGACAAGAGAGCACAATTTAACCAATGAACGGACCGTAAGTCAAAAACAACACACGTTCAGTAATATCATTATCTAGGTATATCTATCCTTGCAGGAATGGACTGCTTGGGAGTAGAGCACAATGCATTGGCACAATACACTGATTGTAGAGCATAACTCACTTGTATTGCCAATAATTGCACAAATTAATTTGTCAAAGGAGTGAACTTGGGTATTCGTTATATCAGGGTTCTTCAAATCTGGACCTTGATTCCAAATCCAGGCCTTGTTTTCAGTTCTCCCAGTAGTTAGTTTAATAATTACTGATTCTGATTGGCCACAGGCTTCACACCTGGCTCACAGGTAATGGAAGGCTGGAAAATCAGCAGTGCTCGGGCCTTGAGTACCGTGATTTGAATAACCCTGCATTATATAATCACCATCCAAGTATTAATTGGAATATAGACTTAGCAAATTCTTCAGCATTCAAAGGCTTTTCTCTATTGAAATGTTTAAACTGCTTCAAACGCAATAGTTGTTTCGTAAATTTTACAAAACAAACTCATGTCTGTTTATCTTAAGAGGACTGTGAACAGATTGGATTAGATTTATGAAAATTATTTTAAATGTAAATTAATCTAAGTACTTTCTGGGACATGCACATTGATGCAAAAGGTATTTTTCAGAATTTTAAACAGAAAGTAACACATTTGAATTCAGTACAATGTCAATATAAAAAATGCCACAAGCAGGAATGACCCCCAGTTAGAGGAGGCTGTTTAGTCACCAGAGGAGTGCTTTTATTTACAGTGCAGGTAGGTCAATTGGGGTGGTGGGGAGAAAGGTAAAGTGTGTAGTGTCCAGGTGCATCATCTGCATTGTTGCTACACCATCTGTTTTGTTTCCTCTGTCTCCTGCTCTACCAATGAGCCAGTGAATCTTCCAGGACTCAGCCATCACAATAAGCTTTGCTAATTGTATATTATGTTGCAATATAGCATTTTATTTACTGAGCATAATGCAAGAATGAAGGTGCTTTTTATCGAAGGCCAGTTAGCTCCAGTATGTCACTACTGTTAAAAATGGTAGTGGAAAATAAATCAGAGCTTTGAATTTCCTTGCAGCTGCATAAGCAGAAAAAGAGATGATCACTGCAACACATAATAGCAGAACAATTACAGGATGGAAATATTGGGCAATTAGTATCAAACAAGCTGTCTATAATAAGAGCACTGCCATTTTAACTATGAAATATAGATTTCTGGCCCTCATAATTCTTTACTATATATCAGATTGGCTCCATCAAATATCTTGACCAGTATTACTGTCATTTTGCAAATAAAATGCATAATATACATGTTTCATGCACCATTCAAAAGAACTCCACTCTTGCATTCATTAGAAAGAGCAAAAACTTATTACTTGTTTCAGAAATGTAACTTCAAATTGGACGCAGATCATGAAACCACACATCAAAAACACACATACATTTCTATTACAGATTTAATAGCAGAATAACATCAATGTATGCAAAGGAAAGGAACATTAGGTGTGCAATTCTCAATATGGTTACTGCTGCACAATACACATTTAGCAAAGTAGTGAGGAATAGTAAGGAATAAAAGGAAAAAGGAGGCAAAGACAGGTATAAAAACACAATGCAGGCCAAAGATAGACCAGGGTTCCTACTCCTATAGGCAAACAAATATCTGCTAGAACGTAAACTCCTTCTCTACCTGAAGCCCCACCTATGGTTCAAACTAACAGTCAGAATCACTATAAATATTGAGAAATATTCTAAGTACCACACTTGCACTTACCAATTTAATTTGTAAATATACAATAAAATGAATAAATTTTATAAATCAACTCAGAATGTATAAATTTAGTATCATATAACGGCACATACAAAGTGGCTTCTTGCATCAACCCATAAAGAAGCCCCACTGGGCACCGGCAAGCAAGAACTTATGATGTTCTTTACTCGTAAGGAAGACAGGCTAGTTATGGCATGACTATGTATGTGTATCTTATAAGGGACAAGATCTAATTGCAATATTTAGGCATGTATCAGTTATGGTACGTGTGAGTCATTATAATTCCTCACTGTATTATACTCTAATTGAAAACCTTTATACAAACCTTTTTTATTTTAATGGTTTCACACTATACAAGCTGCTATTGGCTATAATTTTTTTTATATATAGCTCTGATTGCATTCTTTGATTGAGACACGTGTCTTATCTCATTCTCAACACTGACTCCTATCATTGACCCAGCAATATAACCTATGACGACATGCCATATATTCACCATCTAAGCACTAGCAATGGTCATCTTCGTAACTAATTTTTCTAGTAATAGCAAGTGGCCCTCCAACTTGCAGGGAAAAAATTGGGTCTTGTTGGCAGGATTGGCATTCCAGCCACTATAAAAATTTCACACAGCAATGAAAAGGCAAACAGAAGGCTGCACGTATCATGAAGGGGTTGGGGGAAAGCCCTCAGGGGCCTCATCCCCCAAGGAGTCGAACCCACTGGAGAGTCATTCGGGTGAGATCTGTTGAGGATCGGAACTGGTGCAGTGCTGTGGTGTCACCCACTGCATGGCAAAACTTGGGCCCTAATTTGAGGCGACCCATCTGGGCAAGTGCATGGAATGTCTTGTCTTTCTGGTTTGATGACCATTTTCCCCTGTTATCGATGAAGCATGGTAAACTTTGCAATTTAGTGGCTGCATTGTCTTAGATACGGAGACTGAGGATTGGCCAGATCTCTGTTGGTGGGTACACCTATTACTGGTCTGGTCTGAGCGAGAAGTTTGCATGTCCTGGATCTCTGCTACCAGCAACCAGAGCAGTCTGGTTTTACACCTAAGAAGTCTATCACTGACTGCATCCTGGCACTGAGGCTCTCATCGAGTGCATGCACAAATATCAGCAGGATTTCTTTGCTGCCTTTGTCAATTTCTGTAAAGCGATGGTCTTGGTTGATCAAGCTGCCCTGTGGGACATCCTGAGACTTCATAGGATCCTCCTGAAATTGCTGAACGTTATGGTTGTCACGTACATTGGTTCTGTGAGTGCTGTGCAGAGTGGAGACAGAACCTCTGCGTTCTTTCCAGTGGATTCAGGGGTTTGTCAAGGGTGTTCTTGCTCCTAATCTGTTCAGTGCTTGCATGGACTGGGGGTTGGGCAGGGCTGTGGGGTCCACTGGTTTGGGATTTCTGCTAGTGAGGAAAGATTTACTAATCTTGAGTTTGTCGATGATGCTGTGATCTTCACAGAGTCAATGGAGTCTCTGATCAGGGTTCTGGAAAAACTGAGCGAAGAGTCTGAGTGTCTGGGTTTGTGAGTGCCCTGGAAAAAAAACAAAGATAATCCTGGATAATGACCTCTTGGGCACAGTTGTCAGCAGTGTGTCTATCTATGGAGAGAATGTCAACCTCATCGACAGGTTCATTTACCTCAGCAGTGACATTCATATCTCTGGCAACTCTTTCTATGAAGTCAGGAGATGGATTGGGAGAGCATTGGGGGGGAGGGGGGTCATGAGGTCACCGGAAAGGGGTGTGTGGTGCTACTGATATCTTTTTAAGAGGAGGAAGGTTCAAGTCTTTAGAGTCCTGATGCTCCCTCTCTTGGTGTATAGTTGCAAGGCATAGATGCTATCCAGTGATCTGAGATGAAATCTGGACTCCATTGATATTACATCTCTTCAGAGAATCCTTGAGTACTGCTGTTTTGACTTTGTGTCGAACGAGCGGTTGCTCAAGGATTCCCAAATGAGGCACAGTACCTGCATTGTGAGAGGGCGTCAGTTACAGCACTACAGCCATGTGGCAGGTTTCCCTGAGGGTGATCTGGATTGCAGGATTCTCATTGCTGAAGACTGAGGTGGCTAAGGGGATACCCATGTAACATCTGGCTGTGGCAGATAGATGGTCATTTTCGGCGGGTGAGACTGGACCACATGTTGTCCAGGAGGGTCGCCAACCAGAATCCCAAGGTGATTTTGATATTCTTAAACAAAAGAACACTATATTTAAGAGAAGTTTTTTTTTCCTAAGTATAAACACAATGATATTATTTTGTGTTGCAAAAGTTTTCTAACACAGTCAACACATGTGGATTAACTAAAAGAATCTCATTTTTTTCTGTCTCCTTCTTTGAAAATTATTATTATACATTTTGTCATAACTTGAACTTGCAAACCAATTTACACAGTTGTAGTGCAACATCTTTCCATACCTGAAAGAGAACCAATTCAATACCAGAGAGAAGTAAATCCAATTTCCATAGAATTAAGTGGAAATATTATGAAACAATTGCATCAGACGCTGTAAGCCACTTACGACATCACACTCCAGTCATTATGTATTCAAGAATAGAGTCAGCAAAGAATGGGTATTCTTGGAAATTTTAAAATATGAATTACTGCCACAAAATAGTGATAATTGTATTACTAACTCTGTGACAACTGAACAGTTATACAAACTGTTGCCCATTAAATGTATCCACATCATACTGACTGGTTTACTGATACCACGGAATGGGAAGAGAAAGTCACCATCCATCTAAAATCAGTAATATAATGTGCACAACACACCTTATGGGTGACTCGTGTTGCTTCAATCTAATATATTATAGATTATATTTACCTCTGTTTGCCAAATAACATTGCTCAATTCTTATAAGACTTACAAGGCATTTGGCCATAGCCTACAAACAGACTCAAACAGAGTGCATAAATGTTCATCTTTCAGTTGTGAACTGCAGTGTTGCGTGTGGGCCAAACTCAGGTTCTGGTATTTTGTTTGTTATCACAACCACCTTCTTTTTTCTGAAATGGTAGAGTTAAAAAGACATGCTGGTAAACCGGGTCTGTCTATGAGATCCCTGGAGCAGAGAGGGAATTCCTCTGATACAGACAAATTCAGATAACACCCTGGGGAGAGCAGCTGAATGGCTCCTGGTCTGCAAATCGAAACCTTTCTTATTAGAGTAAGTGGGACAGCAGCAGGACTTCATGTCTTTCCCACCCAAAGAAAAACCGAAAAAAACTGTACTGGTTAGAGACAGATGATGCAGGACTAACATAAAAATTACATGAGTAACTGTGCCCTGTGCAAAGCACGCTTAATGACGACAAATAACACAGATGCCAGGTCACAGTAATTTAATTAATATACTGTAGAACCTTGTATATTTTGAAAAGCTGAAATTGCACAAAGTATTTTTCAAATTCTTTAAATGAAAAATGTGGGATCTGCAACAAATTCGTAAAGCTGATCTGAAAAGGAAGCATGTAAAAAATGTGCTGACCACTCATCAAAAGTGCAATCATCACATATGGATAATATAAAGACAGACAGATATGTTTTTCCTAAAAATTAAAAAACAAAAAATTGTAATTCTCAGGCTCGGACCCCCTGCAACCCTGAATAAGACAAGTGGTTACAAGAAATCGATGAATGGATGGATGGAATTATAATACTCAATAACCATGTGCTGGATTAGGATGAATCTAAATCGATGGATTAAATTATAATACTACATTTATTGACAATGATACGCCGTTACGGAAGAGTTCTATGGGTATTGTATGACATGGTGCTAAATACATGAATACTACTTGCATTTAGGTTGTTCAAATCATTTAATTACAGAGAAAATGAAATCCAGTAGTGGATGGCAACACACAGAAAACAACTGTCATAAGATAGATAATAATGGTGTCAAATAAAACTAATGTTATGTTCGGAATTTAATAATTAAATGTAATAAATGTTCACCATTCGAAAAAAAAAAACATCTAGCACAATATTTTGAACTGCCAGTTTTTCTATATCTATAACAGAAATCTATTAGTTTTCTACCTGCTTATCCAGTATTGGGTCATGGAAAGCCTATATCCAACCCCAGGAAGCATAATGCACAAGGCAGGAAAAACAACCTGAATAAGATGACTGCGCACACACACCATGCAACACAGGGACAGCATGCAAACACATGGAGCCAAAGAAGGATTCAAACCTCTAGGCCTGAATGCAAAAGCCAGCAGTATTACTCACTGAGCTACCATGGCACCCAAGCTTGCGCTTGTATTAATATTATGCTCTATATAATGTTATCATTAAATCTATAACTTATACTCCTGCCATTAGAGTACAATGGCAGTTTGTCATTATTTATCTGGTTTGTCAAGTTCACTTCATATTAGGGCTGGCCTATGAAATAATCAATTACGAT
Source organism: Mormyrops attenuatus (assembly GCA_026777985.1). Classification (NCBI taxonomy): domain Eukaryota; kingdom Metazoa; phylum Chordata; class Actinopteri; order Osteoglossiformes; family Mormyridae; genus Mormyrops; species Mormyrops attenuatus. The sequence continues at coordinate 24,200,549 of JAODKC010000044.1, read as the reverse complement.
TATTTCAGACTTTTACCTTGATTCCGATTAATGAACGATTATGTATTTAATATGCCATTTTACGCTGTCCTTTGACAAGGTCAGTGCTGTAAACATGCTGCACTATTAAACCTGGGATATTTTTCTAAGTGCATATTTGCACATTTTTGTAAAATAACTTAAGGAAACACACATATAAACTATTTATGGCTATATAATAAATATTTTGAACAGTTATAATCAAAGCGCATAGCTTGAAAAGAAAACATCTTGTGAAAAAGGTCACATTTTATATGGGGTGCCAAGCGTCGAAAGCTTATTTTCGTGTTCAAAATACATTCTGTGACACAAAAAGCATTATTTAATGATGAAATCAAGTAAAGCCTTGCTGCATTCTGTCCACAAAAGCAAAACGACTTCATGTTACATTTTGTGCACAGAATTGATCATCACTTTGATTTTTGTGGACAGAAGAAAGTCATTTTGTGGTCAGAATTCATTTCGTGAATGAGATAAATTCATTTTGTTCACAAAATGCATTTCATGAATGAAAGAAAGTCATTTTGTGGACAAAATGCATTGGTGCACAATCATTTCATGGATGAAATTAATTGTGTGAATTAAAGAAAGTACAGAAGCTCCTCAACTTTCAACTTCCGAACTTTCGGACATACAAACAAAGAGGACTGAAAAATCGATTCTGTGGAACCACAAAATACATTTAATCTTTTACTAAGTCGCAAAAGGATCACAAAATGCATTTTGTCTTTTCCTGAGTCACGAAAGGTACCACAAAATGCATTTAGTCTGAGTCAGGAGAGTTACGTAATAGACTGTGGAGGGAGGGGGTAGTACCTTGCAATGACCAAAAGGTGGAGTGCCGGTTTTTATTTGATTTTTGATTACATGTAGGGCATATGATTACGTTTAACTTGGATTTAAATGTAATAAAAATACAAATAACTCCTGGGCTCATTATTTTACTGTTGTATAGTGTCACTATTTTTTTCATTACATTTTTAATATTTTTAAGCCAAGCCAATGAAAGATCTTGGCGCTGATTCTCTTCAATTGTGGCCTATGTTACCATGCCATTTTCCCCTGAATAACATTGTCCCCGATAGTTCATATCAGGCATACTGGGTAACTTGTGTGTAATAAGCAACAATAAAATGGTGAATATGACTGGATTAACACAAGGAGTCTCAGACTGTCTGCGGATCCTCGTAGAATCGCTGGTGTCGCGAACTGCTGATGGAGCTACAGTTACTTGACCCGGTCGGCAGTGTACAGCCAGGACAGGACAATCACTGGTCAGCTGCCTATTGTAAGAAGGGTCCTTGCTATGCTCCTAATTAGTTCCTGAAACTAAATGACTTTCTTTCATTCATGAAATTAATTTTGTCCACTAAATGACTTTCTTTCATTCACGAAATAAATTTTGTCCACAAAATGAATGTCATTAATTCACAAAATGGATTTTGTCCACAAAATGAGTGTGTATCATTCACAAAATGCATTTCGACCACAAAATTACTTTCTTCTGTCCATGAAATGTAAAGTGATGATATCAATTCTGGGCACAAAAAGAAACATTCCTTTTTATTTCTGTGCATGAAAGACAGTGAAGTCATTTTTGCTTTGTGGACAGAATGCAGCAAGGCATTACTTGATATTATATTATATATTATATTATATATTATATTAATGCTTTTTTGTGGCACAGGATGCATTTTGAACATGAAAATGAGCACTTGACACTTGGCGCCTCATAATTTTAAAACAAATGGAAAATATGCTTATGTTATTGTGTTCCAAGTGATTAAAGAAATTGGTGGTGTTACCTTTGGTCGCTGAAATTGTTCCTCTGCAGTGTTTACATTTGACTACTTTTTGTTCGGTGTCATCTTTACTGAAGCCAAAATGTGTCTAAACAGAGAATACGGCATTCTTTTTAGGTATAGCCTGCTTGGGTTGAGACCAGCTTGCTGGCTTGGTGTTCGCGTTCGTGTCATTCAAACCGCCAGCTTCACTTTTAGGCATGGTGCTTAACACGAAATAATAATTTTTAAGGCGACAGTTCATGAACGTACACATTTGGGGAAAGTATTAACCGACAACAGCAACTTTAAATCAGTGAAAGGTTCTGTATGTGGATTTGATACATTTTCAGTTAATCAAACAAACAAACAACTAATTATTTTTAATTTCAAATTGTTTTTGTATAGCACGTTTTCACAACATTACATTGTCTCAAAGCGCTTTATAGCATCCCTGCCCAAAGCCCCCAGTGAGTAAGCCAGACGCGACAGTGCCAAGGAAAACCTCCCTAGAAGCAAGTCACACAGTCTTAAAATATGACTCACAACCAGGGAGCAGGGAGATGATGGCAAGCCGGTGTTGGCGCTCCTTCAGATCGCCGGGCAACCAGTAGTAAGGCAGCCGGGCATACATGGAGGACGACACAGGAAGAAGGGCGAGCTGGACAGAAGGACGTCATGTGTAGTGGAGACGTCGCATGTAGCAGGGTGTGCAGGATATCTTGATAAATTTGGGGTCTCCAGGCGGTGTCTCGCCCGGCCTCACCTCAATATTGGTGTCTCCCTAGGCTTACGACATAGGCATAAATTATGGGAGGGATGTGGGGTTGTAACCCCTCCCAATGCTCAACCCAAAGTTAACCCCTTTAATCTTGATTTACAACATTCCCAATGAGTTCAGAAACACCTTGGCAACAGCCCCGCACATATCTAAGGTATTAAGCTTTTATATATGTATTTTTTTATATATGTATTTTTTATATATATGTATTCAAGTGAAACAAAAAACAACTCCACAGGAGAGGCCTCATTTGAAAACATTATTATTATTCTGGCGTCAGGTGGACGGAGGCATCACAGGAGCAGAGAAAAACACGGAGACTAGCTAGCCGGGGAGAACATGCTCTTTATTCATAGTCCTGAAAAGGACTACATCAGGCACCCAACGAGCTCCTGCCGCCCTGTCTCCGCAGACTCCCACAGCCGCTCGCAGTCGTGATGGTCCGACTCTCGCTGCTCGTCAAGCTCGTGGCACTCTTTAGCAAGCAGGGCCTCCCAGCTGTGGCATGCCTCCTCCCGCTTCAACAGAGCAGCCTCCGCCCGCTGCCTCTTTTGGTTGTGCTCGAAGCCGGAGTCGTGCCGTGGCTTCTCGTCACTGACGAGTGGGGAGCCATTTTTGTGAGGTTTTGGCGGGCAGGCAGGAGCTTCAGGGCACGCTGCGCGGGCCTGGTGCGTCCCAGATGGAGGGGACGGTGCCTCTCTTTCCCTGGGGTCCCTTGCTCGTCTGCCAGAGGTTCTGGTGTGAGTTTCCAGGCAGTGGCGAACCCGGTGCCCTCCTCTCATGTCGCATCGGCAGAGGAGCTTCTCTGCCACCTCAGGGTCCGCCAAGCTGGAGCAAGCTTGCTGGAGGATGGTAATCAGCGACTGCTCCAGCCATGCCAACAGGATCACTTGTGGAATCCCACTTCTGACACCAGTGTGGCGTCGGGTGGACGGAGGCATCGCAGGAGCAGAGAAAAACACGGAGACTAGTTTGCCGGGGAGAACACGCTTTTTATTAGTAGTCCTGAAAAGGACTACATCGGGCACCCAGCGAGCAATGAACCGAACCAATTACACACGAAACACAAGGTTGTCAGACGCCAAACTGTAATATGCATACACGGTAGGAGATTTACGTAAGCTAAATACACACGGGGGTCGGACCGGGTACATACAAGACACGGGTAAACACACACACAATAATAAGGAAATGTAACCATTAACATTAACAACAACCAAACAACAAGGGCTATTTACAACTTGCACGCAGGGCATTCTGGGACATGCGCCCCGCCGGTGCTGCACTATTTTTTATTATTATTATTATTATCATTATTATTATTATTATTATTATTATGTGTTGCCCAAACATAATCTGGTAACTGCTGATGAATCCCCAGTAGAAGACGCATGGTAAAGAAAGGATGGATGAGCATAACTTTACTATTGACTAATCAACATTGAATGATGACAATCATTCTAATGGCATACAAGAGACATTAGTTACAAACATAAGGCAATGTGCTGAGCAATGAACACTTTTACAATATTCATTTTAACAACTGCATGACATATACAGGATATTTTGCCTAAAAACCAGAGAAATGTACCGTTGGTATTCACGGACAATTTCAGAAAATTGTTCTGGACACTTTGGTAGTACACCGACTGATCTTTTTCTGGGGACTTTGGCAAGGCTACAAGAGCCTCCCAAGGCTGGGGAAATTAAACCAGCATGGGCACACTTATCTCACTCTGTCCTCCTGACCTCAGCCAAGCAGGGGCAAAATGAAGCTAGTGGGGGCTGACAGAGATTACCACCAGCCATGAGTGTTCAGTCACTTTCCTTCCGCTACAAGTATTTCCATCCATTAACAGTGATGTTACCAGAAATCAGTGTGTGACAATTAAGAAAAATTAGCCAAATATACATGTATATACATGTATACAAATATATAATACAATACAAGGTGTACAGGTGTTAGACCTTTAAGTGCCATATATGTAAGTAGGAGAACTCTGAAGTCAGTTCTGAACCTAACAGGAAGTCAGTGCCAGGAACTAAGAGCAGGGGTTATGTGCTGATGCATTTTGAATGCGCTGTTAGGTGTATAATGTGTGGTGTGTGCTCCCATACAACACAGCATTACAGTAGTCTAACCTACTGTATACAAAGGCATGTATTAATTTCTCAGTGTCTTGAATAGTAAGAAATCATCGTAATTTGGCAATGTTACATAGCTGTAGGAAGCACACCTTTCATACTGCATCCACATTCGATTTGAATGAGAGGCTTGTATCTAAGATGATGCCTAGGTTACAAGCTGAGCTGCTGAGGGAAAGGTTCAGCCCTTCGGAGTGGAGTATGGAGATTATAGTATTCCTATCCGCAGACTTGCCGCCAAACAACAGAACGTTGTTTAAACGTTTTTAGTTATCCAGGTCTTTACTTTGTTAAAGTAATTAGCTAAAGTTACAATAGATGTGGTGTCATCAGCTGTAACTGAAATGTATACTGTGGTATCATCGGCATAGGAATGATAATTTATATTATGTTTTCTCATTCTTTTACCTAATGGCAGCATGTAGAGAGAAAACAATAAAGGACCAAGAACTGATCCCTGTGATACTCCATATTTGACTGATGACATAGACAACGGAGTATAGTTATTCGACAGTTAACCATATTGATATTGATTACTCAAATAGCATTTAAACCACTTCAACACCATCCCACACAACCCAACATCAAATTTACGTATTTGTAATATGTAAATATTACAATGGTCACCTGTGTCAGAGGTCCAAAAGCCTTAGCACAGTCTCATTGTCAGCATCAGTTGCCATTGTTATCTCATTCATGACTTTAGATAAGGTAGTTTCAGTGCTTTATCCCAGGCGGAAGCCTGGCTGGAATCTATCCAGCATGTTGTGTGTCTCCAAGTATGATTGAACTTGAACAGAGGCTGTCTTCTCCAGAACTTTGGACAAAATTGGCACAATTGAGACAGGTCAATAATTGCTGAGCTCCTGTGGATCCAAACTTTTGGTTTCTTCGGTAGTGGTCTCATTATTGCTGCTTTAAATTGGTCAGGCACATTGCCTGAAGACAGGGATGCATTCATTATAGCAGTTATAGGTCTTGCCAGAATTCCCAGGGATTCCTTAAGACGTTGAGTGGGGATTGGGTCTAGTGGACAAGTGGTCAATTTGGTTTTAGCTATTATTGTTTTTATTATTGTTCATTGATTAAAACAAAAATATGAAGGATGTGTGTTTGCATGAAAGTTATTTGTGAGTCATCTAAACAAGTTTGAAGTTAAGGAAGTCCATAAGATATTCACTACCAGTATAACTTGGTAGCAGAGGTTCGGCCTTATTTGTTAAGTGAGTTATTGTCTTGAAAAGGTAGCGAGAGTTATTTCTATAGCAATCAATAGACTAGAGTAATAGGCTGAACATGCCTGACCATTGCCATGAAGCTGTTGTGCAACATAGGTTTAAAACAAGGTGGTAATATGTTATTGAACTCGTCTTTTTCTGGGCTTTTAGTTTTTCCCTGTTTCAAGGAGCTGCAGGTTGATGGGTGTGTTAAAAAGTTTGGTAGTCTGTAGAGGGTTGGTAGTTCCCATGTTGGTTGGAAAGGAAAGGTTGGAAAGCCTTACTATTCAAGGTAGACCGAACAGATAGGCCCATATGCGGGTTCATATTGTTAGATAGGCTGAGAGCTACATATTGAATGCTGTGAATCATGTGTAGGCGCGGTGTACGTGCTGAAATCCACTGGTGAAAACTGGTGACGTTATGAACGCCATATTTACAGGGGTAGTTTTTTATTTTTGTGTATTTTAGCTTGTTTTCAGACTTAAGGTCTATGGCGGGAATTAATCTTTGGACCTTAAAGGAGATAGGGATGCTGAGATCAGCATACTTTGTGTGGTGAGTGTTATGTTATTCATGTAAACAAACAGGAATGGTGCCATTCTCCTGGCGGCCATATTGAAATGCTAACAAATTATATTCATATTTAAGTCACTTTATGTCTGGATAATGTCTTTTTTTACTGGCTCCAAACTTGTGTGTTAATACAATTAAGTCATTTTCAACCGGATTTTTTTCATGTTACAATTTTTTGTATTGCGTTTTTTGAAATTTGGAAACTAGCAGCTATACCACAGATGTGTCAATTAGGTGGTGTTACGGGCAGGATTTTTTTCTCCTGGCCCTCTGAATTTGTCTTCCAGCCTAAAAGCCCATGGTTATGTGAACTGGTGTTAATGTAGTTGTCCTTATTGTGGGATTATGTGTGCTCCATCTACTCTGTTCCAAGCATCATACCCTGTGTTTCCTGGAATAGGCTCCAGGCTAGGGTTGCAGCAGTATACTGATTTCACGGTATACTCCAGTATGAAAATTGGTTATCATATCATGTACATTTGTTAATTACCTGTATTGAAAAAAAAATAACAGACATGTTTTTATCGGATTATTAATGTATATTAATGACTCATTGTTGGACTTTGGCTTGACATAATTAAAGGTCTACACCTTGCTTTTAGCAAGCAAGCCCACTCTTTTGTTTTTCTTATAATGTTAGCATGCCCGGGGGGTTGGGCAACCAGTTGACCTTGGACCCCCAGAGGTTTTTTTCTCCCTACTTGGGAGTTTTTGGTTCTCCTCCTCCATTGTCATCTGGATTTCTTTCATTTATTTCTTGGTCTTCCCATTTCCCTGTTTTTGTATTGTTCTCACTTTATGATATTGCACTGTATCACAACACTCCCATGTAAAGTCCCTTGTAATAATAATAATAATAATAATTGATACTTTAGTAAACCCTGTAGTGAAATTGTCTTTTTTACGCCTCCCTCAACTTGCTCTTTGCAGAGTAAGTTGTCCGCGAAGGGCTGCCACCTGTAATGGCGCCCAGGGAGCTGGGGGTTAAGGGCCTTGCTCAAGTACCCGCAGATGTGCTGAGGCTGCGGTTGAACCAGTGACAGGCTTAGCCCACTGAGCCACACACTGCCCCTTGTAAGGCGCTATATAAAAATAAATGTAATTGAATTTAGCTATTTTTTAAATGATCCTAGTCCTTTTTTCCTCCTAATTTCTTTTGTTCAAACAGGAGATATACAGCTTTCTTATTTTATTTTCAAAAGCTTCACAAAACCGTTTCACTAGCTGATCCATATACCACTTGCCCGATTTGTACCTTGCATGTCTGCCCATGCATTTTTGAGCATGCACGCACCACATTATATTTTTTGTCACTTGCCAATCTGTCCATCTTGCTATTTTACAGTAAACCATCTTGTCTACAGTAACAGCAAACTAGAAACGTTGCTTTGTTGTTTAGTGAGAACTGCTATTACGGATTTCAGTGACTGGAAAAAAAATGTGCTTTTTCATTTTAAGAGTTCATTCTTTGTTGTATTTCAGATCTCACTCCACCCTATTTCCAGTTTTTGGATCAACTCTATTACCCAAATATCCCATATGTGAAATATTAGTTTCTCTTATCCATCGACATGGTATTTTTGTATACATTGGTTCACTCTGAACTGAAATAACCTATATGGGCAAAAATATTTGGACATACCTCTTAATCATTGAATTCCGGTGTTTCATTCAGACCCACTGCAACAGGTGTATAAAACCAAGCCCCTAGCTATGCATCAGGTTTACAAACAATTGTGAAATACAGTAATGGGTCATTCTGAAGAGCTCAGTGAATTCAAGCATGATACTGTCATAGGATGCCAATTTGCAATAAGTCAATTTGTGAAATTTCTTCCCTGCTAGATATTCCACCAGTGAAGACCCGGAACCAAACAGAAGGGACAGAGACCAGACCACAAAGGAACCAAGAAATCAAGAAACACAGGACTGGACTGGGGGCACAGGGTAAAACTGAACTCAAGACATGGGTAATCACACGTGCGACAATAGGGAAATACAATTTATCAACCACAAATACACACAAGGGGCTATTTACAATTACTTGTGGAGCATGCTGGGACATGCACATCCTGCCGACATGACAAATATGCAAATGAACCTGCAGTGACGACTCAACCTCATGAACCAAAGTTTTGATATATGGTGGCATTTAGTGAAGTGTGTGCGTTCCAGGGGCATCGGAAATAAGGGGAATGCGGCAGATGCAGGACGGCACCTGTGCAATAAGTCCATTTGTGAAATTTCCTCGCTACTGAATATTCCACAGTCAACTCGTAGTGGTACTATGACAAAGTGGAAGTAATTGAAAACAATAGCAACTCAGCCACAAAGTGGCAGGCCCCGTAAAATCACAGAGCGGGGACAACGCAGGCTGAGGGACACAGCATCGCCAACTGTCTGCAGAGTCAATAGCTACAGACCTCCAAACTTCATGTGGCCTTCAGATTAGCTCAAGAACAGTAGGTTTCCATGGCCAAGAAGCTGCATCCAAGCCTTATATCACCAAGTGCAATGCAAAGCGTCAGATGCAGTGGTGTAAAGCACGTCGCCACTGGACTCTAGAGCTGTGGAGATGTGTTCTCTGGAGTGACAAATCACGCTACTCTGTCTGGCAATCCGATGGATGAGTCTGGGTTTGCCGGTTGCCAGGAGAACGGTACTTGCCTGACTGTATTGTGCCAAGTGTAAAGTTTGGTGGAGGTGGGATTATGGTGTGGGGTTGTTTTTCAGGGGTTGGGCTTGGCTACTGTAGTTCTAGTGAAAGGAACTCTTAATGCTGCAGCATTCAAAGCCATTTTGGACAATTTCTACTTCTTGTCCAACATCAGTGCCTGACCTCACAGATGCTCTTCTGGAAGAATGGTTAAAAATTCCCATAAACACACTTCTAAACCTTGTGGACAGCCTTCCCAGAAGAGTTGAAGCTGTTATAGATGCAAAGGGTGAGCCAACTCCATATTAAAACCTGTGTACTAAGAATGGGATGTCATTAAAGTTCATGTGTGTGTAAAGGCAGGTGTCCCAATACTTTTGGCAATATAGTTTATGTGAGTGTCTGTGTGTAGGGCTATGTGCATGATGTCTACAATGATTTGCATCAAATAATCACAACCTATACATAAGACTATACATAATTTTGTATTTATTTTCACCTTTTGTATAAATTGTTATGGAGGTTTCTGCTAATAAAAACAATAATTAATAAGTATTTATTATTGTCCTATACTGCTAAATAAATTCCTCTATCTATTCAAAATGTTTGTGTCTCTTTTTAATTCCTATGTTATTTTTCTGCCATTGTAAATAGTTTTTTAATTGAAATAGATTTTATAAAGTCATATTTTAAGATTTGGGATTGGGTTATACTGTGTTTGTCTCTTCTGTTGCATCATCTTAATAAATTTTAATTTAACTTAATTTGAGGTTTGTGATTGTTTTTTCCAAATCTGGTAGAATGGATTTAACCTGATGTTACTAAATACTCTCCCACAAATCTGTTGTATATATGTGTGCATGGAGCATTCAGAAGCAATGGGTAATACAAGGAACTTCACAAGAACGTCTAATTGTTCTTTTAACTACTTGGAGCTGTAGCATTTTCAATGCCTGCTGTAGAAAGCCGAAACGGGTTGGGCAGAGCCTGAGTGGGATGCTTTGTGGGCCTATTGAGTCAGACTGATCCCTGCTGAGAACTCTCACACCTCTCCACCCTCTGTGCCCTAACCTGAGGGTTCAGTGGAGTGCTTCTCTAATGAATGGGGAGGAGTGCAGACATTTCAAGTGTTGTCGCTCAGTTGTCTTTGTCATTTATTGGTAGATCCCAACATTGTTGATCACAGGCAGATCCCTCTGTAGAAGGTAATGGTGGTGAATTGCTTGGGATTTATTAATATGCTGATTTGTTTGTTTATTTGTTTATTGTTTTTCACAAAACCTTCACTGACACTGTTTTCTTATAACAAATTAAACCTTTTAAAATTAGAAAACCAAACTCCAACAAGTACAAAGCCACGTGATTTATTTTGTTATAAAAACAAGATATTATCGCAAAACAGGTTATCACTTATAATGTTGGAAATATTGCATAAACAATATTACATCACCAAGCGCAATGCAAAGCGTCGGATGCAGTGGTGTAAAGACAGTAAGGCGCCTCTTTAAATAATAGTCCGAAGGTTACAACCGTTTTGCTAAACCTTGTTTTTCATTGTATTGATTTACATATATTAAAACTATTTGAGCTCACCTTATTTATGCTTGCCATTCTATTGACGAAATTCCAGAACACCAAAATGAAATTGCATTAATATCCCTGGTGCTGAATCTCTAAGAATAGGATATAACAGAATCTCTCTCCTTCCAATCGGTCTTGAAATGTTGCCTTTCACGACCGATATATGAAAATGAGATTCAAATTTTCATTACCTTTGCTTAATAAAAATCACTAAGTAATGTCAGACAGTTAGAAATAATATTACACATTCCGTGAGGTTTTCAAGTAATATTTGCTTCCTTTTCTACAATATTGTAGAAATATGGTATGGTATACGGTATCTTGTTGCCCACGTATGTGCATGCGCTTTAAAAGATTAATTGTATTTACGTTTACATAAAAATTGCTATACATTACTTATAACTTTTCAAATGCAATTTGAAACACTACGGAAGAAGGCTATATTTCATGTTTTCGGCAGAATAGTTTTTTATAGGCTTGTATAAATGGTTAGATTTCGGTTAATGTTAGTAATGTAGGTTGCAGTTGCGGTATTGATTCACTTAATTATTTGCAAACAATTAGCTTACTTTTAAAGACTAAGCATAGCACAGTTTTGAACGAAATCCCCCAGGACCAGTGTATTTCGGTGTTAACATCATGACCTATGGGTTAAGCGTGTTTGACCGGTGTTTGACATTTGACCTAACATACATGTTATCTTATCATTCCTTGCTTGTTAACGTGTATTGATTACCTCTCCCGAGTGACTTCTGATAGACCTAAAGCGTTTGTTTGAATTAGGCCCATTCATTAATATTCGTTTAATCATCCTGACATTCTGTAACTTTAGCTTTATGATAGATAGATAGATAGATAGGTAGATAGATAGATAGATAGATAGATAGATAGATAAAGTTACCTGATTAATGTGATAAGTAATGTGCCTCTTTTATTTAAATAACAGTCCGAAGTTTGTGTTTTTACAAACACAAGATGCTATGAATCTGATGGAGAATAAATGTCCCCAGAGTTGATTTTTTTATCTGCTTGTTTTATAACACACTATCCGCTAAGTTTCCCAGATAGCACCATGTTATTGTTTCAACATTGAATTATAGTTAAATGCGTTGAATTATGGTCAGTGTTAAATTATCAACATTGAAACTGAATTGATTTTTGGTCAGATTTTCAATATTGAAAAATTGGTGGTGGCAAAACCTTGATTCAATGTTGATATAAAGTGAAAGATTGAAGATCAACGTTGTTTCAACCTTTTTGTCTGATATGGAATCAATGTCATTTCGACATGTGTACTATCTGGGGTGTGTCTATGTTTCATCTAGTGGAACTATAGCAGATTGTTGGATGTCATATTGGTGTAGACCTTATACACGTGGGACATATGTGAAAATCTATAATGATGCCCATTTATTTAACAATAAATCTACATAAATATGATCACTGTGATCTATTCTTGCTTCAGTGTGCATATTCTTTACACATAGACTACGGTATTTAAAAGTACATTTGTCAGTAGCATTTTTAAAATATAATTTATCATTGATTTTCGCTTTATTTTTGTTTTGTTCTCAAGGATTCCTCTTGTATATCTCGATTAATTTAACTAATGTATCATTGTTGTCATTATTATTATTATTATTATTATTATTATTATTATTATTATTATGCTTTAGAGTTTATAACAGACTTCCTTGAAACTCTTACTGAATTACCAATGTAGAGGGAGTCAATGACTTGGTTGCTCAGAGCGGGAAAAGCTATTCACTACAACCACGTTTGTTTTGTTTTCCTCCCAACCCCCAGCCCCCATCCTTGTATAAAAAGTTTCATACTGAAGAACGAGCCTCAGCATAGTGTTTGGGGAACACAGGATGACAACTTACTGAAAGTTCTCAGGAATCATTCCTGTTTCACACTCCACTAGGCAGCTGATTTGAGATTGTATGTTAGCATAACAAAGACCCAGAGCCTGTGAACTTGGGGAACCTTTCGACCCCGGAGTTCCCAGGATGAATAGCCCCCAGGCCTGCCTATAGAGATCCTCCACAGCATCCCTGTTCGTGGCTAAATTGTTAATCAGGGTAATTTAATATAGTTTTCAATATGCCTCATCTCTTATTGGGAAAGCATTCACAGCTCCCTGCCCCCACACCTCAAAAAAGTCCCCTCTATTCACCCAAGCAAGACGGGCAGCTGCAGACTATGGCCCTCTGAATTGAAATGTTTGAATATCAACAAAACTGAGGAGAGTCTGAGAAAAGATGGGGGGTTGGGATGAACAGGCCTGGGGATTGTTCTCTAACTTGAACGTGAAAACCGCTCAAGCATGCCTAACTCCCGGTCAAGGCAACGTGGAATCTAAACTGGGTTATATGTATGTATGTATGCATGTATGTATGCATGTATGTATGTATTCTGAACTTTGCATGGCAAACATATTATCTATCTATCTATCTATCTATCTGTCTGTCTGTCTGTCTGTCTGTCTAAAAATTAGTTTGCTGTAATAAATATTTGGTTGCATATTAAATTTGGTTGTTGATAAATTCCAAAAAGGATTACGCTTCAATGAGTAGCACGTAATTCATTCCAGTCCTATTCTACTTCAAGCATTTTGGATTTGATAATGTTTGGCAGAATTCATCACAAATATGTTGCTTTACAATCTGTAATTTACTGTAATATTCAGCTTTTTCTCTACATATGCTTCATGCTAATATTATAGTAGGATTAATTTTGTTACTATTGTGACCTTGTCACTGTACTTAACTTATAAAATATTACATTTCAAATAAATTAAATGCACCACTGCTGCCCTTGACCTTCTGAACTGCCTAAATAGCCACCACAGTGCATCAGTTGAAATGCATGTCATTGGATGCTGACTTGGTTAGTTAATGCATTAATTAATGCAAAAAATGTAGATATTACGTTTGTGAAAATTATTTTTTTATTATGCTTTTTCACATGTATGACGTACATTTGTGAAAATTATTATTATTATTATGCTTTTTCACATGCATAACTGAATGACTAGGTTTACTCAGCTGGTCACACTGTTAGCCTTTCCACTTACTATTTGATATTCTGTTTCCAGCAGTTTTAGAAAATAAATGATGATAGTGACATTTTACCACACTATTACATTGTAACATGTAATATCTCTTAAAATATACATAAACCATAAATACTAATAATGTAATTATTATATGCTTTTGTAATGTTTAAGGTGCTTTATATGGCAATGCAAAAATTGGATTGATGAAAAACAGTGATCTGTGAACTCATTACAATACTGCACATAGGAGGAAACGCAAGGAAATGCAAGCTGCATATTTAGTTGTGGTAAAAGACTTAAATTTTATAGGTGAAATATGTTTTTAGTGATGTAATTTGTATAGATACCATGTTTACAGTGTGACATTGTGTTCGCAGTTGTATGAGTACAATAGTTACAGTAGGCTACTTTGAGTAAGGAAAGACTGATGATGTAAGTGTTGGCCACACTAAACAAGTTTGGCAGTTGTACAAGTAGTGAGCTCTGTACATGAAATGGAACAACTTATCTAAATAGGCCTGTTGTTGCTAGGGTAATGTTCTACACTGTAGTATGTGATTCTGTATTGGGAATTGACATGGATCCCTTTTAGTAGCAGATGAATAGGAAAGGACAATTAACAAACTACTTAGCATAATGGACAATGAATCGCACCCGCTGCATAATTCCCTGATTAACCAAGAGAACATGTTCAGCAATGGACTCAGCCAGTCTATCTATCTATCTATCTATCTATCTATCTATCTATCTATCTATCTAATTAACTAATAATTAATTCACTGGCTTAATTCACTGTCATTCAACTTTAGAAGTAGTATGAATTTAAGATTACATATATTTGTCATGATGCAGGACAAGGGGAGTGGCCGCAAGACTCAGAACAATTGCTTTACAGCCCCTTTGGGAAATACCATGCAAATCTGAGTGGAGTGATATGGCTGCGTCTAGACGTTCTTTTTTGTTCTTCTTTGCCATATTGACCATTTGAATGCATACATTTGAACCTGACTTGGACACACAGCACTCTTCTGGTCAGTACTAGGGACAGGCAAATACAGGGCAAGCCTCACCAAAACCAGGCTTATGGTGCAAAATAGCGCATCCAAATTGAGATTATTCGGCTCTTCTCTCTGAATCAAAATCACTCAAAATACAAGAATAGAAATGTCAAAATACTTGCAAAATATGCTTCATTTGCTGATGTTTGCTTAAATTAAGTTAACTGAAGTTGGTATGGTAGTGCTTCATAAAATTAAAAGTATTGACATTTTTGTTAACTTTTCTTTAGGAAAAGTATTTATAGAGATGCAAATTTCCATTCCATGGGTGCCATTTGTATTATCACATCTTGGCACTGATTAACAACAAAAACCAGTTCCAATTTATCACCTGAAACGTGAAGACATGCACCCATATGTAACAAAAATATATATAGAAAAACAAATTAATAGATACAAGCTGCCCTGCTGGAAAAATCTCACTGTTCACTGTAGCCTAACCCTGAAATAGTCTGGGTTCAGTGCTGCAGGGAGCATATTAATTGAAAGGCAGAAAGTATTTCACTTGTTTAAACCATGGAGCTGCAGGGCTCTCCAGGAAAATAAAAGGGTCTCCCAAGCGAGGGGGTTAAACAGTGAGATGTGACACTGCTAATAGAGGAGAGCCAAGGATGTGCCCCAGCCAGCGCTCCCTCTCCAAGTCTATCAGAAGGCCGAAGCACATGCATTTTCAATGTTCTGTATCTCAGCTCACTGAGGCTGCACCCGCGGCTTTGTTGTTCATTCTGTGCTGAGAGTGCAAACAAAGAGGTTTATGAATCCTATTTTTTTAATAAATTGACAGAATGAACTATATACAGTGTCAGCCGGCTGGTTTTAGGAGCTTGCCTTTTTGATGCACACAAGAGTTCTTAAGGGCAAAGTTGTCCTTCCTCATGGAAAATAAAGCAATAAAATAGTAAAAGTAGTTGATTAATAATTCTGCGTAGCATCTGATGCTTTCTTTAAGCTTACATTGCTAATTACCAAAGTTCCACTTTACATACAGTAAAGAGTTTTATTCCAGAGTTTCCATAAAATCAGTCTACTGTTAGGACATGACCCTGCGACCTCTCTGTCACAGTTTTTCCTCCTTGAACACATTAGCTTCCTGCTGACCATGATTTGCCTTTAGACAGATATGGCTATTTTAGGCAAGATTTGTTTAAATATTGACACAATTTGGGATGAAAAAAAGTGAGAATGGGCTTAGCAGGGTGACTGCACCAGCATAGTGATTTTACCTATAAAAATAACAAATAGTCCTGCTGGAGAGTGTTATATTGAGCCCTATGATTTAAGTTTGAGGCAATATCTGCTCAAATAAAAATCTCGAGGGCAGGTGCTATACTAACTGGGTCATCTATATAATTTACCCTTTTTAGTTTATGGTTTACTATTCTTTTAATGTTTACCTTGACATACAATAATATTCTTCACTTCACTTTAATAAATACAATTTGAATGTGGAAAGTTTTGACGTGCATTTATCAAACAATACTACAGTACCTATTAGGGCATTATAATAAATCTTAGTAAGAAGTAATGAAAATGCACTTTTTTAGCTGACTTCATTGCTTCAGAGGATTTCCTATTGGCATTAACACAAAAGTCAATATAGAGTTGTTTGTTTTCAATCAAAGTTCTGTTGTGGCAAATCAAAAATCCATAGCTTTCTTAAAACCCTCAACATAGGTCAGATAGACTTTGCTTAACATCCCAAAGGTCAATTTCATTTTGTCAAGAATTTTTAAAAAAGGTTTGACATTAAAGAATTATAATTTTTAGGAATATAACTGTGGATCAATCCAACCTGATTTGGCAATAAAGTGCCTGATTTTCAGCGCTCAGTCATATCTTTGTCTCAATTGAGTTGTTCTTGAAAAATGCAATAGTGGTTTCTGCAGTTCTTATTTAAATGGGGAAGTTCTTGATTTAAAATGTTCAAGAAATCTTGGTTTAATATCAATATATTTAGTGAAATAATATTTAGGCAGATTTTTACATTGTAAAATAATCAGAAAATCTGAAGGAGACATCAAATATTTTGGAGAAGTAGTGATCTGAGTTATTATCATCTATGGTGTGAAAGCTTTACACTTGCAATTTCCTTAATAGAAGAGCTATTGATGGATCTTCCAGTTTTAGACATAGGCACAGATACAGTAATGTAAAAGAGAACTTCATCCAAATGTACTGACCAAAGTTTTTGCCATGTCATGTGCTTGTATAGGTTTTCTTAGAGACATATTTGACTAATGTGTGTCAAATTACACACAGTCTTGAATTTCTGCAAATGCAAAACCATATGATATATACAGATGCTGTGAATTGAGCCTATATGTTAAAATTATATTAGTTGACCACGTCATATTTGACTGCTGTTTAACATCACCAAAAAAATCAATACCCAGATATTGTGTGCAAGTATTTTAAATTTCATATGCATACAGAATCACACACTGTTTAATCCTGGGAATAATACTGCAGCAGCAAAGGATATTTAATTGTGAGTATGTTACAACCACAAAAATCAATCCTGCTTCTGTCCTGCCTATATAGATCATTCTGATCACAGTGGCTAATCCAACAGCTGTGAGGTAATGAACAATATGATGTAATCTAACAGAAAAAATAATAGCAAGACAGGGGCTCATATGGGTACAGAAAAGGAGATGTTGCATATGCATCAGACCATCTCTCATCACAAATATCCAGTTTCTGTACATGATATGACATGGGCCAATTAATGACATGGTACTGAAAATGGGCTGATGCCACAAAGAGTCACGAAGAATCATATCTGACAACCTTAGCACACAGGCTAATGCAAATTGGACAGGAGCTCCAGGTCAAAACTTTGATCACACTTAACAATTCTAAATCGGAAGTGAAACAATGTGACTATGGGAATCACACAACTGCTCTGATGAGAAATGCAAATTGGAAATTTATCACAAAGGGTTTGAAAGGAGTACTTGCTGCATAAAAGTAAAAGTAAAATGAACAATACCCAGAACAGTGGAATGGTGTTTTGCTTACATTTATTTTTTCAATAAAAAAATGAATGAAATACATCACATGTAAATACCGACATTGTGAAGTGGTTACGAATCTTTGTTTTTCACGACCAGAAACGTGGACAAAAAAAGGCCCACTTTGCAGTAAAAATAGACAGGATCAGTTCATAATCTAATTGACAACTCAGGAAAGAAAGAAAAAAAAAAAGTTTTTTTAGTGCACTACTCAGTTGAGAAACCAGCAATTTTATGTTACAGCTGGTCAGTGCAGTGTCTTTGTGTACGCCTCTTTCATTCATGGGTGAAAAACTTTCCAGTATTCAGCTCAAGAAAATCAGTGCCTGTCTTCTCAATGCTGTTGCAGATGAACGCTATGAAAGACAAGACCATTATTCTTATTGCACTTCCAGAGATGAAAGTGTTCTCAGCACATTTTAGAGTGCCCTCTGTCTACATCCAACGTGCAAGTGAAACCAACTGAGGATGTTTC
Source organism: Mormyrops attenuatus (assembly GCA_026777985.1). Classification (NCBI taxonomy): domain Eukaryota; kingdom Metazoa; phylum Chordata; class Actinopteri; order Osteoglossiformes; family Mormyridae; genus Mormyrops; species Mormyrops attenuatus. The sequence goes on along the minus strand of JAODKC010000044.1, from coordinate 24,182,186 downwards.
CTCCGTAAGTGCTGGGTGCACTTACAAGTATCCCCAGTGTGAAAAAGCTGCACTTTCCCATCAAAAGCTTGAAAACCATGCAGTCCTCATGGTCTCCCTCTCCTGAATTGCTGTCACCTTACCTTCAGGAAGCCTGTAGCAGAAAGAAGATATGCATCTGAGAAATCTCACGGCAACACATGCTTATGTGGACCTGTCTTGGTGTGAACCTTGTTCTGTTTTGGTTGTTTGCAATGATTCATGTCAGCTGAACAATTTGTTTGTGTGAAGAATCCTCTGGTTGCAACCGGAAAATAGAAGTACATGACATGACAATTGGACAGGGGAGGAAAGATTTATTGGGGTGCGTCATTTTTAGGAATAAGAAGGTCTGGACAGGGAAGTGGTAAACAAAACACAAAATGTAAACACTTAAGATGTGGCTAGCTCATGGGTTACTGATAGTGAAACAAAACAGACACAGCGATGTCTACACAATGTCTTCCATTAAACAAAAATGCTGGCCATAGGGCACTGACAGTTACAAACATCAGAATTAACATTATCATTTTGTTTTACGATCAAACGCTGCAAACATAAAAAGAATTTATGGTATTTTCTGTCAACTATAATAGTGACTTGATTCATTATTCACATTTCACATCAACTTTTTATATCATTTAATTTTATTAACGGCTCTCACATGTATTTCCTTACACGACATTCTTTATCCTGATAAGACCTGATAAGAGTTTTTCAAACAGCCCTCTGAGAGCGTCTATGCCTGACAGACCTTTTTTTCACAAAGGCTACACAAGCCATTTTATCAGATATCACTATTTTTTTCAAACAAGGTATTACAGTATAAAGTTTCTAGAAACTAGAAGCTGTGGACAAGAAACAAAGCTAAATCATTCTGAACCATTTTTGCAATGCTCCATATGAAAGTATAGTGAACAAGTAATTGAATTACTGTACATGCGATATTTTGAATGTAGAATTTTTAGCTTTACAGTGGAGAAAAGGCATGAAATGTGCATATTATTACCTGTTTATAATTAATTCTATCAATGCCTTTCTCAGTGACTCAAAATTCAGTGAGAGTTTTGGCATCTATTACATAATTCACTTCTTGTTTTAGCATAGGGCACAATGAAAAGATATCCCCTGGACAAGATACTAGTCCATTACAGGGCACACAGTCACACATTACGGGCAGTTTAGAGATGCCAGTTAGTTGAAATACATGTCTTTGAATTGAGGGAGTAAACCCACGTGGCATGAGGATAGCAAACAGACTGACATACATTCATTGAAGATGGAATATGGAATTTGAAACTCAGGGGGTGAGAGGCAAGAGTAGGCCTTCTAACCACAAAAGTCACTCCACCACACAGGCTACAGGGTCATGCTTTTTCAATCTCTCCTCATAAATATTCAGTTCGAAATATCTGATTTGTGGGAATAATGCAAGTAACTTTACATTAGGCGTAAACCATACAAAGTCCTTGAATTTGGACAAGCTAACAAGGCATTTTAATTCTGTTCTTGTGATAAAAACCTGTTATTTTGATGTTTTGGGGACAATCTCTGATTGTACACAAAAAACTACAAATGCCAGAATTATTTTCTTTGGGTACTTAAGGTTAAGGTTAGGGCTGGGTAGGGCTTAAGATTGTCATTGCTGGGATTAGGGTTTTTCCCATAGAAATGAATAGACAGTCCCCACAAAGATATGAATACAAACTGTGTGTGTTTGTATGTGTATGTGTGTTTGTTTTGCACTAACAGATGCTACATGGGTAAACACTTAAAAGTACACAAGGAAGCCACTTTATGATGCTTCACAATATGCATGACATTCATCATACCATGTTGCTCTTACAGTTCTGAAAGTAATTTTTAAAACAGCCTGAAATAATATTTTAATGTATTTCTTAACTGAGTGACAGTCAGCTCCGCATTGCACAATTCAAAAGTAAAAGTAGAGGCAAACAAATGCAAGAAAAATTAGTGTGTGGTCATATTGCTTTAAACAGGTCTGTAACATTACCTGATACTCCGAACCATGAGCCATGCCATTAGTACAATGTGAAATCTATTTTCTTAGATTATAGAAAAAGCAAAGGCAAATTTGTCGATAGAAGTAATATACATTGGTAATTTGATGCATGTTAGCAATTTGAAGTTTCCCCATTTCGTTTATTTGTTTGTTTGTCCACTAGTTAATTTGCTAGTGTGTCTTAAAAATAAGTTACATTGTTAGATTAATAAAACGCTGATCCAGATAAGTGTGCTAAGACATCCTTTGATATTTTATAAATAATGGTGAAAAAGAAAAAGAAAATGCAAATGAAAACATGCCAACATGCAAAACAATAATGTGACAGATGTCTGACAGTCAAACAGGTACCTTATTATTCAAGAAACAGAAAGCAAGCCTTCCCTGTCTTCTTGGGTGAGACCAAATGTAATATTTCACTTAACACAGTAAAGAGTTTCCCTTTAAATGAACATACCAGTTGCCCCCTCCCAAAATACCATGCCCTGAAGAAAAATAAAATGATGACAGATTTAAAGATGTCAGGGGGAGAGGTGCTCTATTTGGTGAGAAAACTTGCATATGACAAGCAAGATCATATGTCGATCTACTGTCTGACCTTGGGCAAATAACTTTGGCCTAGATATTATGCTTCATTTTTCCAGTCAGTAAAAACTGATGACAGCACCATGATATACATGTGGCAGTGCATAATAATAGCAATACATGATTATTTTTGCTCTCTCCACCAGCATGTGGTGTGTGAATTTTCTTATTTCTTTTGAAATTCCTTTGGATTTTGAATGTCAATTAATATACTTCCTGTAATGCTGTACAGGCAGTCCCCAGGTTATGAATGAGATTCCCTAAGTCTGTCTTTAAGTCAGATATTTAGGTAAGTCAGAATAATAACTAAACAGTACATAATAATAATAATAATAATAATAATAATAATAATAATAATAATAATAGTAATAATAATAATAAGTGGCTTTATGTCAGTCCATTCATAATAGCCAGTTGTCTGTAAGCCATAATATCAGTTAAAACCAAACAAATGAGCAAGTTAGGTAATTCAAAATACCCACCCCAATTCTGGAAAAGTTGGGTTATTTTCTAAAATGCAGTAAGACAGGGAAAGATTTGTTCATTTTCTTGAACCTTTACTTAACTGACAAGAGTACAAAAAAGAAATTTTCAGTGTTTTTACTGAACTTAATCGTATTTCGTATATCATATTTAGAATTTGATGCCTGCAACACCCTCAAAAAAACATGGGGACGAAGTCATGTAAACCATTGTATCACAACACCTTTCCTCTTAATTACATTTTTTAATTTAACGGAGAATAATAATTGTTGCAAGTGGAATTTTTGCCCATTCTTGCTTGATACAAGACTCCAGTTGCTCAAAAGTTCATTGTACCCATTTTCTGACTCTCCTCTTTAGGATGCACCATACATTTTCAACAGGAGACAGCCGGCAGAGCAGTCAAACACACATACTCAGTGTCTATGAAGCCATGTTGTTTCAGTGTGTGCAGAATGAGGCCTGGCATTATCTTGCTGGAATAACCATGGACATCGCACTAGAAGACAATGCCTTGATGGTAACATCTGTCTCTCCAAAATCCCAACACACGCCTCCACGTCAATAGTATCTTCACACATATGCAAGTCACCCACAGTGTGAGCACAAATGCACCTCCACACCATGATAGATGCTGGCTTTTACATCTTTTGCTGATAACAGTCATGATGGTCCTTTTTGTCTTTGGCACAGAGAACTCAGTGTCTGTTTTCTCAGAAAACAAGCTGAAACGTGGATTCATCTGACCACAACACATGTTTACATCGTGTTTCGGTCCATCTCACATGAACTCCCAGAGACCTTTGGCATTGTTTCTGCATAGAACTGTTGCATGGCTTCCTCCTTGCGTAACAGAGTTTCAGGTTGCATTTCTAGATTCAGAGGCAGACTGTGTTGAGTGACAACAGTTTTCCGAAGTGCTCCGAAGCCCATGTGGCTATATTTATCACAGTAGCAAGATGGTATCTCATGTAATGTCGTTTGAAGGCTTGAAGATCATGCACCTTCAGCAGTGATTCGGATTCCCTTACACAATATTATATGTGGATGGTGGATAATATATGTGGATGGTGAAAGAATTAAATTCTTAAAATGTTATTTTGAACTAATTGATATTCTCTCATAAAGTTTGACAAAAAGTGGTGAGTCACAACCCATACTTTTGGCAGACTGAGTTTTTGATGGACACTCCTTTCATAACGAATTATGATTAACAGCCTTAACTGTTACCAAGTAACCTGCTTATTCTGGAATGTTCCGAAAAGGTTTTATTTGAATTCTCTAAGAACTTTACACTCTTATTTTCCACCTGTCCCAACTATTTTTGAGTGTGTTGTAGGCATCAAATTCAAAAATTGTTTACATTAACAAAATACAATCAAACTGGTCAGCATTGCATTAAAAGTCATTTCTTTGTACTTTTGTCATTTAAATTAAGGTTCAGAGAGAATTTTCAAATTCACATACTTTTAATTGCATTTTAGAAAACACCCCAATTTTCCAGAAATGGGGTTTATCATACATGAAATCCATGTCAAAATGTTCTCTTCTGTATGAAACAGTATTTAACAGAAACAACATCAAAATGTACAGACAGACACATATGTATCTATTACCAGATATACCCCCATTATTTATTATTATTAATTATTATTATAGATATTCCCCAGTTATATTTCTCCATTTTCCATGATCTCTGTGCTCCACAGCCTTTGGCGATGAGGGTAAAATAATGCCAAACTAGCAATGAAAAGCTTCACTGAAGACATTTTACCCTTGGCCATCAAGTGCAGGACATCATAGAGTCTATTTGCAATATAAACAGTATGGGCATTGCTATAAACTTCCCCCATGCTTCTTACAGTTTCCTTAGGGTACTCCAGGCTCCTCCCACAGTCCAAATACATGCCGACAGGTGAATCACCATCTGTTTCTGAGAATGTGCCCATCCACTGCAACATCCCATCCAGGATGTCATATACTGTACCTCTGTCTTGTGCTTCCTGAACCTTACTCTGTCACCCTGTTCAGGCTGGCTGTTTTTAAAAATGGATTGATAACAGACTTCAAACTAATATTCAAAAACCCTGCATATCATTATGAAAGAAAATTTGCACTATTAATCACTTATGTATTTAATCCATCTTCTAACCACACACCGTGATCATGGTTGGGGGGTTCTTCAAGAACAGGACACACCCCCATCTGGATGCAATCACAGGGTAGACATATACAGACAATCTTATAATTTTTGTTGAATATTCACTGGTGCCGTAGGTGAAACTTGCTGGTTTTTATTAGTGGGATAACTTTACATCATTTTTTTATTCTGTGGAAAACGTAAGATCAATCTACTGTCCAGATTTAATAAGAATCACGAATATGTTGCGGGTCATACAGTAAATTATAAATAAAATGCTGTGTCTCATTCTGATCACAATCGATCCCCCCAGTTACTAACAAATAACTAACAAAACAACTTGTTTATGCTCCATTGCTTTGGTGTAGTTGTGTTGTTTTTGTAAGAAATTATGTGAGAAGTTTAACCTAAGGACTTTTTGTGTCTTCCATGCTTATTTAGCATAAAGGTCCCAGTTCCTGTTGTGTGGTGTGAAAGTGACACAAGAAAGTGGCCAGGAGCTACAAATGTTCCTGGTCGAGAGAGATCAGGAACTTGTAAACTGGGACCAGATTCTGGAAATTTAGTGGAAAAGCACCTAAGGAGGACATGCAAACTGTACAGTAGGGCTGCATGATTATGGCAAAAATCATCACGATTGTTTTGCTCAATACTGAGATCATGATTATTTAACATGACATTATTTAACACTTTGGAAATATCACGCAATTACTGAACTTTTTTTTTTTTAAATTGTCTTTTTAACAGTGGATTTCCTTGGACTCTAAATATAATTCAAGTGAGAAACAAATAAAAAGGGGCTGGAAAGGGGTGCACTGCATAAAATGAAGCATTATTGCAAAATGAAATGCGACACAATAATAATTTTCTCTCGATAATCATCAAAACCCAAAATCATAACTTAGATTAAAATTTGATTAACTGCCCAGCCCTACCCTACAGACACACAAACCAAAGTAGGACTAAAACATCCAACTCTGCTGTTGTGAGGCAACTGAGCAATTCATTGAGCCACAACGCCATCCGTGATTTACATGAACCTACTCTATAAATAATAGCAACAACACTGATAGTTCATTGCCATGGACCCTTTCCCAGGCAAAATAGGGCACAGGTTACAAAGCAAACCAGTCTATTACAGGGTACAGGCACATAAGGAGAACATGCAAACTCCACATACACAAAGAGGAGGGCCAGATAACTTGTCAGATTTAAGGTATCCCAGTTTAAATGGACTTTATCTTCATTCACTTACACCTAGCCCAGACTACCTTAAATCTGACAAGAATCATCACATCCTATGTGATGATTCTATAAGGCCTGGGATGTTGGATCCAAATGCCAAACATAGGAGGGGTGAGGGAACAGTGCTACTCACTGAGACACCAAGGTGCTCCATGAAAGCAACAATAATACATAAGCTTCTAACATCAGTGCTGTAATAGATGGTGTGAAGCAGACAGCAAGGCCATGCGCAACAGTGTATGTGAGGCTCCTAGGCTCATTCAGGCTCAACTAATTATGAGCTTTTTTGACAAATTAAGCAGAACAGTGAAAGGTACATCATGAATATTTATAATTGTGGTTAAAAACAGATAAACCATTTTATTTGTAAATTGCATTGAATGAACTAATTAAACACAAATCCTGACTTTTGGGTATATTTACTCATTCATCCATTCATTCTTCTCTATGATTTTGCAGTTTATGGTTATGTGGCATAAAGCTTCATTATATATTAATCTATTTTCCACATCCATTTATGCAGTACAAGGTTGTTGGACATTATTATTATTTTATTATTATTATTATTCTTATTATTATTATATACTTTCTTAATCCTGGTGCTTGATGAAATGGTCTCATTTCCTCTTTTCCTGGTCCCATTTCACCAATTCTTGATTTTAATTTTTTTTAGATGATAATAAAATGCGATAAACATTAAACATATACCAAATGCATAATGTGATATCATGAGGTGTTAAAAATACTGTGGCTACCAACCATGTGGATAAAACAGATAACAGATAAAATGTAAATAATTTGTAATCATTATAATTCATTCTGCATCCTATAAATACCTCCCTTTGCCCTTAGCAGAATAGCATTGGTATATCCTTGGCATGCTCGAGCGTTGTCATGGATACTCTGAGACACATACAGCATCAGAAGCACACGATGCTGCTCTGTAAGGTGGACACTGAGCCTGCTAACCCTCTCTGGCTGGATACGATGTTAAAGCACAACAAAAAACTCAAGAAGTGTTTTGCTCCTCGTTAAATATAAATACATTTTTAGCCCTCTTTCCTGTCTTCATAGGAAATGGTACAAAGAAACTAGGCATTCATCAATTGGTACCACTTTAAAATAAGACTACCCTTACAAAGAAATCATGAATAGTTTATTATCAGGTTATTAATTCGGTTGTAACACTTTATAGATCACTGATATACAATTACAAGCAAAGTATTACAGGTTTTTTGGTAACACTACTTAAAGCAGTCATCATAATGCATTATAAATACCTTCATAATGCATTATATTGCACTCAAAAAGTATTATAAATGTGGTTATAACTATATATAAAAAGGCATAACACATTATTCCCATGTTTATTATGGATTATGAATGCTCTATGAAGCTCTCATCTGTAACCTCCTGAGACCTGGGCCATTCATTTGTGTCCTCTGTAGTGGACATTTTGTTTTTGCATCTATCTTTTCACTGATGTAAGAAAACTTATT
>JAODKC010000044.1:24082125-24174093 GCA_026777985.1 Mormyrops attenuatus | reverse complement strand
TAAGATGTTTTATTTCCTCCAAAGACATAGAAAATCACAAATAACCTGAAATTTTCCTTGGGTCTCAGGAGGATATTGCACTAGAAATATCTTCATGGTGCATTATAATGGTCAGCCTTTGGAGCAGTTAAATTTTACACTGTTTGTAAAGTATGAGCTTCAAAATATGATGACTTTAATTTTTAAAAGATTTAGAGCCACTCAAGTTAATCTTGAAACAACCATTCTTTACACTATCTACACCACTAGACATAACAACTTTTTATCATGATGGATGCTGTTATTTTTTACCAGTGAGATATGGGGAAATCATGTGTTTAATGCAATTGTTTAGACATACAGATGTGTGTGTGTGTGTGTGTGTGCGTTTGTACAGCTCAGCTATTTTAAAATTTTTAGATAAAACAATCTTAAATTAATTGACAAAAATATGGCAACAGTTTCAGAGTGGTCTCTGCTATGAAAAAAGTTATGAGTATGGCTTTAAGTATTAAGTATGTTTTAAAAATATTAATGCAATTTTTCATACATTACAACGTACACGTAAAGCACTTATAATCTCATAAGCAAAATATTAACAATACATCAGAAATTAAAACAAACGTTGGGATCTTACTCAAATACAGAGTATTTCTGTTGAAGATCCTGCAACATAAAACGACACTGTCTAACTGATGCTGAAAAAAGAAAATAGAGAGTTGAACTTCTTGCTTCTGTCCCATTTCATTCATTGGTTTGTTCTTTCCTTTCTCTCTCTCTCTTCCTCTCTCTCTCTTTTAAATAACAGCATTCTCTGCTTGGGCTAACCCCACATAAAAATCCATAGCCATTGGACAGCAAATTCGATGTGGTAATTATTCTCATGTAAATGCAGTCTGTTTATCACAACAGAAATGGTCGCATAAGAATCTCAGACGCACACTTCCATGTTTAAGTCTATCCGAAGCAGAAAATGCATGATGCATTGAAGATATTGGCATATTATTTTTGCAAGCTATAATACTCAGGTATCACAAACAAATCTATTTGATGGAAATTGCTCTTTTCCAAAAAAACAGCTACATTAGTTGTGTCTTATTTTGGCAAAGCTTTGTTGTAAAATTAGATGACCGAATGCTTTACTCTTGGTACTGTCTGTACAGATACAAGAATGAGAATGGGAGCTAATGTGTCAATGTGCCAGGTTCTTGGAAACCATGGTGACACGTTACATATAAGCAGGGCAAAGAGTCTACCCATTTCTTTTTAAAACTATGAGACACAAAGAAGGACATTTTTATTGTCCAGTAGAGTAATGTGCCCATTGTCTCCAAAAAAACCACATTGCACATATTTAAGCATTACTAGACCAAGGAAGAGAAAACAAAACACTACATTTCCATAACTTTATATTAAAGTCAGTGAAAACAGTAAATGGTAAGCAGGTTCATAGACTTTGTCCTCAGAAGTTTGCCACCAGAGGATTTTCACCACTGGGCCTTGAGCAAAGCCCTTAAGTAGGGTTACCATATGTCTGGCTTTCCCTGGACACATCCTCCTCTTGGGCCCCTGTCTAGGTTTTTAAAAAATCATCAGTTTTTCTGAGTTAAGCGCTGCAATCCATATGACCCAATGTTGCAAGATACAGTGGAATATCAAGTGAAGGAAAAGACACCAACTTTCAATGTACGACAGCCACTCAGCTCATGCACACGTTTACTTGAAGAATTAAATGATATACAAGTCCCTAAATGTCGTGCTGCTCATGAGTGACGTCAACTTCCAGAAACCACTGGCACTTTGACACTTCATTTTTGTTTTTGCGTGAACAGTCAGTCTCGTTTGCTTGCAGTTTAACAAACTTTAGCTTAGCGCTTTGTAACGTTTGTTGAAAAAGACTTAAATATATTGTGTCAATTGTGTGTAGATTGTAAAGCTAGAGTTAACTATATAGTTACTATACATCCAGGTTTTCCCAAACCCAAATTTTCGTTTTACAGGGTGGTTAGGGAAAACTCATTAATATTCATTTGGGGGATCACTACCTGATTGGTTGATGAACGTGAAATCTCATTAATATTTTGATCGCTGGACACATCCTCTTTTTCATCTTACCAAATATGGTAGCCCTAGCCTTAAGCTGCAGTTACTCCAGGGCCTGTTTGACCCTGCTTTAATTGTTACTTTTGTTAACAGCATCTGCTAAATAAATAAAGTATTGCATTTCACTAATGTAGTACTACTATAAGGATTGGGGCCACAAAATTCTGCAGCCCTATAACTTGAAAAAACTGGAACAAATAAAATTAAAGAAAAAATATATACAAAGAGTTATGTTTAAAGTCCTGTTAAGCAATACACAAAACATAGATACACTATTTTGATATCTCCTCATTCCGGTAGTCAGCTACTATTAGCCATCAAGCTCTTTTGTTCACACCTGAGTTCCAGACAGACATTTTTTTCCCAAAAGAGAATCTCATTGCAACAGGTACACAAGAGGAAAGCCTGTCCTCTGACCCTAGTTTATCTCTGCCAGGAAAACCCTTTCATCTCAAAATAGAAGATCAAACACTTCAGTAGGGAGTCTGGTTACAGCAGAATAATGGCGAGTGTTAAAACTCGGTCTAAGCATAAGTACTTTAACTGGAATTTTGTTTTACTTTCAAAAGAGCAAGAGGCTGAGCTAAGAGGGATTTTCCCTCCAAAATTCTACATTCTGTTTTAGAAAAGAACACCATTTTCCAGCTGGTTGTAGTCCTGCTAAGTACTTTCACGAACATTCTTCATAAACTAGTTAAGTACATTTTGCTATTTTCCAATAAGTTCAAGTAAACGTGAAGAGAAATGGTACATTGCGGTAAACATACAAAAAATACAAGCCAATCAAGAAATTATGTGAAGGCTTTTGGTGCAAGACTGCATAAATTTCTGGAGGTGTGACATACTTCACAAAAATATTTTAGATTTAGATAATACATTCATTTAAAAATGAAAAAACTATGTAAAAATTGTATAAATCTGCACGGGCAGGAAATCTGATACACTTTTTTGTACTACAGGTCTCTCGTGGGAAGCACACTGGGATATAATGGGTGGAGTTGAGCCTTTGTTGATTCTTTGTAGAACTGCAGACAAGTATCAGATTTGTGCCCGCCATTCTCAGAGATCACGCTTCTGTCTAAGTTAACGCGATTGGTGAACTCTTCCCTCCAGGTGATCAGGGTGAGGACATGATCCATGGAGCTAATGATGGGTATTAGCAAACCAGCAGAGAACACAATGAGAAACACTGTGTGGACCAGCAGTTGAACCTAGGGCCTTTATCTTTTTTATTTTTAATATAAAAAGAAAGTTATGTAATTCATTATGCTGGTAGGGAAGGTCACCGACCAAGAAAAAAAGCAGACATGTATTAAAACTGACTTTTTCCCACACTTGGAGTTCTTTCTGGGGATCAGTTCTTAAGATGGCTAACACCAATTTGCCTTGCTGACCAAATAACTCCACTGGTACTTGCAGATTCATTTTCATAAATCATCAAACAATAAAGTGACATTTTTCTAAAATCAAGATTTCTGAGACCCTCTAATAGCAAAGGTTTAATTTTAAAAATAAATAAATAAACCTATGTGAATAAATTTAGATCCCATTCACCATTTCCATCATGCTGCACCCCCTAGTATGGGAATCATACTCCAGAATGAAACAATATTCTGGGCTCCCAGGGCCTCATCCTTTATTCCTTTTTCAAGCTCGGTTTTCCAAGACTCCCTTTTTCCGCCACTGCCAGCGCTCTGTTCTCATACCCTCTCCATCCCTCGGTCTTTGCTTGCTTTCAAGTTAAATTTAGCACAATAAAGTTGTTATGCATGACAGTTTGAGGAGCAGAATAGGTGGTGTTTGAGCCTGCTGTGTTGCTACAAAGTGGGCCCATTCTACACAGCCTGGCTCAGTTACTGGAGCCTTGCTGGTGGGACACTGCAGTGGACTCGCAGACGTTGCCTGTCCTGACGAAAACAATTAGCTTCAAACCATAGGAAACCACGAGGTCGACCTCTGCTCACAATGAGCCCACACCATCTAATGTGCCGGTGAGATTTTCAAATTAAACTAGCTTTATCCTCTCGTACGCTCCATTCATCCTCTTCCTCTTACAAAGGACTTTGAAAGGCACACAGAATGTGGGAAGTTTCAGTTTTAAACTGGGCGGAGGGTACATCAAAATTCTCTGCCATTGTCTTACTGATCTGTATCCAACCAAAGCTGAAATATGTCAGGCTTGATTGTGTTTAGTTTCTTGGGACGATGGGTGGCCCTGAGCTTTATCTAAAGGAGAATAGCAAGAAAATATCTCATCTTCTCTATGTCACAGAGACGAAACCGAAAAGCCAATAACAGTTCTATATCTGTGCAAAAACAGTATATGCAATTAACAGATTTAGTCATGTTCACCTTGACAAAATAATTTGTGTATCAAATTCAATCAGATTTTGGTAACACTTTAGGCCATGTTTTTCGTAATTTATAAACACATTCATAATGCTTATAATGCATTATTAAAACATTATAAACAGGCATTTATAAAAAGGCATAACAAATTATAGCCATGATTATTATGCATCATGGCTGCCTTATGAAGCTTTCATCTATAATGCACTATACTGTAGATACCATTATGAGACAAGAACCATCCAGGATCAGTATAAAGATATTCAAGTTTTATCAGGGTGACATGTAACCCCAATATTTAATCTAGCTTCATTCATATCTTCAGAAAAATAACTTTACATTTAAATGTAATTAAGATGTGCCACCCACAACCGCAATATCAAACTCTCTCCTATGCCACTGAGTACAGATTTAAGTACATAGTTAAACAACAGAATAACTAAAAGGAAGCATACAGATATCTTCCCTTTCTGAAACCGCAATACATGAGAGAAAAAACAGGTTTAGACCTTACAAGAAGATGGCCATTTGTGCTTCCATTTATATACTATTACTGTCCAAGAAGCACAAAAGGTATCATAGATTCCTTCTTGAGCCAATCATAAATGTAATTTTTCTAATTTTCTCCTTGACCTAGTCGTAGATTTCATTTTTCTAACCTGTATAATTTTAAAGTACTTTTTACCTTACTTAGTGTCCTATTAACTAAAATATAATTTGCCAACCATGATCCCCATTTTCTCCAGTCGCCATCCTGAAATCCATTTGCTCAGTGCCATCATTAGTCACATTAGCTGACGAAGTAATCAAAAAGAATATGCACAAACCCAAGACTAACGACATCTCATTTTGTTTTAGTTTACCCCTTTCTTCACCTTAAGCTGCATTATGACACTGTAGTGCTCGGGACACATGCTGAACATCAATGGAATCAACTGGCTAGTCCCTCCCTCGTCCCAGGGAAGAACCCTTGAGAGTCTGAAGGCAGTGGCGGGAACTGACAATGTGGCCCTAGCAGCTGAGTGCTGGAGATGACCTTGAACTCCACCGGCTCTCATTCCCATGGCTCCGCCATCACAGCTGGGCCTTCTGTATCAGCAGTGTGGGCTATTTCTTTGTTTGAGAGTCCCCCCCCCCAACCACTCAGCACATGAATGTATCTTTACAGACAGTGTGGGGGTGGTAGGGTATCAATTTGCCATGATATAAATACCATTTAAATCACATTCTATCTTGGAATGTACATTCTTTTACTACTTTTACTTATCAGTGTAAATCCCATGGCTATTTCAGATGGTTGGGTACTAGAATGAGTATACTGAGCAGCAGTTTGGAGATGAGCAGAGACTGTTGTGTGAGTATGGTGAACCGTGGATGCACATAATAATAGAGACATATTTGGAGCTTCAGAGAGCACCACTCCTCTCTATCCTGTTTGCAGTTGCTGTCTGATTCCGCATTTGGATGTGAGGAGCTGCTGTCTAGATGGAACAGTAGGAGCGACACAGAAGGCAGGGTGAGGTCGAGGGGGTTGCTTGCTGCAGGGGAAGGTAGGCGGGATCATGCGCTACAGAGAGAGCTGATTGGCTGATGCTATTCAACACTGAGGGATATGACGGAATTATTTGGATGCTGTGGTGCTATTACATTCAGCCTAAGTTCAGATATCCCTTCTGCCATTTTTATTGTGCTCTGCTGTGCAGCCCTGGTGGTGTCCTTTCCCCCTCCATCCTCACCGTGTGTGTGCAGACTTTAAAGTGTAGTTTTGAATTCTAAATGCAACTGTTAAACAAAGGATGCTGAGGGAAGAGCTTCAGCCTCCCTTTTCCAAGGGCACAAAAGATTTTCACTATAATTGTGTGGTACTAAAGAATCATGTTATTGTGTGGTCGCTTATGCTGATACTTTGGGCTAACAAAAGGAAAAGACTAAACAAAAGGTAATATTTTATATTGTGTCATAGTTTAAATATTCCTTTTTTTCTAGGAGAGATACACCTTAAAATAGATATGTGAAAATAGGCTGCTATTTCAAATATTTATTTCTTCATATTTTTAGCAGTGTAAAGACAAGCTGAGATAATTACCATGTAAGTAAACCTTCTATGACATAAGTGATAGATATATTTTGACATAATATACTGTAAACACAAAGCCAGAAATTACAAATAAATAACCTTTATTATTATATAATTAAATATATAATTAGATAATTAAACAATACATCAAAGATATTTCATGCTATTTTAATTCCATAAAACTGAAAAATGGCAAGAAATCAGTATTCCGACAATGATTACTAAATGGGGGTGTGTGGGTTTGTGTGAAATCGAAAGAGCGTAAATGTGATAATGAAGCATTATGAATCTTGATTGCTATGGAAACAAGCAAGAAAGGGCACACAGCATGTGCAAATCCAGAAATGGTGCCAACATTCAACACCGGACGAGCGGGCACATACGTGGCACGTGCAGGCGCCTTTCCAAGGTGCCTATGTCTGTTACATGAAACTAGTGAAACGTGCTTATGCTTAACAAATTACATTCATACCCATAAACCATGAACAATTATAGAAGACAAAAGCAACCCTGTCGAAAGTGGCCTTTTCCCACGCAGATCGAATGTGGAGCTATACTTATCTCAGATCTCTGTCCCCACTTTGCTCTCATCACTAGAGTTCTATGTCAAGGAAACGTATCTCACCTTACCTCACTACAGCAGGTCAGAAGATCAGAGCATAGTGTAGAAATACAAGTCCAGCACCAGTTATCAGAAGATTTTTTTTTCTTTCTTGTCACTTAATATAGTTTGTATACACTTTCAATGGAAATAGTAAATAATACCATCTGGTCTGGGTTTTATGAATAGGAGTTTACATAATTAAAAGTTAACTGATCTGCCAAAGTCTTCCACTGGAATTTATTCCCAACGGGCATTCAGACACCACAAGGACATTCAGCTGCACAAAAGCAGTGTAATGCAAGTTAGGTTGAGCCTGCATTATACACATTTGTGCTTGTAGCACCCAACGTTTATGTCTATTGTTTATAAGCTTGAGGCATGTTTTCAAGGACTGTGTGATAAAGGATAATGAACTGCACAACATCAACTTGGTTCATATTAACAGAAAATGTTAAAATGATGTAAGGATACCTATTTGATTCATCTAATTAGACATACAGCAGCCCACATGTATAAATACATACTGAATAAAGCGTCTTTATAGTTAAAAACTTAATATTACTTATGTCCTACAAATGTGTCAAACATATTATGTATATAATGGCAAGGTATGCAATTATTGCTGACAATGAACAATTTCCCCCTAAATTCACATTAAACCTGATTTTTAAATTAAGTCAGAGGATATGCAAGCACTGCTTTCCTGACTGCTACACATAAACATTAAATATTTTTTAGCCAGTAAAATTATCTCCACTTCTCCAAATAAAACTGGAACAAACTGTATACGTATGAATCCTGTTTTTAATATAAGAATGAAATCCAGCATATTCTGAGAAAGGCCCATCTGAAGAAGGTGCCACCCATTACAAATATTGAACAGAAGATAAGTTATTAGTTTAGACAAGCTGCAATAGAAATAAAATGCCTTATTTCCCTTGTTCAATGTCCACAAAAAATGTCTTCCAGTCATGTGAGCTGTGCGCATGTGTGTGCCTGTGTGGGCATGACCGTATGTATTTTCTCAGTATGTGTGGGGGGGGACTGGGGGTGGGGTTGTCACCAGACTCCATGAATTTGCTAGAGATCCAGCCAGTATTTATTTCTGCTGCCGACTGTGGAATCAGATTGGCGCAATGGGATTAAATATTGCCAATCGATTTGCACCTGGAATATTCAATGTTTTGTCGCATCGGCCGATTCAAGATAAATGTATAATATACTGTTGATTATATGTTTTGAGCATATTATAAACAATACTAGCCAGACTGGCCTATTTTGCACATTTTTTTTTTAAAAAAAGGATATATATGAAATTAAAAACCAGAATCTGAGATGCAGAGGAAGGAATATGGGGTATACTCTCACAAAAGAGAAAATTCTTACACATAAAGACAGGGGGCAGGGGATGATTCAGATAAATGGAATAGGCTAGCAAATTCCACCATCATTTCCAAAGCTAGACCTTTGACTCATTCTTTAAGAAATAAGACAATTTTTAGCCACGTTCAAGTGTTCAGCTAGATATAAATGTGCAGTCATTCTTCCATCCTTGGCTATTCCAATGTGTGCTTATTTCAGCAATCATTCCTTGGAGAAATATTTAGAAAAAACTAGATAACCCAGAGGTGTCATTTTACATTTTGAATATGTCCTGGCTTTGTGAATTGAAGCAGAATGGTATTGAATATTGCAGGGTAAAAGATCGTGGATTGTTTTCATTGTCAGGACTATATAAGAAAAAGGCAAACTATAAGAGGGAACATTTTTAATTGCATCTTTATGTGACGCTGCTTGATAAAAAGTAAAGCAAATGTAATTGTGCAATAAAAAAAGAATCTGACATTCCACTCTAAATAAAGTGGTATATTACATGAGCTCCCACATGTCTTCTACTGCATCCCATCAGAAACTTTAAAAGACAAAACTGTGAGACTCTTACCTAGTTTTTCCACTGTCGTATTGAGGACAATTATTAATTATGCTCTGTGGATTTCTTTATAGCTGCAAACACTATTGTGAAAACAATTGTGTAACAGATGTACAGAACATTAAGAAGATGGCAAAAGCCTGCCTCTGTCTCATTGCTGATTTCCTGTCTAGAAACTTTGAGGTGGGATCTCTCCACTGAGGCTTCATTTTGAGACAGTTCTCTCAGCCACGGGAGACACTTTCCACCAGTAATGATGGCCCAAAGTGTCAGACATTGCAGCAGTCTAAATATATGATTAAACAAACCCGTGTACATGCACAACATACGGGGTGCTTAAAGGCGTGTAATCAGAGAAGTGTACACCTAAAGATCAGAACAGATTGAAACTACACAGGAATTATTTATTACAGGAACCACAGGATGAGGCGGTACTGCTCCTGCCGCTACAGCTGCAGTGTTAATACAAAGGCAAAGTTTTAAAAGCGTCTGGAAAAACAGCAGAAAAAGGAGGACGTTATGGACAAGGTGTATAAATAAAAATCTATAAATGCATCCTTTCTTTAAATACATGCCATAATATGAAATTGGGGCACATCTGTATGTAAATGCATACAGATGCATATGTGGCTTATATTGAGTCATTTTCAAAATCTGCAGTGGGATTTTTAAAAAAGAAAAACCTGTATGTTGTCAGGTCAGTTTTACAACATCTTTGATAGTTTTAGTAACTTATGTCCCGATGATATGACTATATCAGTTTACTTAAAAGCAAAACAAAATTTTAAAAATCACAGAATAAATAAAGAGTGGCATAACTGCCTATAAACCTGATTGCATTTTCAATTACACTGTCAATAGCATTTGCTGCAAAGTAGTTTGCAAAGATTTCTTGTGGCTCATTGACAGTCTGTACAGGCAGAGCTTAATATATTCTCTTCTGTTTTGTTTCTTCAATGTTCGTTAAGCAAAGCCCAAACTCAGGCCTTCATCCGCCCCGCCTCCCACCATCGCCTTCCAGGCATGGATAGGGTTTTGATGGGAAGATAGTATGACAGTCTTGGCTTCTGTGAACACAGCTGGCACAGTTGATGCCAAAAGCCAGATCCAGTTGTAATAAGATCAGGAGACACTTGTTCCTCAGCACTTCTCTCCTGTCAGGTTCCCACCGGCTTGCGAGCCCCTCCACTCCCGTCTGCGAGTTGGCCTCTAATGAGAGACCCAGGACAATGCTGCCATTGTAGCTTCTGTTTGCTGCCTCACTCTGTTTACCCAAGCGGTGGTTCAGCCTGAACTCTGCCATTAATTACTTGTAGAACCACTAATTAACTCTGCTCTCCATTCCAGCACAAAGGGCCATTGAGCCACTGAGGAACCCACTTGCTCCCACTACTCTTCACACCCTGCCCCTACGCTTCCTCCTCATATCGGGCTAAGTCCTCATCTTCATCTCTAATGCAAAAGCTTTCCCACTCTGGTTAGCCTGAGAAATACCTGTGCATAACAAATCATGGCATGGCAGTGGCGTCCAAAATATGAGTGTGAGAGAGAGAGACACACAACTGCCATGACTGGGAAAAGAGAGGTATAGAACAAAAGATTATGCATCAAAATTGTATTTTCTTTCAAATGACCTTGATAATTCAAGACAAAACTAATTTTTTATTAATATTTTTCTCTTTCCGTGTGATGTATGGCGTCTATTTGTAAGATGTCAGAAAAGGCTTGTGGTACCCTTCTTAAATCAAAGAAAACAAGCAATAAAATACTGTAGTACAGCAAGCTCTTCAAAGTACTACATTTGCATTAAGGAATTCTGAGTTCTTTATCCTGTCACATCTATGCATTACTTACAATGCTGATGAATATGGTAACAAGCAGTATGCAAACATCATGGCAGCAGGCATCATGAATATGCATAATTAAATAGGGACGGGTGCAATTTTTCTGGATTATACGACGTGACATTTGTAGGGCAGAAGCATACGTCAATGAAAGCGGCCCTGACAAATACATAATCCCTTTCTGCACATTATAACATTATACAGGTTATACAGGTCTTTTGTAATATGCAAAGAAATAATAATAAGATAAAGCTTACAACTATGGGCATGCAGAACCTGATGGCAAACTGTCCTTGTGAGAAATAGAAGTAAACTCATTTGCAAAGCATATTTGCAGCCCAGGATCTTCTTTACTGAGAAGAACTGTCTGTTACAAACAAATATTTTGGCACATATTCTGTAAGAATCTCATATCTTTTTAAACCCATAAGCCATATAGATGTAAGCATTCAAAGGTATGAAAAATAATGCAGCACATTGTCCATGAGTGGCTTAATCTCTGCCCCGGGGATCCTTCTTCTAGAACATTTCAGCTACTTCTTCTTCTTTATGGTAACAAAGCAATCTACCAGCAATCTTGAGTACTCAGTAACAGCCAGGCAATCTTCAATACCCAGTAGCTAGCAGACTAAATAGTGTTCCCATGTTTTAATATGTTATTTGAACTGATTGTTAAACTTAATTTTAGTCTCCCTCAGAAATCATACTGGCACACCCAACAAGTTCATCACAGTACAGTTTATAAGCTTATGAAGTATTCCTTAAAGATGATATGCCTAATTATATGCCTTTATACAATCAGAGAACAAAAATCAGGTTCTTAGAAATAGGTTTATAGTTGCATTGATACATCAAACAGTGCCCATTCTTACGTGACATTTTTTATGATAGTTGACAATGCAAGCACAATACTTTTCGCCTTGTTGTTGACAAACACAATGTCTAAAGCACACAGTGTACACACCACGCCAATTAAAGCATTTTAATATAATGTCAAAATAATGCAGTCATATATACGTATGTTTGAATCTCATGTTGTTCTGAAACTGCAGACATGCTTGCACATGGAAGATGGAATATATTTTTCATCAATATGAATGGATTTTTGTGCAATTATATTTAACATGGTACAACATCTAAAATATATGGTGTTTAAAGTTTTTTCTTGTATTGGAGCATGTACTTGGAGAGCAAACATAATATGTTTTATATTTAGAAAAATCATATTTCTGTTACCCCAAGAGGTCATGCCAATCCATGCTGGCTGCATGTTGGAAATTAGGTTTCTTGTGGTTTTATGGCAGATGATGGGAAAATATTCTGTGAAGATCTAATAAAAGTCACTGTATGTATGTGAGCCACTGACAAGCGGAGACAAATTCCCTGTGTTTGTGAACATAATTGGCCAATAATCCTGATTCTCAAAAAGAAAATCAAACTGATGTATTGACCTAAATATACTAATCTGTGAAATAAAGTCCTTTTATAAATATCGAATTGCATATGATCCAAAAGTATTCATTGCCTGGGAGAGGTAAGCAAGAAGTTAGGTTGTAGGGAGGAAGCAGCTGTGAGATTTTTATGCCTGCACAGAATTTATGTGGGTATACAGGACGAATTGAAAGGAAAAATATGAGTAATAACATAGACGGTATAAATAAAACTGTATGATGCTAACAAAATACAGCTAAAAAATATTTCTCACCAATAATACAGATACTATACAGTGCTATTATACACATAACACTATTCAAATATTAAAGCCAAGGACAAGTAAATGTTTTTTTTTTTTGTAACGATTATGCGTGCACACACATATGCTGTTTTATCTATAAGTGGTTGGGGGTTCACAAACCATGTAATACATTTCAGGTATAAATCCTCCATGAATACCAGTTGGGTCTAATCCCTGAGATTGTGCTGCATGCAAATGAAATCTGGAGGATCCCCTAGCCTCCAAGTCGAAGAGGCAGCCAATTTGCTGGTGCTGGCATACTGTATGTACTTTCGGCTCTCGGTCTCCAGCTGTCCCCTCCTCCATTTGTACCCTCACCCCCTGCCTCTGCCGTCTGTATGTTAAGGACCATACCACATATAAACCAAGTGAACATACTACTGATAGTACCCTGGAAATTAACTTCACATTTGAAGCAGGGGAAAAAAATTCAAAGCTTGCAAAAAAAGAGGCATAGATAACGCAAATCCACTCCAGACCCACGCGACACAGAGGACGTCAGGCAAGCTTTAAAGTTGACAGTGGATGCCTGCAGAAACAGAATTCTCACCCCATCCTCAGGGAGACAGGTTTTTTTTTTTTTTTTTTTTTTTGTCATTTTCTCCCACAGAGAAATTTTGTCCTTGCATTTTCACATAAAATTGAGCACATCTGCTGTTCTCTTACTGCTCTATTATAACTGTGATGAGCAATAGCGAAGTATTCAATCCTGAACCATAACCACAATCGAAAGGCACAAAAAAAAAAACTGAAAGAACCCGCCATCATAGACATGCAAATCAACACAAAGATATGTCTTAGTAGTGGAAACCGTTCACCTCATTAAGTCGCCCGAGCTACCCCCGCCCCCAAAGCTGCTCGGCCCCCCTCCTCATCCCTCCACAAATGTCAACGGAGGCGGCATCAGTCACGAGGCGGCCTGCGTACCAAGGGCTTGCACGCCAGGCTGGCGTCCCAGGTCTCGCAGCCACTTTCTCTGCAGCTCACCAGACGGCGTTGCCGCTCTGTGGACGGATGCATTAAGGCTCTGATATGCAGATTATGCTGCCGCATATTAATAAATCATTAAGGTTGGGTTTAATGCTGATGGTCTGCCACAAACGCTCACTGAGCCCAGTCATTGTCTGGTGTCAGTGTCTTCTGCTATCGCCCCGGGTGAGGGCTGCCGCTGCTGCTGCAGATCTGCCATTAGACATGCAGGAATGTTAACGGTATTCTGCATTATTGTAAGTGTCTGCCTGCATCCCTCCATCCCTCCTGTCCCTCATTGTGCAGGGGCCTCAACATATTGTGGCTGCCGCGAGGCCCCTGCTCATGTGCCGCACACCCAAAAACACATCATTCCCATGGCAGCAGACGCGCCATTTTAACGTTCCATTCCCTTTCATGCGGTGCTACAAACAAATCATTGATCTTTATGGAAATATATACAGCACTAAAAAAATACATTGTTTTCCCAGTGAATTAAATGGAAGAAAGAACATACACAAGCAGAGACGCGCTGCTGCGTTTAAGTACCTGCGGCTTACACAAAGACCCCATCCACAAATAAATATGTACTTACTTCCAATAATGAAAACACCGTCCTGCATCATTATTGCGAGATTACATTTTATTTTGTACTTTGTCCAAATTTTAAAGCTATCAACACATTATTGGCAGTACAGATAGAAGAAAAGATTTGCCTTGGATCAATTTGAATTTAAATACAACACAGAACTTTCTAGAGCTCATTATCCTGTATTACCATTTTTAATGATCAACATTAGTACTAACAACATGTCAGCTGTGTGCTGAATTCAACACCCAAAGGACAATAATAAAAAATAGGTTAATGGCTTATGTTACAGACTCTCTGACAAATATAAACATTTTCGAATGTTGTATGATATCAGATGGTTTAAATGTTTGGTTGTTTATATATATATAATGTAAAGGTGTTATCCTATTGTCTTTTTTTCGGACTAATTTCATTTCAAAAACATATATCACTCACCCCCAGTGTGTCACCCCCAGGAAGTCAAGAAAGGAAAAAAAGGAACACAGAATTACTTTGCTCATTTGCAGACCTTTGGGGTGGGACATTTAAATGTTTTTCTAATATAGGTGTGGAATAGAAAATTACCTGGATTACATTTAAAAATAATTGGTTCAGGACTTGTATGGGCTGATGGTCGTCATTTCCCCGCATGCTGCAAGCATGTTGCATCCAATTGCATGCTTTTATTTAGCAAATTTTACAGATATCACTTTAAGACAACGTTACGTAAAAATTTCCATTGTACAGTGATATGGTATGCATTGATATCTGGATTTTCATATAACTGAACTAATAGTTTCATATTCGATATTCAAGTTTGCAATATGTGATCATAAAAGTCGTGAAATATCCAAAAAACAAAATTATTATTTCTCTCTCCATTATTGTAAAACTATTGAAACATAGTGCAGCCAAGAGTTAGCTAACACCTTTTCTGATCAAGGAAAACTTTTACATAGCATACTATTCCCTTGCATTTAAGTACAGAATATTACAACAAGTAAAAGGAAGTCAATCAAATCAGGACTTATATTTGTGTGGAGAATGGGTGACATTTCAAAATGCTCTTATAGCCAAGGTGCTTGATATGTTTACACACAGCAGTGTAATTATACTGCATGTAGCTTCTTTCATCCTAATGGAAATTCCTTAAGTTCAACACGTAGATCTCAAACGGTCCAATTTATGTGCAATAAACTGTACCTTAGGTATTTCTTACTTACTAATAAGATGTCCGTTAATTATAACTGCAAAAGTACTGCAATGTAAATCAATGTGACCATGGACCTTTTTAATACCTTTATTGTTGCTGTCAGTATTCTCATGGAGACCATTATTGTGATAGATGTGATAGACTTATTCTATGAAGGGCTATAGTCAGCTTCACTAATTTCAACACTGTCATTTTTGGGAACCTCACAAATTTTAGCTGATAAGGGTCTTAAATTCCAAAACCACAAAAACAATATTAGCCTCAGAATATAGGAATTAGATTGTTGGAAATAGCATGATAATATACAGTGAACCACAACTGCATACATTTTAAAAACAAAGAACGCCAGACAAGTTTAATTTCCCGTGCATTAAATGTAATAAATGGAAAACAAAACTTCATTAAGAAGCCTCTGTATATTATTAGTGACCTTCAGAGACAGTCTTGTCCAGTATTTTGACCAACTCCTGTACTGTGACAACAGATGCAAATGCATGCAAAACCACATTCAAACGCAAAAATGTATCAGGGTTTTCATAACATTAGACCCTCAACTCACCTAACTGTTGTCACTGTTGAGGGAAATGTTTAGATGGGTCTATTTTGTTCTTCTCTTCCAATGAGCCATCACCCTTTCCTTGGCTGCAAGCACCAAATGAAAGGCTTAAACACCATACTTTTAAAATGCAACCTATAGGCTATATGTCACCTACAAACAAATTTCAATTGGCATACTTTTTGCACAGAAATTTTATCTTTCCCAATAGGTCTTCTTGTCATTTTGATATTCGTTTTCCACTTATGGCACCAAGGCAGTCTCAAAATAATGGTTAATATCAGATATTACAGCCTCCTGGCTAGCCATGAATAGTGTGCACTGGAGATAAGTCATCTAAAAAGGTTTGTGGTTCTCCATGACCAAAAATATTGAACTTTTCAATGAAATCCCGTTTGGCCATTTACTTTAGACTTTAACTCACATTTTGATAAATGCACAGGTCACAACCACTATACAGCACAATAATATTCATTTAATTCCACACTTCGCACGCAAACACACTTCATAAAATAAAAGGATCTAAGCTACAAACACCTAAAAACAAATGCTTTCAGAACATGACCATACAGATACATATTTCAAGAAATAGTTACAATTGTCAGTGTGCTTTTATTGAAGTGATTTTAAAATAATAAAAGGCTATTATATTTTTCAGCACTTGATACTTATATGCACCAAAAATAACGTGCTACTTTATTATTATGGTGGTTTGTGGCATATGCATGTATAAATAAAAATGTGGAAATAGTCAATGCAAGCTGAACGTGCATTTTGTAGTTGGCAAACAACGGCAACGATTTCTGAGACAAACTGACGAATGAAAAACTAAATTACTTTTCCATATACTCTGCAGCCATCGATCTGAATTCAGACGTATGCTCACCCATGAGCAGAAATATTGCAGCACATCTGTTTATCAGCAAAAATGAATCAAAGATGACAGGGAAACTATGCTATACTACAGTTTACGCTCACCCTCACTGCTGGCTGTACATCAGACAGTGGATGATACTCAATACAAGCATTAAAAAAATGAAGATTCTAAAATATAATGCTCCTACTTGATGCTCCTATGAATCCTGTGAATTAGCCAACAGTGAGAATTAAATTGCAGTTTATGTTAGAACATGGTACAATGCAGAACATTGTGGGTGGTAATGATTATGCCAGTTTAATACTTTGGATCCCTGATCCAGCTAAAACAGCCAGTATTATTGCAGGTTTAAAGCAGTATGTATTTCATGAATGTAGTGTCAAGGTGAATGATAACCTCCAAAAAACACACACCTCATTATATTAACTATTGCAGCATGATAGATATGGTCCCATTCATCAATCTGGATAAGATAAAAGTTAAAGCAGAACAACATAACTAATAAACAACTAAAGAATGGAAAACAGAGAGGTGGGTGCTGTAGAATATTCTTATTTCCGTATAACAACAAAGACCTTGCACGAAAATATTTCAAGAGACCGTCACAGGACTAAGAGCTGGCTTGAAGGTGGGGCAGACCTTGGTATCAAGAAAGGTTAGAAAAGAAAAGATGAGACAGGAGTTGTGACATAATGATTTACCTGAATGTTTGTGTTATGTGTTTCACATAACCCAGACTGTATGTATCAGTATATTGTGAGGTCTTATGGTGAAGACTCTCCACCACCCAGGCCTTTCCTGTGTGGCCCGTCTCATCATATCTCATGCAAGTCCCTCATCAGTTATGGTTTTTGTTGCACATGTGCTAGACATTGCATTTTAATGACGAATGGCAAGGATAACTGTAGCTTTCACCAGCACTGACTTAAAACACTTAAATTTTGAGAAGCCACAGATAAACACCAATGAAGATGGGCATTGAATAGAAATTAAAACAGAATACATACAACTCATCAAATGTCAGATTTCTTTAGAAGACATTATTAGTTATACAGGATATAAATATATCACACAGAATACATACACAAATGGTGAGTACATTACTATATGTGCCATGATGTAGCTAAAAAAATATTCGAACAAAACACCGCATCACATCGGGGATAAACTATTACTATCACAAAAATAAATATAACCCTCTGCGACCTGAAGTGCACACAAGGTTTAAAGGCAAAAATGTTTATGTGATGTGTCAACATTCATTCCCCAAGACAGTAGTTCACAATAAGCTCAAAACACTGAAAAGTAGGCCTCAGTGTTTTACCGTATGTCTTCAATGACACTTATCTCAAATGTGACATAAGACAAGGCACTTACAGTCAATGCATTTATGACAAGTGATGCCTGAGACATGCAAAAATTTAATTATACTCTAAAATTTCCTGCCTCAGCAGTCTAGGGTGCGTTTCCTGATGCAGCAGCAACTTTCACCTTGTGAGCCGTCACCTAGCATTTTATTCCATGTTTTTATTAGTACTCTTTATTTTGGCGCTCTCTTACTCATAGTGTCTCACACACAAACACAGTTAAGGGTAAGTGTCTGAAAACCTGCTAATACTTGAAACAAAATCAGCTGACATAATATGCGGAAATAAAAATGCATGACAGCTACATTTCTGCAACAGTTCACAAAATCGAGCTAAAAATATGGTGCCACATTTTTCATGCAGCTCCAAACATACAATGCTATTATAGGAAGCCAACACCTCACTGATGCAAAGCTAGCCCTTCTTTGGTAAAGCCATATATCACATATCTGTAAAAAAGGAGATGAAGTCCATTCTGACAGGTAAGTTCCAACAATGGCAACATATTTAATTACATAACATAAATATAAACTATTTATATTTTCTTTTATGTGATTGTTATGTGGAGTAACTGAAGGTGATAGATAATACAAGGATGGAGGATATTAAAATGTCCTCAGTTTCCACTGGAAATGCACTGGCATTGTATCACCATTGTACGTTATCCACTTCCACCCTTAGTTATCTACCCTTTTCCATTCTAGAAGCTTATGAACTGTTAAATTAAAGCAGAACTTGAAATTCAGATTCTGAACAAATGAACTTTGGGGGAGCAACAAAAAAATGAATAGTGCGACGTGTTTTACAAAGAGCAAACAAACGGCTATTATACTGAATTATGACATAAAAAATAGAATAAACTGCACAGTCCCAAGCTGACTGTTAATCATACAATGGCAGAGACAAACATGCAAACATCTATTTAAAATTAACCACGATACTCTTTTTTTATTAATTTCATTGGTTTAATCAGTTTAATCAAGCTTTTATTGATGATGAAATATTATTTTAATATTTCATAAAGCAGACCATTCCCTAGCTGGTATAGAAACACAATTAGCTGTCCCATACCTAGTATCAAAAATAATTAAATATCAATAATTCTCAGACCATTTAAAACAACAATTCAGCAGATTTTAAAAAGTATAGCAACAGCCCCCCACGCCCCCCAGGATTTTGGACATTAAAAATATATATCCAGTGCTGATCTGATTAAAAAAACAGGTGCAAATAATGCACAACCTTAAACAGAAAACAAATCAAGAATAGCTAATATCTGGTCTGAGACACACTATTCAAATGATCAGTTTCCGCAATTGTCGATGAAATTAGTGTGAATGCAACATGGAATACGGCCAGATGAATAAGTAAGGAAAAACACTAAGTCATACATAAGCCACCAGAACTCTTGTATGTTCATACGACTGCTTAGCCGCCATCAAAGGACAAAGGTACACACATGTGTTTGCAGACAGCATGGCAAATGGTGCCATGAGCAAAACCATGCATGTGACAGCAAATGAGGGAATTATGCCTGTATATGTGCCATTTGGTATGCATGGATGGCGGTGGTAGTAATTAAATAATAGCCTTTCACAGCATGGTCCCTCATTGTTTACTGACACATGCAAACCAGGCAGACATTTTAGGTCTATGCCGTCACATTGACTGCTGCAAAGCCTTAAGATGGAGGCACCGTAAAGAAATGTTGACTCTCTAAGCAAAGTATCACATTTATTTTCTCCTTCACTCTCACAAGGTGATTTTAAAATAAATGTTAAAATTTTCAAATAATAAAAAGGTATGCACACACGAGTCCTTCTTCTCATGGAATGTATAATTAATATATTTATAAAATAATAATAGAGTTGATGCCTGTTAAACCATCCTTATTTCCCTTTCACTTTTTGATCTTCATGTAGTAATTATGTATAAGTACCTGTCTATTTTAAACATTTCTATAAGTGGATCCTTTATTATTTATTGAAATCCATATTTAAGGTGATACATTTCTAATACATTTGCAACATATGAATATAGAAACATCTATTTTACTGCTAATGGCAGTCGGTGCCAATGGCAAAATTCATTTGTCACTGATATGTGACTGGAGGGCGAGGGTTAGTTATCAAAGCTATTTTCAAAAAGCACTGAAATTGTAAATTCAGCAAAAGAGATTCACTGTGACTCTTCAACAATAAACAAATAAACATTTAATAATTAAATATAATGGTTGTGAAATGCAGATTTCAAGTCTGGCAGACATCCACACCTTTAAAAGCTAAAAGCAGCCTGTAGCAGTACAAGTGATTATGTCAGGCTTTGCAGTCTGGCTATAAATTCAGGTGTAACTCAACACGGACTGAAGTAATACAACATCAGTGAAAGTGTTTTCTTAATACACTGTAACTTGAAAATGTGTTTTCATTTTTAAACGTGCATGATGCATTGCTATCTGGTTATTTATAACACATACAAATAAATGATGAATTGATATGCAATATATTATTTAGATGTCGTTCACAAAATGGATTTCAGTATTTGAAAAGCAATTAATTTATTTTTCAGATGGATATTTACATAATAAAGTGAAGTGGCTCAATAAAATGTCAAACACTCATGTTTTTTACTACTTTAACAATATAAAATCAATCATAAAGAAAACCCTTAAAAATAGACTAACAGTCAGTAAAAATTATGATTGTATATGCTAAATCAATTTCCTATATTACCAATGTAAGGTACAAAGAACTCTTGGCAAATAACTCAAAGAACTCCAAAAATTACAATGAAGATATTGTTGTCATCTGGGGGTTAAATACCAATGGTACAAGAGGTGAAATCATAGCAGTATGTTTTTAAGTTATAAATCAGATTGTGTAAAAACTTCGATCCAATTTCAGAAAACTGCTAAAATCTATGAAATTAGTATAAAACAAAAAGAAAGAAAGAAAGAAAGAAAAAGAAAGAAAGACAAAGAAAGAATGAAAGAAAAAGAAAAGGAAGGGAAATTTATGATAACATCTTGGGGAACAATAAATAAGTTTTAGAAATATAAAAACATTTTTATACAAAGAATGAACCATCTAGCAACATGCAGAGAGCCCATTCACCCAAGATGAGAGGACTGAAGGAAGACAAGCGATATAGGCACAGCATGGACACTCAGTAATCCCCCCTCTAACCTACCAGAAGTTTAAATGGCCGTGCATGATACCATTAAATGGCTTTCCACAATTTTAAGATAATCTGGACCTTTCCTCTGTTAATTTGTTCTTTAGGGACCCTTATTAAGAGTATGCTACCAATATAATATTGTTTCAGAAAAATAAAATGCTATACGGGTAAGAGTGAATATGTTTGAGTGAAATTAAACACTACATTATTCTAAAACCATTTTCCTGCAGCAAGGGTACAGAGAAAACAGGTGACACAATAGGCCAGAGCACATGAATCATAATTATTGATCTAGGATTATTATGGGTGGTGCTGATACTGCACATATTTTGAACCTGATAAACTTAAAGACAATACAGAAGGTTTGCCATCAGATGAGTTTTGATTTAGGAAATCACTCCTACTGGTCATCCAAAGTGAACCCAGGGTGTACCCCAGTGCCCTGTGCCACCTGAGATATGCTCCAGAGCCCCTTGTGTCCATGACTAAGATACGCAGCTAAAAGATGGATGGAGGGAAAACAGTCATAGATGTACTGAATATAAACAGGCTTTTGGCAACTTGTTCTTCCTCTGCACCAGTTAAGAACCAGATTCTGTGCTTTACCCAATTACATACACAAGAAAAACTAACCTACTCCGGTGCTGCTGATGCAAGGGTGCACACTGTGAGCTCATCTCCTGTTACCATGGCAACACCAATTGGAGGAAAAGCCCTCTACAAGCAATAAAGTAGACCCTGAACAGAGTGTGTGTAAAAATTCTCACAGCTTGTTTAACATCTGCATCTTTTCTTTTTTTTACTTTACAGAACGCATGCTCCCAGTCATCCTGTTGCTACTTACTTGAAACTGAAGGTTACTGTGTTCATAAAGGCAGGTTAAAAATGCATCAAAATTTGTCAAAAACAGTCTAGTTCAAACTTTTATCAGCCAGATAGGGCACAGGTTTTATCTCTATCAGGTCTCTGTACTACAACAGGATATCGGCACAATAAATGTTTTCATTAAAAAAGTGCCTCCTTATTTCCAAAAACATTTCTGGTGACAACAAAACAGAACTTCCCCCTGACATTCGGGCAATCGTGTCATCAATAGCTGACAAATTTTACTGTTCTGCAATACTGCTACATTCCTCCCAATATGTGACAGTAATAATGAATGGGCATTATTTTTCAGGTTTGTGCTAAATATGTAAAGGTCTATTTTTGTGGGGGATGACTGAAGTCAAATTAATAAATGTTGGGAGGAATCCGTCACCCCCACACCCCCCGGTTTTTACGCGCCTGGTTAGATGCCTGTGAGGGGCTATAACTCCATTCCTTATTTCCCATAATTTCCATTAAAAATTTACACCAAATAACGATTAACATGTTTGAGAAGACACACCTTTTAGTTTCTTGAACTATTTGAAAATCCTAATATTGCAATTCAAGATGTTGCACTAATTTTGGTATAAATACCAATTTCTGACATAAAATATGTATTACCATAAACCAACTGCTATTTATGATAAACAAGAAAACCACTCAACTGTAACAGTGCATCTAAAACCAACTATGTAATCCAGCAAAGTACACCATTCTTAAAGCATTCTGTGATGCATTATATCAGCTATTCTGCAGTTATGCAGCATGAGCCTCTTCAATAGAGAGAAACAGAATGTTTGCTCAACCATTGTAAAAATAAAAAACACGTCACAATGACTACTCCCATCTCTGTGGCTATGCTGTCCTACAGATCACGTGACAATAATGGCTTCCTAAGACTGTACATATGGCACAAACAACACAATTACAGTTTACCTTATACACAAAAAACAAGGCAAAAACATCACACTTCCATAACAGCAAATTACACATGTTGCAAAATTTAGAAAGGTCTGACCCAGCATCGAAGACAAAGCATATTTTCATATCCTTAGTGCCGTTCTATTTATGAAGATTTTAGCTGAAGAAAACTCTCCAAACAGGCACATGGAAAACATGCTTAGATGTCAATAAACAAATGTATCCTACATGAATAATTTCAAAAGAGTTTACCAACTACATTGTCATGCTTATTACACCAACTGACCTATAGGCTATATAAAATATATCCAAACGTGTTTATTTCTAATAATATACTAAATATGTTACAATTGAATCCAGTCTTCCTGGCTAGATAACTTCAGACTAGAAAACAATACCTTGCCTGTATCCTATAAATAATATGACACTAATCAAATCCTGTTGCTGGACAAAAGTGTAAATAAAGAAACATTTGTATTTGCACCAATTAATAATAACTTCACCAAAAACGACTTCCAATTCTTGGTATTTATTATAGGCCTATTCAAATACATAACAAAAAAATCCCGAATGATTAACGTGCAATTTGTATAACTGTATTTGTGCTTGAGTTTAAAAAAGTCATATTAAAAGATAACAGTAAGAATGCCATTGCATCGTGAAAACCGTTGCAAAACTTAACATCCAATAAAAAGGTATGCTTTTTTTATTCCGAGCCACTGCAATGATATTCCTCTACTGCGAAATATAAGATTTGGTGAGCTATTTGCAGACTTTAAGGTTTTCTTTACAATACGCTGACATTTACTGCAGGCCCAGTCACGAAAACAATGTCACCATTCACAGGCTCGCGACGAAGATTTCAATCGACTTAACCGGGCACAAAGAAACTTAGTCTTTCACTGGTTAGCCATATTGTGTTCTCAAATTTTCTCTCAGCAAATGTATAATGACCCGGCATTGTACGCCAGCTTAGACAAGGACCCGAAAAAGAGACACTAGTTTTGTCTGACGGTGTGAGAAAGTCGGGGTGGGACCTTTTCTCCCAGATGGTGTTAAATTCAGATGCTTTTAACATTGGACTTGAATCCTTTACGCTGCTGTGGGCAAGAGGTGGCCCAAAGTTCATCCTACTTAACATAAATTTCTAGTTCAAAAATGCAAAGTTAACCAAGATCTGCCACTGAGTTCACCATATTTATTTTCCAGAACAGCCATGAGTATCAAAATAACGTTGTGTGTTTTACACAGACGCGATCGCGTATAGTAATTTAAGTTTAACGTACACAGTGTGGAAATATGTGATCAGTAACGCTGGCAAAGCTTGTTAAGCTTTTAACACTGTGACAAAATATAAACAAATCGAATTTAAAATACTGACCTTACGTCAAGTGCCAGATACCACAAATCATTATAAAACAGTAGCACCAGCAGTCGTTAAATACGGTTTAATGGTCTTAACTTGTCGTAGTCAATGGTAACCTCCACAATTTCGAGATAATAGACTAAAATACCACCAACCTTAACTCTGAACTAGACACTACTGTTTAATGTATATAACCAATCGAGTACTTCTGGCATAATGAACCAATTCCTGGATACTCAAATAATAATAATAATAATAATAATAATAACGCAGTGAACATAAGCTGTTTGTCTCTGACTAAGTTACTAGGAAAACAAAGTCCAGTTTAACCAGTAAGGCTCTACAGGGCCTGGCACGTGCCTTCATGTCAAAAGCTGTTTACTTATCTCCAAATGCATCTCCTTTCTAATAATTATGTATGTAAATGTCACCGTTTCAGTATACATTATATAGACATTCATTTTTTCTAGTTGTCAGTAAATCTGAAATAAAAATCGGTACAATTTAGCAGTCTTATAAGGTAGATCAAGTAAAATACTCCTTTGAAATCGCTATAAAAAACCCAAGTTCGACATCTAGCAGACATTTCTCAGAGAAAACATTTCAAAATATGTATTTCATAAATCTTACTTTTTCGTGTTTAATATGAGGAGCTGCGGTTTTCAGTGATGAATGAGCAGTCGCCATTAAGATGGAAGCATTTGTGTTAATTGAGTCAACAGGTCGTGTTATAAATTATAACCGGGCATGGTTTTAAAACTAGTTTTTAAAAGAGACGCCTCTGTAAGGCTGGGATTGCCAAGGTTGAGAAAACGTCGAGACTTTAAGTCATGCAGATCGGTCTGGTGCACTTGATGTTTTTTAATGACCCTACGTCTCCTGCAGCCCAGATCTGACAGCACTGTCTGTCATATCCGCTATGAACACAGAACTGCCACTTGCCCTCGAGCGTGGGAATGAGAGCGTCCAGTCGTTCACATCTCCTGCATTACGTTTAACGGAATCAATTAAGCAAGGCCAGCCCCATATTCCCCACTCCCCATCTCTTTCCCAGTTTTGTCAGCTCTATATACGACCTAATTATTGCAGTTTGGGATGCCAGTGGCGTTTCCTGGATAGACTCGATCATGCCTGAAAAAGGGGAGGCGCACACGTGGGTTCCTCCCGTAATTGTCTGTTTCGTTTTCGATGCTACGACTTTGTGAGACAGAACATGTGGAACTCTTTGTGACAGTTTTCTAATCTGTTTAATGTTTGAAGATATCTTAAACAAATCGCGAACCATTTATTGCATCTTTTCAGCACGATATTGCATTTGGAGCACCGCTGAGTAGAACTAAAAAAAAAAAACCCGAATGCACATGCGTACATGTTAGATGTAAGCATTGAAAATGCATTATCAGATCTACTTAGACAACGCAATCGACAGATTTACATTTTAGCATGTGCGCTTTTTCATATTATTACATGACAAATTACAGAAACAGCAGGCCCATTTTATCATGTAATGTAAACGCACTGAAATGCATATGGTGTGGAATAACCGTCACAATTTTAATATGTTTACCAGTTGCGGAAGTTGCCTTTGAAACACTGATGCCAGGAAGCAGTAACACGCGCTTCAGTTATAGTTTTAAACATCCTTTCAGCACCCGCGATGATCCTGGAAGCAGTTTTTACTTTCGGTTATCTAGCTTTATGAAGACCAACACACTCATACAGCTAGATAACCAAAGATAACAACTAACTTCCCATCCTTCATCGATATTCCTCTCAAAAGTTATGAATCAATGCAATAATAATAATGGTTGTAGTTCCATGTTGGAGAGCCATTTTGCCCAAATGTTCTGAAACAGTTAAAGCCAAGGCAGCTTGAATAACCTTCTCCAAAAATAAAAATATAATTTCAAAATCCCAACATTAGGGCCACGTCCATTTAAAGTTTGGCATGAAGTTTAACTCCCTCTTTCCCCTCCCCAATTCCCAGGACCAAAGAATCCCTAAAGGAAACAGAATTCCAAAAGGACGCATAATTCCACAGAACATACAATATTCGCATATTAATTATAAGTGCTGGGATGCAGTACGAAACAGCTGAGCAATGTGCATTAATCCTTGCAGAGGGCCTGCATTTGCATTGTAAATTGCATCACTCACAAAGGTTCCATTCGCCTCTCTTAAGTCGCGGTGGCATCAGCAATATCCAGCATAGCCAGCCAAGAGGTTATATGAAGAAAAAATCCGGTTCCAGAAAAAAGTACCGAACAAAGATCAAATAGCGATCGTTTGAAATTATGCAGAGATCGTTTAGCCAAACGGCGTAAGACAGGTTGCACGTAAAGAACCGTATGATTTTGGGAGAAATACAGCATTTATTTCACATAGCCAAGAGAGCTGGGAGGACGAAGATGCCGTCCTGCTGGCTTGCCGCTGCCAACGGTCTGAAAGAAGGAAAAAAGGGCCATCACTGAAAGAAGGGGGAGGGGGATTTGCAGTGCCAAAATCTGGACCAACCCGATGAGGTCAAAGGTCTCGATCCGCGGGAGTACACGGTAATGATGATGCCATCAGATGCCTTAAATACACGTTTATATCTATATGTACAAGGGAAAAGCATACTCCTCCCGCCATTATCAACCGCGCTGGAATAATTGCCCTACAAAGCATTCTCGAAAGGCAAAGAAGAAAAGAGGAGGGAGATGAAATTATTTCATAGCCTTAAAATATTCATTTTGTTGCCAATGAAGATCCGTTTTAATATCCAGACTGTCACATAAGTCATTTGGAGGGTGGATAACGTATCGGATCTGAATTTCGTTCTCAGTGTCAAGCGAGTTTCTTTGCTGAGGCATGCAGCCGGGTCTTTTTAGTGGAAAAGCTGCTCCGAATAGTACTGTCAGTCGATGTACGGTAACACTGGCAGTTTTGTTTTTAGTTGTTTGGTTGCTGTAATGAGTTGCAAGCTTATTTAAACCAATAGAGGGCATCGGCAATGGTACTCATTGTCGCATGATCCAGCTGCAATCTCTCATGCAGTACAGCAGCAAACTAAAATGTAAAAATAATCTGAATTTAATCATACACTGTACTATATAGGCTGAAGTATTTGCGTGGGGTCTGTCCTGCCGGCTACAATCATTAATATTAACGTAATATGAACGTTTTTAATATACGTGTGAGAGCGAAAAAGCGCTATGCATGCGAAGTATGCATACATACGATCCGTAATGCCCTTTTAGTTTGTTGGCAATTGAAGAAAAAAAAAACTCTTTAAAGTGTCGTTTCCACCTTAGATTAACCCAACCAAATACGCAATTTAACACTCTAGACGCGAAACCGTTGCACTATTTACGGAGTGAGGCGCGATTATGAATTGCTCTGCTAGTGCCATATTTCATTATAGCGTACTAATGTATATGTGACTAAATGAAGGAAATAGAAATATGCATTCCGGTCTGTATGAAAACGTATACCGCTTTCGAAAAACCTGCCGGCCGGTATGTTTTAGATTGGCCTGTTATATGGACATAAGATATTATACGTCGATGCATTACGAACATATACATGGCAAATTTAATCATATTTCATTTTGCATATTTATAAGTTAAGTTTGAATGTTTTTCATGAAACTGGATCATAACTAGAACATATTTTCCATTCGCAGAACTCAGAGGTGGGGTGATTGCAACTTACTGACGGTCGAATCCACCAACTGAATTATTTCTTCACTCACAAATATTGTGTCCCTGAACCCATTTCAAATTTTGGGACTTTTTTTGCATCTTCCTTTGCAATTAAAATTAACAAAAGCATTGGGTAAGAACTACAGTTGTTGACATAATATGACGAAACACATCAGAAATGCATATTCTTTAAGAGACAACAATATGTAGACAACAGTAGAATACAGGTTAGAGTCGACCAGGAAGAGCAGGTGTATCCCAAATTAAAAGTGCAAATGATCATTTTTAGTGAGGTTGCAGCCTCATTTCGGTTTTCATTGATGCCACTTTCACAATGGTAGACTGAATATCATTACAGAATGGGGAAAAAGGCTCTATAAACTACTGTATATACACCAATGAATTATTCAGTAATGACTTGTAGTGGTTCAAATCATGGCCACGTATTAGTAGCTACATGTTTATACCATTATAGTACTTCTTGTTTGGTATTTCCTGAAATCAAACCAAACATCAAAATGTCAATTAACTGATTATGCACATATTTCAGGACTGTGTATTTCACTTATTTCCTTAAATATGCGATGCAATTAACAAGGGGTTTGTTAAATCACGGCTTCGTGACGTCAGTAAGGAAACGGAATCAATTTCACAGGCGGTAGGCATTTTACTTACAAGCATCAAGCGGCTAATTATTGCACTTTAAAATATATATTTTAGTTGCCGTTTAGCCTGCGTATATCACCAGCCCTATGCTTTTAAAATGTACAAAAATCAAGCACATACTTAATCGAAGCACGTCTAATAATTTACATTTCTAAAACATTACAAAACCATTGCTTGCATTTTACAAAACAATGGCCGAGTGTTGCATTAATACCGAAAAATTTATCCATATTAATTCACGCAAGTTGCAGAATTAGTTTGGTATTGATACTGGCCAACAATTATGGAAAGCCGTAGTACAGTGGGCTGCTTAGCTTTATAGTGGACTGCAGGGTTTACAGTACTGATGGCCGTGGCAGAAAGATCACACATAACACGCGTTTGTAACAGTCCCATTCGAGAAACAAAAAAGAAAAATCAAATAGGCCTACTACTATAATTTTGTAGCATAATATTTGATAAATAGATCAAAACAACACAACATTTTCTGAATATTGTAATCGACTATTCTTAATAGTTTATAACACACAGTTCGTGACCATTAAGGGTTTACATATCCTTGTGATTGGTTGCGTCTTGGCACGACTTAAAACAGAAGGCATGAAAAATTGAGGAAAAAATACTTACATTTTCCAAATGTTTTAAAGTTATATTGCAGGTGTTGTAAAGAACCAGAAAGCACCCCGGGGAAAAGCCATGTTAACATGCACGTGGATCTCACTAACCTTCTTCACCAAATATCCAGCCATCCCTTGCCACCCTTCCATTTAAAATTGCCGCTAATACTAAAGCCATTATACTTC
This sequence comes from Mormyrops attenuatus, assembly GCA_026777985.1. Taxonomy (NCBI): domain Eukaryota; kingdom Metazoa; phylum Chordata; class Actinopteri; order Osteoglossiformes; family Mormyridae; genus Mormyrops; species Mormyrops attenuatus. Next base: position 24,144,436 of record JAODKC010000044.1, on the reverse strand, counting down.
TTTAGTGGCTCTGAGTCAAACAGAAGCATATTCCACCCACATGATGTAGTGAGGAAAGGCGGGGCCGGGGTGTAAGGAGGCCGGTACAGAAACTTTGCCCACACGATTTTGCCTGGTCCACCGAATGGAGTAAAGCACAACGAGGCTGGAGTGTCTACAAGTTTTTGTGATTCCCGAAGAATTGTCCTACCCTGTGTCTGAGACCCGACGTGCTCTGAAATATTAAGAACTTTCTTTCTTTTGTTGGATATAAACTCTAGATCTATTGTATTTCTATTGTAGTGAACTTAGCGTGCTTTCTAATCCAAGTTCTGTAATGAAAGATGCAACGAATTTGCTGTTCTACAACTTGTGCTTACAAGCAGAAAGGAATTTTATTTCCGTGCTGAATAGTAAAATAAAAGACACACGCACATAGGCCTGTATTTGCTTTACACGCACCTACATTCTGAGAAATATAGCGTTTCTCTATCTACTGTACAAGATCACTGTCCAGTTTTATTATTTTGTTCTGTATTTTTTTTTTTAGCTGGGGAAGCGGTTATTATTCACGTTTATAAATTACAGTCATAAAAAGGAAAAAAGTCGTGGCTGTGTCAAATCAGGAATACTGGCGAACCCTTTATTAAATGTCTTTGCCAACTGGATAATTGTATATTACAATAGTTCCGCATAGGATCAGCATAGCAAGAAAAGTGCATGAAGCTGATGGATCTGGACTCGCCCAGCTGGATATAAAACGAACGTTTTTTGTCCAACGTAGTCCTTATTGATTATGAAGGCCACTGGATTATCTGAGCTATAAATACACCAGTAATAATAAAAGACACGCCTAAGGCAGTTATGTCCACTTTCTGGTAATACTAGAGTACTACTCTCTCTTCTGTATAACGGTCTTTTGATGTGTTAGTCACTTTTAAAGTGAAGTTATGTAAGGGTAATGCTTAGAACATACAATGATATCTATTAAACGAAAATAACTGTACAATCAAAATATTGCGCTTCAATTTAAAACGTCCCATGCCTATTCTAAGTACTATCCACTTAACAATTGCATACACGTTTTAGAGTGAGGTGAGGTTCAGTGACGTAGACATGCATGGCTACTACGTACAGTCGTATTTAAATACATCAAGGAAATTGGTGCATTTAAATATGTAAATCGGTTCTTCTACCAGCCGGAGAAATTTATGTACTGTGGATGATCTCTTCGTTTTATTTTCGCGGAGTACCCCCAAATACCTAATTATTATCTTTTAAAATGTACTATATTTTTATTGAATCAGTATATTTACTGTATGTGGTATACGAAGCTGATGAATCTGTTGTCATAGTTCCTGTGGATATTACCCATGCACAATGAAACGTCTGCTGCGCCATTCTCACAAAGCCAGCTGGTTACTGAGTGTGTATTATTATTATTATTATTATTATTATTATTGTTGTTGTTGTTGTTGTTGTTGTTGTTGTTGTTTATGGAGGTGCAGGTCTTCAATGCAAATCTTTGGAGTCAATGATATTTAAATGTTATTCTTTGTACGAAGATTAATTTAATTTCAGTGCGTATAAGTTACAAATGTAATACTGTGAAAATAAATGTATAAATAATACGATTGCTTTACCCACAATTACGCACAGTAATGGAATGGATATCGCAATTCTTAGCAGATTCTCCGCGGGGGTTGGGGGTGTGGGTGTTGGTGGGGGGGGGGGGGTGTCGGTTATTGGCCTTCACTTTCGTCCTACACAGTTCACGCTACCTTTCAAGTTGAGTGAACGTAAAACCTATACCACAACCTACAACATTCCTTCTGAATATTCGCATATATATAGAATTAAACGTATTGCCTAATTATAACGTAAAATGAATACAAATTTAGAGTAATTCTCTCTAAAAGTCTTATTGTATCCATTAAAATCTTGCTAAGTACTATACATTATTATTATTATTGTTGTTGTTTTGTTGTTGAAGTTGTTGTCGGTGGTACTGTTGCAGTTCTTTTTTAAGGCAATTTTCACAATGTATAAGATTTTATAACATTATTGAAGATTTATAATTTGATCTTTGTGGAACATTAACAAAGCGCTTTTATCGCGGTTATGGATACTGCAAGAACTACTTTTTGCCCAGTATTTTTAAACAATTCAGTTTACTCTATGTATCCACGTCTATCCATCATTTTGTACACGACATAGAGGAGTTCGTTGTGACATAAGTGGGGTGATATGCATCTATGATGATCAAATTATAAACATGGAATTTCTGTAATAACGACAAACAAGTTTGTCTAGTAATTGATACAACAAACAGAGGAAACCACCGTAACAAAGTGCCATTATTGATTTATGTGTGATATTAATTTCCATGAAATTCCTAAATTGGGTATTATTAAATGGTCATAGCAATAATACTGTCCCTACGTGTTGGCGTTGTTGTTGCGAAAATCTGACAAAAAACGCATTAGTTTATGTGTTTTCAATGTAACCAGAATACTTTAGTTTACTGCGTATCGGATTTTATATGTGACACCTCTCTTTTCTGTTTTGCCGTATTTGTAATGCCATATATAGGCCTATACTGATACGCTAAGTTTAAGTTCATTTAAAGTAGGCCTATCTGTATACGTATGTGATGCGTTAACACACTTTATCCCGTTTGCCGTACAAGACGTATATTTAATAAAGATCCGATAGATAGATAGATAGATAGATATATAGATAGATAGATAGATAGATAGATAGATAGGTTACCATTAGAGGCGTATATATGACTTTATATCTTTTTTGCAATTGTTGCTCCATTTACATAAAATCGTTTAGGTGAAAGTTGTGTTTCAATCTTCAGGTTGTATAGGATGCTTAAATGAATCGTTTGTAGATGGCGACATCTAGTGTGGCCACAGGCACAAAATCTTCGCGCAGAAAATATAGACAGTGCAGAAAGGTATATTTCACAACAAAACCATAAATTAAAATGATACTCGAATGTATTGATACTTAATACATCACAAATCAATTTGAAATGATATGAAATATTCGTTAATAATAAATCAATATTGATGTCATCAACAAGAAACACAATTGTTCAATTATAGTTATTACTCAATTATAATTGCAAATATAAATTCATTTCGAGAAATGTATACATTTGTTGATTTTTTCTGTTGACCCTTAATCATTATGTAGATTAGGCTAAACAGAAATACTGCACCCCCCACAAAAAGATAAAAAAAGACTAGCTATTCATCATAACTTATAATTTGCAACTTCTTTAAACCACTACACTGCACATTTGCAGACTACAATACAGACTCGCAAAAATTGTTGTGTACACTATATTGTTATAAATACATAAAGATATATAAATACATAAAAATATTGGTATTTTATTGTGTTGTGGACATATGTTTATTGTATTTGTATTTACAGTATCTATAGCCAATATTTACGGTATGTTTCATGTTTCACCATAGGGGGGACACATTTTTGATTGCATACTTTTTTGATTGCATTCATAGATCTTTGGGGGCACCTGACAAATGGTCCCCACGACTTAAAAAAACAACAGGTTTTTATTACATGGTAGGGGACATTTAGTCCCCACAATGTAATATAAACATAATCCACACACACACACGCACGCACGCACGCACACACACATACACACTAATATTGGCTATTGGATATATTCACTGAAGCCTAAAACCAAAACCCATAAAAAACTTTTTTGTTTAATCACATTGATAGATTCCGTGTACCGTACAAGACGTATTTAACAAAGATCCGAAAGACAGACAGACAGATAGATATTAGATAGATAGATAGATAGATAGATAGATAGATAGATAGAAAGCGCAAAAAAGTCCGTTCAGAATCCGACCTGTATAACGCATGCTAACATATGCGTCTGTAATGCAATTTGTTTTATATCCTGTATCAATATTACTTAATATTAATAATTAAAATTATTAAGCAACTGTGCTTTATAAATGCAGAGGAAACCAGAGAATGTTAGAATTATTTTTACATTTTTTGCTTAGCATAATCCCGAATCGACTGTCTTTCCCCCTTACGTAGCCTACTTTATTGATTATAAGTGTAATATGTAATCTCATTTTGGTAAGTTACGTGTGATTTTCTCTTTTGTGTGTTAAGGAGGGTTAAGTATTGAGCAAAGTAATTAGTGGATGGATGTTCCATTTGCTGATGGATGTTCCATTGAAATCTTAAATTTCTAATTTAATTCTCCGGATAACATTGAATAACGCGATATTGATTCATTCATATTCAGTTTCATTAGGCAATTTTACAGACTAGATTTGAAATAACTATATACTCATCAGTACATTCATCCATCCATCACCGTAACCGCTTAATCCCAGCTGGGGACTTTCAGTAAAATTCCCAGGCCCATAGTTTGTGCGTAAAAAACACGTTCGGAGGCATCGTACATAAATAACTAAGTCATTCGATAAACGTAGTAACTTGGCTTTTTACAGTGCAATATGAAAAGTCCATACTATCTTGTCTTGGAAAAAAGTTGGAAGAAGAATCTGTGAATGAAGTAAAATTTATGGATGGATGGAATATGAAATGGAAAAAAAACTATATATGCATTATACTAGTTAAAAACAAGCAGTAGCTACAAGATGGGCATCACTGCAATCAAAGATTTATGTGATACATGAAAATGTGAAATGTAAAAACATGAAAAGCTCAGAATTTGTACTATTATTACTATTAAGAATTTAAACAGATTAAAAGCCAAAAAAAAACCAAACAAAAATATATGTCCATTTTCAGCATTACATATTTGGTACATGGCTGTTTAAATCCTCTCTCATCAGCTGGCATCCATGCCTTTATGTTAATCTTTAAGTACCTCTTTGAAAGATGAGTGAGAGATACAGTGAGATAAGGCTGACACACTGAAAATGCAAAAAGGGATGCAATTACCCACTGCCAGCATAAGAATCACAGTTTAGATATATGTTGTGATGATATAGAAAATGGTTCTTGAATTGATGTTCATACTACTATCTTACAATATACAGTTGTAAAGGTGAGTTGTGCTACCCCTATTTTGCCAATATTGTAAATCATTCCTTTACTGTTTTGCACTCAGCATGCAGCGAACATTTTCCATCATTATTCTTTGGTTCCACCCTGACTGCAAAAACACTTATCTATGAAGCACAAGCACAAAACATGGATCAGAAGGTCACAGCAGCTAGCAGGGCCAAATCGTTTTAGCCATTGCTAGTAGTATTACCCAGGGTTTTGGTGTTGCATTGCTTATTATCTAACTTCCAATATGTGATATACTGGGACTTAATAAACAGGTTTTGAATGTCATTTCAAGTGCTTGTTACATTTCCCTCTTAAGAATGGCCACAATCAGAGCCACAGCACAACCACACTTTGAATAAATCAATAAATAAATGGATTTATGAATATATTAATCAAATATGCAATGCCTTGAATGTTTCATGCAATAACATTCTCAGTCTGTCATGACTTTATTTTATTTTTTTTTGAAAATGAGCTGAAATAATAAAGGCAAATTAAATTTAAAGCAAATATCACATATCATGTTATTTTTAGATGGTTAATAACACGGTTGTGTCCTTAGACAAATCCCCAAGAGCATGGCTAGCAGGTGCAGCCAAGCATATTTCCCAGAGCCTACTTGGACACCATCTCCATTACCGCTAAACGCTTGAAATAAAGAATAACCCTCTAACATATTAAATCTGCTGTGGTGGAAACAGACAATCTACAATATCTCCTTTCTATCAATATCTAAATTATGTAAAAGTGAAAAAAATGATGCATGGCTGCCTTGTATCTCGTAAAGCTGGATTGAATATCGTCAGGCCCAGGAGAATTATCTGAGGGTTCTTGGAGCTGGTAGGCATGCGTCAAACTACAGAATGATGTGTTCCAAGGTCTGCCGATGAGGTGACCACTGAATTCCTCAACACGCTCCTGTCTGATGCCAGAAAACATGTTAAATTACCTGTTAGCCAAATATATATGAAATCCTATAATGATAACAATAAGGCTATTCATAAAATCCTAATTCAATCATTCCATATTTTTCAATTAAGTCCAGCTTCATGTTGGTAGATTGGATGGCACCTGGTTTCTCTATTTCCCTTTCTCTCACCCCTTGGCCTATGGCCAGAGATGGGCACATTTTTTGGTGGGTTGTAAGTAATCTAGTGTCAAATATGTAAAATGGCCTTAAAACTACCCCATCTCCGGGGATCAGCCTGTATGTTTGAATTCTGCTTTGTGTTCCTCCCCAGAAGAGACAGCTCACCTTGACCATGTTTTAATTCTATGTATTCTGCATATCCTGCAGTAGATCTAATGGCAGACCCTTGGTCCAGTGGTTCTCAAAGTCGGTCCTCGGGCCCCACTGCCCTGCTTGTTTTCCTGCCATCCCTGCCCCACATACTAGTCCCAGGTGGCTTTCAGCTTCTGATTGACTGAACACACCTGATCCAGGTAATCAGCACTGTGTAGGGCAGGGATAGCTGGAAAACAAGCAGGGCAGTGGGGCCTGAGGACCGAGTTTGAGAACCACTGGTTTAATCACAATTTAGGAAGAACATGACAAACATTATCACTGTAATGTAACTAACACACACACACACACACGATAGGACTTAAATAATTTCTAAGAATTACTGAAGAAAAAAAAAAGAAAAAAACTTTTGAGTTTGAAAAGACAATTTTTCAGCAGCCAGAAGAACTGTCCGAGAAAGTAACTGCAAGTGCTTACTGATCAGATGCAGTTTTATAACTGAATACTGAGAACAAAACTTGTTAGAATATACTGTGTGGACTGTCTGATGTATTAGGTTTCCTTTTATGAACCAAACTTTTGTCTTAATATAAAATGTTTCAATATGACGTAAAAAGTGCAATAAGAAAAGGATGAATGAGCGCCATGGCCTCACACTTCGAGGATTGTGTCCTGCCCTTGGCTCTGGGTGAGCTGTAAATTTGTTCTGTGTAATTGTGTGTGTGTCTGTGTGTGTGTGTGTGTGCGTGTGTGTGTGCACAGTGATATACTAGCATGACATGCAAGGTGTCCACTGCCTGGTGCAACGTATCACATACATACGTGAATGATTTTAACTTGTATTACATCACTATGGTGTATTTGTATTATAGTGTTATCTTGTTTAAACTAAATGTATTGCGGCGGTTATAATCATGAAGTAAACTGACAAAACACAATTAAATCACACAGAAACACATGGTAACTAAGAAAGCCAGTAACTTTACTGAATTCTCTGCAAAATACAAATACCTTTTTCCAGCAGGAGAAACTTTATTTAATTTCCATTTTGTCACTACAGACAGCTGAATGAAGTCCCTTGAGATACAGAGATGTGGTTTAATTTAATAACATCTTGTCTTCAAGTGGCGACAAAGTCCAGCTTATGCCGCTGTGAGCCTCTTTTACTTTTTACTTTAAACATTCCCCTTTTTAGTTTTATACAAGCTACATTTGTTACTGTTTTTTTGTATATTTTATGAATATATTTATTTTTAATGTTAACAACTTATTCAGAAAAAAGAAAACAGCAAACCAGATGGAACAACAAGAGTGTCTTGTTTTGATTATACAATGTATGCCAGACCAATACAATGTGTTTACACTCTTTTTTGACATGCAATTGGGTCATCTTACACCCTCTCTCATCAAACAGACTCATTCATAGATTATTTGAGGTACTGGATGGGTCAATTTGAGGTACCTGCACCTTACAGAACAATACCAGATAATTTCTTTACATACTGTATCAGTGAAAAACACTGAATTAACCCCAGTCCCCCAAAAAAAGAAAAAAAGATTGCTTTGTGTCTTTGGTTAAAAAAAATATGAAAAGCCATTACCCAAATTTTTTGAGGAACCCCTACATGTAAAAACAGCAATCCCAGTGACTGCTCCCGAACCATGATTCAAAATTTTACAGAAAATCAGAGTGGATGCAAGCAAAAAAGCGGCACAAGCAGAAGCAGAGACACAGGATCCCAGTTAGATTCATAAAAATACCTTAGAAGCAAATACATTTCATGTCTGACAACTTGTGCTTTAAAATTATGTGTACTTATTGTACACTTCACAACTGGGTTCAAAATTTTGTTTTGAGACACAGGATACAGCATAATTTTGTACTTTCTTATCACAAAGGAAACAACGTATTTTAGCTACTGTGCCGTGAATTTCTGAGCAAGAATAAGTTGGGATTTGTATGGATGCATGTTATTCTACTCTTCAGGTTTTGATTTAATTGAATTTTTAAATTCATTCAAGGTGGACATGCAATGGATTCCTCAGATTGTACGTGTGCAACATATACGCATTTCAGTACAAATGTTTATTAATTTCATGCCAGTTTCACTAGAAATTCATATAAAATTGATGTTCAAAATAACGGCAATGCCACTGGCTTTGGGTTGACATCATAACTTGCCTGAATTCATAGTTGATAAATAACAAAAAAAAGAAAAAATCTGGGGCTCTGCCCCATATGCTAATTACATGTATGGTGTAATAATGTTGTAACTTCATAGTAACTGCACACAGTAATACTGTAAAAATTTGAGTAATAGCAGATTGAAACAGGAGGCAGAAACAAAGTGAGACACATCGCAAAACAGAAAAAAAAGCAAGTTGTGCTTCGTTTTAACCAGCTTTTGTGTTTCATGCTTTTGTTAGCTCAGCTCCCACCGAAACGGAGGAATACAAGGTAACAACCATCCAGAAGATGGTCAAAAACACACACAACACCTCTTAAAGTACATGTCAAATATAGATGAAAATAGACTAATTACCATATATATTAGTACAAAAATTTCTTTAAAAACTGACAAAATGTACTTTTTTAAACACTTGACAGATTGCCTGTTGAACAACAGAAATTTGTACCACTTGGGTATAAATAATAACTGCAGTATGTAAATTCAATGTCTTCAATGGTTGTCACATTGGAAGAGGTATTTCTTTTCCTTTGAAATATATATGGGCCAATCACTCCAAATGTTTTGTTAGGTTAAACTGACTACACCCATGTTTTGTTCAGGAAAAAAAATGAAAACAAACAATATAGCGCAGAGAAAATGTGCAACTGCACGTACAACCCAACTATTACAGAAGAACATTTGTTATACCTATATATATATAATCCATATATATATAGATTATATATATATATATGTATAATCAAAGCTATACACAGCATGAACATTTCACAGATTCTTAGTATCATATATATAATCAGAAATACACAATGAATGAAAAGCCTCTACAAAGACAAAATAGTCTATCAAAGCATAAATTTTAGTAACTGTTTTCATGGCTTTGGTGAAAAGCCCATTTTTCTTTTTCTTTCAGTTCTTATGTTTCTACCTCTTTCAATATTGGAAAAACTATCAAAACACTTTGGCTTACATAAACTACAAAAAGACACAAAAGCTTAGCATTTTATTCATTTTATATGAAAATATAAGCAAATGTATCTTACATTTTTTTATGTTCTAATATATAATGCAAGACCCCAATTTGTCTTAGTTAACTAACATGGCTTTTAAAGTATGATCTGCTTTTAACTGAATGCGTTTAAGTCCTGGCATTTGTATGCACAACACATCAAGAGGAACATATTTTCCATTGACTCCATCTGTCAAATGTCTCTGTATCTGTTATTTCATACGGGTCTGCAGGTATTCCTGTACAATCTTTCTAATGTTGCATAACAGCATCCATTTTTATTAGCAATTCATCTGAGAAGTCTGACAGCATTTGCCCACTCCCTCCCTTCCCAAACCTATATTTACATAAATACGTTGAACCTGCAACATGACATCATCTACTGTAACTTACAATTTGCAAAGGAGTACAGAAGGGATTGATAAAACCTAACCTGTACACGTGTATTACTGATACAGCTCAAGTGCTAGGCTGTACTCTTAGCAATATATGCTTAAACTTTATTTTCACTGAGGCAAGTTGTAAGTACTTTTATAAAACAGAGTACCTGACTTTACTGTAAATATATATACACAGTATATACACATATATAAGTAGGCATATATATAAGTGCCTACTTATATATGCATAGATATGTATATTTTCACACACGGCAAGAAGTAATGCATAATTTTTTGCCAGAACACCCCATCCAGCCCTTTCTCCCCTCTCCCCGATTTCACTATACCTTTCCAGGCACCCTGACCACTTATATATATACTTTAATACATATAGCACACACACTCCGCAAAAAAACAATATATTAAAGTTGAATTTAAAAAAGATGTGGGGGGGGAGGGGCGCAGGGGACGCTCCTGGGCATAAGAGCGGTATCGCACTCGCGGTCAGGTAATGGGGGGTGAATCATGTGGCCCAGCCCTCTGACAGGCGTACTCGTTTGACCGAGGGGCTCTCTCGCTCATCCAGAGATGGCCGCACCAGTCCCAGGGGTGAGTGGAACTCATTCCTGTGCTCGTCTCGGTCGCTGCCCTCATGCGAGCTGCTGCAGCTGCTGAGACTGTCGACTGGTGAGCGGCCCGAGTCCTGGCGAGACTGGGGCTGCGGCGGGTACCCCACTGGGGTGCTGCTGATGCGATCTCTAGGAGGAGAAACAGGTTCGGACTTGATGTGCAGGCTTTGAGCAGAGGGCAGGGAGAGATTTGAACTCTGACATAAGTGAGTGCTAGTGCAATTTCTGTAGGAGGAAAGGAAACCCAGTTACAGGATGAGGAAACTCCCGCGCTTTAGCGCACTCTCTCTTACACACTTGCTCACAGACACACATGCACGAATTGTGGCATATTCAAGTATTCACAGCTTCATACAAAAATATAAGACCACAGAATTAAAGAGGCATGTGTCTTTCTGGTCCACAGATGGTGAAGACTGTTAGCTTGTGGTTAGAAGCAAAAACTGAATAAATGGTGTAAATGGATTAAATATATGTCTTTTCTCTCTTCAGAACTGATCCTGCATCTGTCAGTACTTTTTGGAAAGTAACAGATAATAGCCCATACGATGCCTAACACTGAATTATGTAGGTAGATATACTACGTTTTCCCAAATAAGTTGGCACCAGTGGTCACTGGCTAAAAAGAACAGGAAAATTCATGTTGAAACGTTCTTAATCTAGAAATTATGAGGATTTGTAAGGGGAGATACAGATAATCTCTACAGTCTGATATAAAACATATAAAAATATGTATTTAAACTCCCCTAAAAATTAGCATGCTTATACAGTCAATTTTCCTGCTTAATCATTTACGCAGTGTTCATTTACGCAGTGTTCTTGCTTGCCAGTGAGGACAAGGAGGCTTGAGTGTAGGTGTTGGCCAGCATTTTGAGTTGAAATGTCTATGGTGAACCATGTGCTTCATGTAAGACTTTTGTAAATGTTACTTTTTGTAATGCATGAATATTATTGCAAAAAAGAGCAAAGCACTGATTAAAAGCATCAACAGAATGTCACATGCGTAATAACCTATGGGCTCCTCCTTCTCCAGTGACACTTGACATCTTATTTGAAAGTGTCACTCACTGTGATGAAGAGAACATGCCCTGAGTGCTGCCAAAACACTGCATGTGTTTGTGTGTGAGCGGGACCGTTAGCCTGCACTCACCCTAGCTGGCTCAGTGCAGAGTGCTGCATGTTCTGCAGATGTTGCTGCTGCCAGCCTGTCATGGAGCCCAGGTGCAGAGTGTTGGCACTGTTGAAGCCTGACAGTGACGACAAGTCTGCACTGCTGAGGGAGTATTCTAAACAGAAAAAGCAACATACTCATTGTCATCTACCCATTATTAATATCTTCATAAGTGTTTCACTGGTGATAATTCTTTTCAGATGAATTGTGATTTCAGCATAACAGCAGCTTTTTCTATTAGTTATTATACTCGATGAACCACTTTTGAAGCTTAACTGTGCTTTGCAGTCACGCCATAATGTGACTGCATAATTAATACAAGGCAATTACATATAAGCTTAAGTGATATTTTACAAATGTACCTTTTAATTAAGAGCATATACTCCTTCATTAATAATCCATTAACTAACACAGAAATAATTACGCAAAATTGCTCGCTAAATAATTAGCATAAAACAGTCACAATAAATGACATGTATTAATTGTCATTTAACAACTGGGACAATTATTTGATTTGAATGGGATCTTATTGACAATACCCTGCATTCTCATCTTGTTGCCACTAAAAACATAGGCTAAATGATGTTTTTCAGATTATAGCACTTGCGACGCAAACCAGACTTAAATAGGCATTTTTGATTCATTTATAGTTTTAGATTACTCGGCTTACTGATAGAGCCAGACATTTTTCTGGCTACAGACAAGGTTGAAAATCTGTGTATTGTGTACTGATTATGAACTATTGAACCTACCAGTACCATATGTAGTGGATACTGCTGATGGGTAGCCTCCCATTCCTTGTCCTGGTAAAGTGGGTGTTGCTACAGATACCACAGGGGTAGCCAGTGATTGTGCTGACTGTGAGTTGTTTATTCTCTGGTTCTGTGATAATAAAAACAAGAACATGTATATCATAATTTCATTAAGTGTGCTGTAAAATATCTTCTCTTTCACATTTCCTAGAAAAATTAATCATTTCACATTTAGCTCCACTGTACTGCCAACCCTATCGTTTACAAACCTTCTGAGGTCTTGCCGTCACTATAGTAACCATTAAAGTATGGTCTCCTAGGTAACAGAATCAGCGGGAAGAACGCGGTCCCTTTGTTGTGGCAGTGGGTACACATGCTGGAAATTTTGAGCTATATAAATCTTTTGTTTCAGTACTGTTATTCTGGCTTTGAATAAATTCCAAGCATTTAAGAAAACAATCTGACACAGAATCATATATTTAAAGTTGGATAAAATGCATGTCACGATCTTTAAAAGCAAATCAAACCCTACACATTTACTTCTATGTGCCAGTAGGTGTCACCCTTGATTCTTAAAAAGTTCTCAATGTCATCCAGATGTGAATCACATGCAGTAGATCAAGAGATGTTAATGTAGGCTTATTGTAGGGCTCTTAACAATCCGAACAGCTAAACAAAGAGTGATATTTTTGCCACCGTTTTTAAAATTCCTTTATTCAAGGAGAGACCCACTTACCAACAGTAGATCAACATCCTCAGACTGGTGGCATGAAGAGGGGAGGGGGGTCAATAAATTCGAATTAGTGTCATGGATGTCTTGTGGAGGGAAGTGAGTAGTTTTAAGGATCAAGTATTTCTAAAAAGCGACACTACTGTACATAAGAGGCGCAGTACATTATATGTAATGGCAATAAGTCACTGGGTATGTGTTGTGTGGTAGATTTCTGAGAACTGTGCTATTCTATTACAGACAAACTCACAAATATAACTTCAGCCACCATTAGCCAACCAAACAAAAAAGACAACTTGTCCAGTGATCAGTTCCTGATTGGAGATCAGTGGATGGAAATGGAGAAGGAGGGGTATGGGAGGCTGCTGAAGGCTGTCGGAGTAGATGATGGAGTATGACTCACTATGGAGGGCATGGTGTTTTTGGAGCCTGGAGGGATCAGCACACGCAGGTCAGGCTTGCGGTTGTTCATTCCCAGGTTCATGGGCGGGGGGGACTTGGTCTGCATGCTTTTGTTCATGTTCCCTGGAGAGACCAGCAGACCGGGGGAGTTGCGGTGGTTTCCATAACCATTGCCTGGAGGGGAAGAGGAGCACCCTGCAGGTCACTCACTGGTGGAAAACTCTCACAGAAAGTCTAGCGCTAGCAGGCTATATCTGTTCAGTGGGGAAAAGTGATAGCAATGCTAGCATACAAACACTGTGCCCGTGTTTGTATGCTAGCTTTGCACCTCGTCAAATACTATACAATACATACAATATGTAACAACAACAACAACAACCATGGCTTCGAATTCTGATAGATGTCAAAAACCAGCAAACTTCACTTGGTAAGGCCTAATTTCTGCACTCACATGCATCAAATTGAGAAAATTAACAATCAATAAAAAAACTATTGCTCTTTCTCTGATTAAAAAAGAAAGCTACAGTGGCAATGTACATGTGCTGCGGTATGCTTTGGTCTTCCAGATTGAGGTTGGGCCTCATATCGCACATGATATCTTTAGAAAAAGTCAAATGATCAGTCTCACAAGTTCCTCTTGTGGCTTTGAGGTCAAAAAGCAGTTTTCTCTTTTTGAAGCCTGCTACAGAAACGTAAAGCGTTTATATCTTTACAAGCCTCTTTTGGAAAACCTTTCAATGTATCAAAAGGGTCACTCACACTTGTTAAACTTACATATAATATATATGAACTTTATACACACTTTACACACTTTACACACACACACACACACACACATACATACATATATATATATATATAAAGCCTGTGAGTATTTATTGTATAGTTTTTATACTATTGATTATCTGTCTGCCTTTTATCCATTATTTTATCGTGTGTGTGTATATATATATATATATATATATATATATATACAGAACAGAAAAAGGAAGTCAAAAGCGTTTATGATGACTTTTCTACTGCACTATCAATACAGCTCGGTTCTCTACGTGAGCAAGCATATGCCACCCATCTACCAACAGCGGGGGGGGCGATTTAGTCTAAAAGTTCTCATGTAGCTCACCTGCTGGTTAACCAGGTTACACTGCTTTGAAATCATTTCAATATATTGTATTTTTCCTTTCAAGAAAATGGTTAAAGTCACATCTTTCAAATCCAGAAAGCGAGTTGTGTAAATGACAAATCAAAGAGTTCTCAACCTTGGTTGGACAAGCCAACCATTCTTAAAGCAATATCAAGCATATGTAAGTAATTACTGATATTAAGGCAACAAAGACCATGCATGAAATCAAGACACGAAATCCCTGTCTTGTTGACTCTCAACCAACTTGATCTCAGTGAAAAGCAGAGAAGCGCTGTATTTCTTCAGCAATGAAAAGAAGAGACTGCACATTTTCATTTCTTTTGCATAAGTAACACTTAAATTTTCCTTGAGCAGAATGCAAAGTGCCATAATGCCTTTCCCACTTAAAAGAGGGGCGAGAATTATATGTTAGACGTATATGAATGTCCTAATCATATACCGCCAGAGAATGAGTCACAGATGTCTCCAAATTCACTGGAGATCTTTGTAAAATTTTAAGGCATGGTTTTGTTTTTAAAATGAAAGTCTTGAAGGCACAATTTGTTCTATCAAAAGAACATATGGCACAGCTGGCAGCAAATGAAGTGGTACTTCATAATGGAGAAAAACATATATGTGAGCAAGTCTTTTGTGCTGAAGCATTTCCTGGCGACACCGAATTGACTGGCTCAGTCATGACAAGCTTGTGCAGCTGCAGCAGAAGCTCTTAAAGACAAAGAAGAATTATTATTGTTTTGAAGATTTCATAGATGAATGAAAAAGGGAGTTTGGTGGGTTTTTTTAAATCATAATTGGCCTCCAATTCTTGCATCTCTGTCAAATTTGTATACTGTATATTTGTTTATTGGAACTCCAGCAGGGGGCACTATAGTAATCTGTGTGAGAACAGTAGCAGTCTATGGAATTTTATACATTATCAAAGTTACATAGGAACGAAGATGCACACCACTTTATAAACGGCAAAATGCATAAACAGTGTTGCAGTTTTATTTCTCAACTGGGTCAAATAGATATAAATATAAAACACATCTCTCTCCCCATATATATATATACACACACACAGACACACACACACACACACACACACACGCACAGAGCACGGTATGTTACAAGAACTCCACAACTACATGCCCATTACATCCACAGAGGTCTGTAATCTTGCCCATAGGATTTTTAACTTATTGTTAAAAGACCCTTTCACTTACATAATATGTAATACATTTGGTACTTGATTTATTGATCGTGCCAGTATATGAAGTTAGAGAACTTTCTGGTTTCCACATTTGGCAGTTAACATTAGTGGGAGAAAAGGATGTTAGTTCTACCAGTTGCAAAAAGGCTATGGAAACTGAAATTATTGGAAATTTTAAAAAGCAATGAAACATAAAAAGAATTGTAAAAATACGTATGAAACCATTCTTATTTATATGCATCCTCACTTTAAATTATATTCAGAATTTCCAAATAAAACATACTTTTGATGGCAAGAGTATTTGCATATTCTAACAACATACATTATTAATTAAATGGTAAAGTCTGTCAGGCAATTCATCTTAGTCAAACAATGTGACTAAGGTTGGACACATAAGATTCATAAACAACATCACCTACAAAGGCATTTCTGAGATCATCAACGTTTTCTTCAGCCCAGACCTAACAAAAGTCAGATCCCACTCAAAGAAACAAGTTTCATTCACTCATCCTGGGAGTTATTATCACAATCACTTACAATCTGCAAATCTAAATTAATTTTTGTCAAGAGTCAGTGAAGACTTTCGTTTTCCTTTTTGTGAAGTTGTTGGATATAATTTCTTAGATTCATAGATTAGATGTGCTTGTATTTTGAAGATGCACACCCTCAAAACTGACAGTTCTCGAACATGTGGCCATTACAATATATGGTACAATAGATAGTGTTTGATTAGGACGGTGGTCATTTCTCACACATCTTCAGTATACCACAGTATATATCACAGAGAGGCCCACTCACTATATGTGGGGAAATGGAGAAAAACAATCAGGTAGAAAGTTTTCATGATGTGGCTATTCCATTATAAATTTGACATATAATTCACATGCTCAGTTTTAATCAACTCCTTTCACTGGTCAGCTGGTAACGTAGGTTGTGTGATTAGTGTTAGGACAATATATGTTTATAAAACAACTGTAATCGATTAATCTGCTCTTTGTTGACTAGTTCAAGCAACAGGCAGCAGTTTGCTAAATTAACCGGTGTGCCAAGCAGCGCAAGATGTTAGGAAATCACTGGCAGATGCAGAAATACACAAGAACAGAGGGAGATATGCAGAAGCCATTGCCAATAATTATCTGCCACCGGTCCAAAAGAAAACCTGCCACGGTATTTTGAGAGGCACTCATAGCTTTTACCCCAGTATCAATATATGGCTGCAGGACACTTAGGTGGCAAGAGCTGACCTTGGCCATGCTTATAGTATCAATCCTGATGGGATCACTCAAGTGGGGGCGTGCTTGAGTTTGGGCAGGAAACAGAGGAGGCCTGTTTCTCATGCTGTCTCTGCAGCCCATATGGCCTATTTTTCAATGGGTGAATTTCCCTTTGCACAATACCGCCATAATGCAACTCCAAAGCATCAAGCATGATTCGTCGGTGAGCTTAACATGGTGATTATTTATCTCGTCTCAGTGATAACACTATGATTCCTACAGCAGTTCAATGAGGAAAGTATTAGGCAGCAATAGAAGAAGGACAATTTGAGATAAATTACCAAAAACAAAAACTATCAGCTAGCAGAATACTTAACGCAAGCTGAAAGCAACAGCAATCCCTGCTGCTGGCTGGCTCTGACGGTGACACTTAGTGACAATGTATTTCACTTAATAAATTCAAAACAGCCATTATTTTTCATTCCCAGCTGTAAGGATGGTCTCAGCTTGTTCTTGATATCTTAGCATATTTCACAGAAATTACACAGAAACAGAGAACTTACATTATCAATGCTCCCCATTCAGATAATTCTAGACAGATGCAAAATTAAATAATCAGCGTGGAATACAGCAAAATCAAAACATGGTAAAGAAAGGCTCATAACAATTGATTGTCCTTAGCATGCTTATGGATTTTCTGGCGTCACTCTGTAAGCTAACAAGAGTAAAAGCAAAGATACAGTAGTAATCAGTGAAAACTGACTGGTTTTTAGTACTGAAGTCTGAAAGTAAGAGATACATAAAATCCCTAAAAAGCTTGATATATTTATTAGAAATGTAAAACCTAGTGCAAAATAAATCAGATTAGCATGAACTCGACCTCTTGAGTCCAAGTGTGTAGCTCAGGACTTGTATTAAAACGTTAGTGACCTGAAAACTGAACAACAATTTAGCTGATATGATCCACCTGATAAAAATATATGTTATTTGGATATGACTATACTATGCTGACCTTCACTTGTCTAACATGTCTGGATTCTGGAGTCACACCGTTCCAGAAATATAGCTGAACCTTCCTTCAGTATCAAACTGCCATCATGTGTCATATAGCAGACAATCAGCATTAAACGCCATGGCTCCACACCTCAGAGTGTCTGAGAGCTCAGCATGCCTGGAACCAAAATAAACTGGCCCAAAGGTCCAGTGAGTCATCACTGAAATAAATCTACAGAATATACATATCCAGGAATGAAAAAGAAGCAACAGCAAATAAAGTGTCCAGTTTCAGAAACAAGTAAAAGTACACTATACTTCACAAAAGTCCTGTCTGTCTCACAACTCTACATACATTTCTAAATCTGGCTATTTATACATCTGATAAATTCTTTAGCTATGGCGCACTATAAGTGGTAGCTATTCACAAACGGTCATAATTTTAAATCATAATTTCAACAGCGTTTTAAAGAAAGAAATTTAAAATACTTACAGGTGAAGAATAATAGAAATTACCTTAAATTATCTGAAAAATAACTAAATGTGCACTTATAATTAGTCACTACAAAATTCTGATTAGAGCAGAACAAGATAAATCTTACAATTGTCACATAAGGTACTGAAATGTTTAGTTAAGGCAAAGACTCAATCCCAAAAAGAATAGGTAAATTCATTAGATCATTTTTTTTTAATAATTATGAATGGCTCGAATGGAATTTTCAAGGTTCCACGTGACTATATCCTTGTCTTGTTTTTATGGTCAGGGTGCATAGGAGTACCACTGTTTCCCACCATGGTTAGACAAAGACTACATTTAATGTGCACTACACAGCATGTTGGTGGCCAAACACACCCCACAACAAATGTAAATTATGCCCAGACCAGAAATATGGAAGCAGACAGTGGGACCCGCTGCTGACCCCTGGTATCCGTCCTCGGCTTCTGACTGAAGAAGGAGTCGTGATCTTAAATTATTCACTCTTTCGAATGATTGTAGTCTGACAATTATTCAATCAGCCAGATGAGAGAAAAAGCAGGAGGTCCCTCCTTGTTAACTAACAAGATGTGGTAAGATCATTGTAGCTGAATTAGTGAATCAGGAGAGAATATCGTCAATGAATTAGTAATTAAAATTACGGCGGTAAAAGGAACTCAACATTAGTGATTCGGGTAATATGAAACAACATAAAAATTATAGTTAAATGCAGTTAATAGTTAAGTAATAATTATAAATTAGCATTATATATTATAAAGCTGTTCCCATCCGAAAAGCCAGAGACTGGAAGCTTGTATGTCTCACACAGCTACAGAAGGAAAACCACGGATACTGCTGAATTCCTACGCCTGAGATTTTTTCATAATTTAAATAGAATTTGTTTTCTTTTACTAGCCATCTGAATTCTTCAGCTATTCAGCAGGATATCCGAGCACGGCGATCATGATACATTTCCGCTGTGGAATTGCTTAGGCCGCTAAAACAACATGTGACGTGTCTGTTCTGCAGTTTTTTTTTCCTTCCTGCATATATAAATGAAGTGGGTTAGCATATGCATTAAAACACACATTTAGAAAAATGATAAATCATTCATACCAGCACTGCTACCTGCACCAGCTGTGAGGTCTGCACCCAGAAGGCCACCTAGGAATAAAGCGAAAAACAAAGAAAAAGATCTTGAGGGATTTTCCTCTTCCCTTGGTTTTTCATCACTTGTATAGTTTCAACCCCCTCCAGTACAATCCCCCATGTTACAACAAGCCTAACCTAATCATATTAATAAGTCTTCCGTCACTCAATAATATGCTGGCGAGTGAGAAAGATAGGAAATATACTACTGGGTACATTTAGTTCCCAACTAAATAGTTGACAACATAGTCTATGAAAAATTAGATATTTTTAAAGTCAGTCTCTGTGGTTTGTATATCGCTTGCTTGGCCAAAGATCATATTTAATTTTGCCCCTGTAATACTAAGCAAATTGTATCCGTAAGCCAAGGATAATCAAAGAGCACTCGACTCATCAGAAGGCAACTACAGCATTTAGACAATAATAACATTTAATTTAATTAACATAATTTACATATTCTGTAGAGCAAATGTTTTATGAAGAAAAAAAGGGAGACTTAAAAGTGTTTCTGGTATAGGATTGTGAAGGATCACTGTTGAAAATATTTTTAAGTGGGGTTTGACGTACTGATGAAAACTTGATCTAATTTTTAAAACCTGTAGTTGTGGGCAAAAAGAGATAAAATAAAGTCACATCGACATGCTCTCTGTCAGCATCGTATAGGTGAGGGCAGTTTTGTGGACCCGGCACGGAGGAGTCTCTGGTGGGGAGAGTCATAGTAACACCTAGTTGAGCTAGCTGGCTTACGTTTGTTACGATGTGCTCAGAGCAGCAGCAGTAGCGTTACCTGTGCTCCCTGCACTTGGTGGCCGGTGCGTGACTCCTGGTGACATGCTATTCCGTTGCAGTGAGTGGTGGGTCAAGGGCAAGAGGTTGTGGTTGCCAAGAGAGCCACCTTGATGGCTGTAGATCAGGCTGTTGGGGTTACTCACTGGAATGGAGACCGGCATTTCGTAGTTTGAAGGGGGGACAGTCTGCTGGAGGAGGTATAGAAAGGGAAAAAAATAAAGTAATGCAACAATAGATCAACGAGTCAAATTAACCTATTCAGTGAGGTTTTACCTATAAGAGGCCTCAGGAAATATTGCATATATAATGGTGTTGGTAATGTGATAGCCAGTGCACTTTTCTTAATATCTCAAGAAGGTCAGTAACAGCAGCAAAAGCTGAACCCTAACAAATTTCCAGCTATAGCCACTCCATGTTCTGCCATGAGCTTCATCTCCTTCATTTCATAAGCTTAGCACAAATTTTAAACGGCAGCACTGTCAGCGAGGCGTCAGCTTGATGCAGTGGTCAGGGCCCTTCGGCAGACAGAAAGACAGGGCTTCAAAATGTATTTGTGTATGCCACTCCTAAAATGGACTGTAGGTACTGCCGCAAGAAATTCCACTCTAAAAGGAGCCTTGTTCTTCCAGTAGGCACTAACCACTTATGAATGCTTTTTCTTCCTACATAAATCTTAAATTAGCTATACCATGTCTGTGCCCATGTTTACTCTTGGGCGGTGGGATGATGCTCAAGAAAGTAAATGTCTGAAACCAGGTATGATGTCCGAGAAGAGCCAACTGGCCCGGTCTTTAAGAGCCTTATGTCACACTAAGCTAGTTCTCATTTATTGGTCACTTTCAAACTGGCTTAACACAGGAACACAATAGAGGTTGTCCTTAATCAGTGTTATCCTTGGAAAGGACAGGTAGCCCTGTAATCGCTACCATGTGTTCTACAGTCATGAAAATATCCATTTAAGAACACCCAGCAGAAAGATCTGACCCCTCTGTTATATCTAAAAAGCAATAGTCTATTATTTTTCTTTAGCAGAGCAAATATTTTTTCTAAGTGTACCAGCCATAGGTCTGTGTTATGGCTTAACATTCACCTTTATATATATATATGTAACATTTTTTTCCCATCCGTTGTCTTTGTTTCAGAAGCTACCAGTCACAGTTGTGCAGCAGCTCTCTTTAATTGCTGCCTGGCAAGTGCTTCCTTTTTTAATAACATCTTACATGTTGGTTGTCTGCAGCCCCCTTCCTCCCGTTTGCTACTCTCTGCTTTGTGGTTGAGCGGGAAGAGAGAACAGGAGATGGCCGCACCACGCCTCTGGGTGTATGGGTGCGTGGGTGTTGGGGTGATTTTGACGGTGCCATCCTTCCTGTTTGTGCTGATCCTCTCCATCCTCAAAATCTGCTAGCCCTGTACTTGGTAACCACAGTGACCATACTCTGAACTGCCACTTGTATGTGCACAGTCACTGTAACCGCTGCCATTTTCCCCCAGACCCCACCCCTCTCTTCCTGAGTCTCTCCTTCTCATTATCGAACCTACAATCCATCCTCTGGGTGTTATTTTCCTTTTTTGAATACAGATTTTTTTCTTCTTAGTTGAATTGTATACACATAACAATGATTTCTGAAGTTTTTACACAATTATGTGTAGAACAGCACAGAAGCACTTCCTGTAAACTGCCATTTTTCTGTATGGTTCACTCATGCGCTGTAAAAAAGTAACTATGTAAGGGGTTGACACAACTCAATTCATATCGTAATCTTGTTAAAATGAGCTATAATTAAGATTCAAATTAAGCAGATGGTCACAGTGACTAGGTGGAAGGAGAATGGAATGGTGCATGTCTGTTCTTTTTTCATATCAATGAGCTGAGCATGGAGGCCATGTGCAAGCGCATGCAGGTGTGATTTCTCATGTGATGTGCTGGCATTAGACATAGCTAATGGTTAGAGGCTTGTGTCGTTAAGGTAGAAAGAAAATGAGGAGAAAGGGCAAGACACAGTTTAGATCGTGGAACACCTCCTTCCTTAGCTTTTTTTGACGTAAAATAAGAGAAATCTCTTCCACAGAAAACTGAGTTTTAACACTGTCATTATGGCTGATGTCATCGTTATCAGTGTGACAAGGATTTCAGATTTTTTTCTGCTTATATTAGCAATATTATGTTGCTTTTTAAATTTAGGAATTACGTGGTCTTCATAATATTATATCAGCAGCAAATTTAATTCAATTCAATCAGCAACCCGACATCCAAATAATTCTTATCCTGATTTAGGGACAATGATATGTGGAGCTGGCAGTCTTTTATTTATAAGTGGGAAAATATCACTGGGATTCCAAGTTAATCTGCAAGCTGAATGGGCCACACAAAAAGGGTTAAAAGGGTTACTGCAGCGACTAAAGCAGCCAACTGCCATGACTTACTGGTACTTACAGGTATTTTATGAGTCTTGATCATATTATCAAACTCTTCATTAATCTGTTTGTATTTCTCCTCAGTGCGTGGGGTGAGAGCGAAAGAGGAGTCGAGCTCTGGACTTTCACAACCTTTGTTTTCCTTCTTGCTCAACGCCTGTCAGGTGCCCCCCGGACAATTTCAGAAAAGAAAAACGAGACAGAGAGAAGAGGGAGAGGTGTGAGACGGGGCTCAGGCATACTTACACACAGTCTCTGCCTGCTGATCATCAGATCAATGTCTTCATTAATTTTCCTGTACTTCTCCTCGGACTCAGGGCTGTGGCCCAACGAGTCGTCAGCATCAGGGTCGGGACTGTCACAGCCATTTAAGCCCTTTTTTCTCAAGGTCTGTGGACAAAGTAATCGCATGCAGTTGAGGCATATGTCTTATGGCAGGGACACGTCACAAACTTTATCCTTTAAAATGTGCTCAGAAAAGCCAGGTAAAAATCAACAAATTTACTCACATTATATCAGCCTGGCAACTCCCCAATTGAAATATTACGCGTTATGACAAAACATCTAATGATTATACGTATATGAATAAAGATGAATTGGTTGGCTGTACAGGAGCCCATGTCATGGGAAAAAAATGAGCAATTTCTCATTCAGCCACCTGATGGCCACCTTCTAGTAGAAATCCTCCTCAGTAGGGCTGGGGAGGCATCGCGATATGCAGTTATCCCGACTGAGGATATATATATATATATATATATATATAGATTATGACACTCAGTTACAAAACATGGGTGGATATATATCCATCCATATAATATATATTTTAATCTGTTCCACCCTATCTGAAACGCAAGTCAGCAGACTCCTAAGTTATTTTCTCATCTGTGTGTGGACATGGACTACTCAATTTGACTCTGCGTGGGAGACACACTATGTCCAATCAAAGCTCTCTCTTTCAGATTCAATGGTTTTAATAAAAGAAGATTAGTGCAAAGGAATAATAAAAGGCCTACAACTGTCTATTCAGTGATTGCCTCTGAGAAAGCTATCTGCTTTCATCAGATGATAGTAATTAAATTTACTTTGAGGCAGCTAAAATTTGATATGAAATGAATGAGAGAATGTAGGCAGGTTAGTCTCACGCTGTTGTCATCTTCTCATTTGCGTAACATTCTCACATTAATAATTTTAATAAATGCAAGTGGTTTTCACCTGCTTTTTTATTTGCGGCAACCTAAGCATTTTCTCTCCTGTAAAATTGTGTTTTATGCATTCTATACACATTTTTTGGAAAGGTCATTTATTTTTGTCATTTTCTCTGTTAACCATGGATGGAGAAAGGGTAGAAAAGCATTGCATTTCTGCTCTTTGAAAAAACACAGTTAACAATCTCACACCCCGCACCTCGCCACAAAAAAACGCTAAACAAGCAACCAAACGCGGCTGGGAGACTGACGCTTTTGAACTTCGTATTGGTGATTTAGAAACAGTGCAAGAGAAGCAATTTCTATGGTAAAGTCATCATAACTGCCAAATAATAGTGCTCCTCAGAGATGGCAACCTTTCAAAAAGCTCTCCGGAAGGTTCTGATAGTAGGTGGTTGTGCCTTGGCAAGGAGCTGAGAGTGGTTGGAGTTGAAATCTTCA
This sequence comes from Mormyrops attenuatus, assembly GCA_026777985.1. Classification (NCBI taxonomy): domain Eukaryota; kingdom Metazoa; phylum Chordata; class Actinopteri; order Osteoglossiformes; family Mormyridae; genus Mormyrops; species Mormyrops attenuatus. The sequence goes on along the minus strand of JAODKC010000044.1, from coordinate 24,119,844 downwards.
CGGGAAGCGTCGCGTTGGAAAGTGCGAGGCATCGAGTGATAGGAAGGCATGCGGCTTAGCTTGACTTTCCGCTGGGCCTCAGCACTTTACGACCCAGCATGGGGTCACATCGCTAGCCGGCGGCAATTCCACTCATTCAAGACATCCGCACCTGTCAGTGTGCCTGCACCTGTCGTCTACCCCGCCGCCAGGGACAAGGGGGCCGGAGGCAGCCGGTCGCGTGACTCGGCTTCTGGGGATAGCCATAGATGGCCCTCTCTCTCAATGTACGGCCCGGGCCTGGCCCCTCCCCAGCCTATGTGTGCTGCCATCTGCGACACGCTGACTACCCACACCATTCTGCCACCTCTTCACCTTCAATCAGAAGCTGCTCTCTCACGTCCTCCGATGTCAACGCTCAAAGGCAAGAGCAGCAACACGGATAAGAAAAAAAATACCAATTAAACCCTTAACAAAATTAAATACGTAATAAAATGATACTGAATAGAGGTCATGAAAAATGAAAACTTATGAGAAAGCATCTAATTTCACAAATGATTTGCTAAAATGCATTTTGACCTAGGAATGAGTATTCAACTTGTTCATCTAAAAATAACTAACAACAGGAAAGCAGAAAGTTGAATATGCTATGCTGTCATGCTAATTGCATGGGTGACTAAAAGATCCAGAAGTCCAAATGTTATTGACAAAGAACAACCAGCTTGGGAAAGAAAAAGACTGGATGTCTCAAAGGTGCTTTGTGGAAAGAGGAGGGAAAAGAGACGGAGGGAAAAAAACAGCCTCGACTCATTCACCCTCTGCCTAGCCCCTTCTGAGGCTTGCTCCTAATTAAACTACTTCTTCATCATTTTCCCTCCTGGCTTGGCTTGTCAGAGTACTTCTCTGTGCCAAGAAGAATGTAGACACAGCGTCCTACATACCCTCATCATCTGTAACCTTCAGCTGAAGATTTGTAGTAGGGAGTGTGCATTACTGGCAGGTTGCAAGGGGTTCAGTGGGGACAGCTGACACCAACCCCATGAATTTCATGCCATCAGCTCACTCGGCACTATGCCACCGGCTCACGAAGCCCTCTGCAGCTCCTCTAAAGAGCCCCCACAGTAGAACAGTCCAGATGTCAGCATGCCAGGGTCAGCATACATTTGCAGGACCCTTGCCTTTCACAATATATGGATTTTAAAACAAACTACTATATACGGTTACCAATGTACCTGCCAGATCTCACTGATTCAGTTCATAGGTTTCTCTGAAAAAAGCACCCGAAAATGTGGCCCAGAGTGAAAGGTATGTCAACAGCAAGATGCTGCTACGACAGTATCTGAACCCTGTAAAGGGTCTTCAGAGCTCTCAATGCAGTAGTGAACATCAGAGGGATCAGGGTTGGCTTTGCTTATTGGCAGCAGATGGGAGGCTGATGCGGGAAGGCCACCATTTTATTGAGCGCGATTTGAACAAGCCAGACCCAACTGAGAGGCATGCTGGGAGATGCCAGTGAAGAAGTGAGGCCCTCCTGATCTGCGATGCGGGTGTGTAGCTGTGTTATCACCATGTGAGAGACATTGAAATGCTTCCAGTGGTCTGATCAACTGCAGCTCAGACTGCCATGGCTGGGCATCAAACTGCTGCCTTAGTGACTTTTCTGTAATTTGCTCTTTTGAAGCTCCCACATACTATAATCAAGAATCAAAGGCACAGACATTTGATGTAACAACCCAGAGTAAAGTGCCCATGTATTTGGTAATAATGCACTTAAGTATGTAATTACAGCTGTCTGAAGATCACATAGGTTGAGCTAAACAAGGAAAAAGAAAGCTGTGGATATTCAGTAAAAGGTGGATCTGCTAAATATGTGTCATCCCACACAAAGAAATAGCCATTTTTAACCATGCATAAAATGAACATATCATGAGATATTTCAATACAAAAACATTACTATGAGCAACCGGCCAAGGGAATTCTGTGGTATGGTATTAAAACCGAGAGACGACTGCTATCAACATTCTCCTATGGATTGTCTTTGGATATAAGTACAGCATTCTTAGCATAGCTGTGTAAGACCAGCATAGCGCTATAGCTAATCAGGTTAGGGATCTCTGCCTGTGTTGGGAGGTTCGTGGGACTTTCTTCTGGCTACTAGTCGTATCATTGTTAGGCACTGAGCTAAGCCCTTATTCACACCTGCTTCAGAAGCACTGCATGCAGACTGACCCTCTGCTCTAATCCCAAAACTCGCTCATGTCTGTACTGTATATACATGTGTGTCTGTGTCTTTCATGGAGAGGAAGTTGGGATACATGACACAATGGCCCCATGGGGATGAACAAAGTACTGCAAGTACTGACAGAAGGAACATTATAATGGATTTCGTTAAGGTCCCCCTCACAATAAGTAAGATACCATTTTATAAGTTTTAAATAAGGTGAAAAAAAATAAGTTGTGCTATCTGTCTTTGTTGTATGCATTCAGTCACACATTCCCTGCATTTAGTCACACATTCCCTGCACATCCCCATGTTCCATTTTTTTATTTAGTAATATTTCTTTCCAGCTTTATATATTTGTTTGTGGTTTTATCCATAATCTTAATGACCAGAAGGGGACTGAGGCCCAACTGCTAAACGAAACAGATGAGTGTCTCTTCCAGGCCAGCCTTCATTTCCTTCCTCTCCTCACACTGATCAGCGGACACCCAAAACGCATATAAACATATAAATAAATCTGTTTTTAATGTTTCCTTCTTTCACTTGAAAGAGAAATTTTTGCGCAAATAAGCAACAGCTAAATGTTTTATCCATGCGATCAGATGTTTACTGGCGACCGGCAGCATGAAAGGCCAGTCTCGTCCCTTTGGCAGCTCCAGGCAGTTCATCACTGGCATGCTCAGAAGGCGCAGAATGAACTGAGCACGGTTACTCATGACTGGTGTTCCACCCCTATTCTTCTCCTTTTTCTTGGCACAACTTCGAGCCAAGAACTATTTTTAGCTCTGCCGGTTTCTATTTTTAGACAACTAGCAGTTTTAAGCCATTTATTAGGAAAGAATACCAAAAACACAAAGGGAGGTGGGGCCCCAAGCCCCTTACACACCCACTGAAGCATTTCATCTGCTGTTAATGTGAAAAGAATGGAATTTTAAAAATGAAACGTCATTTCATAAATAATCCAGCTCACTGGCACACAGTTCAAAGTTGTGCTTCATCAGAAACTCTGGACTATGTAGAGAAAAGAAAGAAAAAAAAAACCATAAATGTGAATGAGAAAATAACGATGCGAGAATTTACAAGAACAGATACATTGTACATTAATAACATGTGGCAATTTTCCTTCCAAGTAACAACATTTGTGCTCTTTTACTTTACGCATTTATGATCTTTGGCAACATGATGTGTGAGCATAGCCTGTATAGTAGGATCAGACTGACTTGCAATAATTAAGCGCAGGGTCTCCCTCAGGCCCGCTCTGAGCCAACAGCCCTAGAGAAAAATCTACTATTACCACAGACACAGTTACTCCACATGTACTGCAAAACAAAGAGTGTACACCTCAGGATGTACAGTCTGTAGCATTTAAATTCCCCATGGTATTGAATGACATTCAGAAATTTGAAAACAAACCACTTATTTCACGAATTTTAAAATTTATTTTAGCCACAAGAATGGAATCATCCACTTCTCCTTGCACATTTCAGCATGGATCCAATCGCTCAAGCGTACACATCAGTCATAGCATTTCACAAGCTCATTAACCAAGCAGATCGTCATTTGCAGTGTAAACTTTGAAAATAATTAACAACTTCTACCCTCCTGCCCAAATTTCCCTGCTAGCCCTCAATCAGATGTTCCCAGTTTGAGACAAGAAAGGAGGCTGGCTCATGCTGTCGCTATTTAAGATTAAAGGGAGAATATTGCGATTAAGCTAATTAGGGAAAATGGGATTGCACGGTTTCTTTCAGTACACTGCACTGGGGACTGCATCCATGTGAGCCACAGAACTGTCACCTGCACGCCATGCCCTAATCTTATCTAATGATGCCACCGCACATGGATAACCCTCCTGCCCAAGTGTCACTTGGAATACCATGCTATACAGCACACAGTCTACGCACAAAATAAGCACATATATTGTTGTGAATTACGACTTCATCAAATATAAAGATTCACTTCTGCTGTTACACTGATTGATAGCTCTAATGATTAAGACATATATAGGTAAATCCGTCCATTGTCTGCAACCGTTTATCTTATTCAGGGTTGCAGGGGTCTTGAGTCTATGGACACAAGGCAGGGAAGCAGGACAGGGCACCAACCCATCACAGGGTACACTCAAACACCTTTCACTCACACATGCACACCTACAGGCAAATTGGTAACTCCAATTAACCTCTACATGTTTTTAGACTGTGGGGGGATACCAGAGTACTTGGAGAAAACCCCACGACGACAGAGGGAGAACATGCAAACTCCACACACCAGGAGCCATGGTGGAGACTCAAGTCCTGGTCCCAGAGGTGCCAGGCAATAGTGCTGCCTGCTGTGCCACTGTGCCCCCCCCCCCAGCACACATATACCAGGGTGCTGGGGGGGTTTAGGATGATTCCAAGGGTGATTGGAAAATAGTTGATTTTTTCTGGGCTGGGGGCCCAATATGATATGGGGTCCAAAATCTCTAGTGGTGCCCCTGCACTTATAGTAAAATATAAAACCGTATAAGAAATAAATATTTTAAAATGAAACTTTCTGAGACTTCTGCATAGAAATAGAAAGGCAAAAATACATGATCGAGACACATTCTAGAGCAGTTTCACTCTCTTATTGTGTCACTAATGCTATTCACGTGTTGAGGAAATACAGCACCTAGCACTGAATAAAGAACAATTTACGGACTTGTTTATTCTTTATCTTTAGCCACATTACCCAGTAAGACAAGTCTGTCAACCAGAGACATGCATTACAAAGGGACCAGGAAAAAAAAAAAGCGATTTTATATAAGATTCAAAAATTTATTGAATTTCAAGACTGAGTTTTAATTATCTGAACCTCTTGTCTCAGGTCTGCTGCTACTGTGTAGGATGTTTTTAATGAGAGTCTCAGGGAAGCTGAATACTGGAGTGCTTCTATGGAGAGAAGCAATCTTGACATTCAAAAACAAAACAAGCAGAATGCCTACTTCATGTGCATATCGCATTTGCATGCGCTCACTAAGGTCATATACGGCTATATGTCTATATACGTATAATTAGAACTTGGACTTCCTAGTAGATTAGCAAGTTAAGGTGCTCATTCCAAACAGATCCCAAGTCCAATAGCCAAGAGTGGCACAAAGAACATTATTATCTCACTGAAACCAGAGGTACTTTGGTGGTTCTCAACTTGCAACTGCATAAGTACCTCCTGAGGATGTGTCAGGCGCCTGCATGGTGCCTATGACCTGTGGTGAGAAATGCCGTATCCTCACAGGGAGAAATGTTGCCCTATCACAGTTTGTCACACACCGAATGTTGGGTGCGTCGCTCTGTTTGTTTTAAGCAGATTCCTTAAAGGGGAATTCAACCAGCATTTGGTAATTTAGTGGGTTGGTCTTCATGTTTAATGTGGTAGCAATAACATCACTCAAATTCTATTAAAAAAAATGAAATCAGTGTTTAGGGTGCATCCATATGGATGAAGTCAGTTGTCAGTTTCATACAATTCCAAAAAGTATTTTACTATCACCTGGATTACTCTGCATATACATATATAAGATTCATGCTAAAATGAATATTCGAAACTGAAAATGCGGGTCCCTAAATGTGAATTACAAAATATAACAATGATGATTTAACATGGCTAACTGACAGATGCAGTGCATGCTGTTGGTGACATCAGAAAAAGACTTTGTAGATATTCTTTGTGCAATAATAATGACCAGTTCCATATAATATGAATGAAAAAGAATATATGTGCAAATTTAGCAACGATTCTTCAGGATTCCTATTTTGGTATTGTATTTTACCTGTGGATACATGTAACGAAACAGGTTACCAGACAAATACGAGATAAAGACTAACTCCAACCCAACCCAGGTTTCTGAAGGATCAGCATTTTGAGACTCAGTTCTGGAGAAGAAAACCGTCTCTAGCCCTCCATAAACAATCCAGAGAGCTGCAGCAGCCATCAAGTGTCACTCTGCCGACAATGCTAATTATCAACCAAAGACATGCTAATTGCATAGAGCTTTACTGCTAATGCAGTGGGGCACTTCCCCAGCTGCCCACGCACCGCACAGCGCGGCCTGCCCCTCCTTCTCTCACTGTGCCTCGATCAGCCTGCGTGATAATCTGGGCAGTGTTACCGACTCAATACTGTGAAAGACAGGAAGCAGTACAGCTCCTGAACATACAACAGGTCAGCGTTTTCTGTGGTGTGTTGTTTGAAACTACTGGCTTAGTGATTCAGCACAACTCAGCACCTTGAGATGTGACACGTAAGTGTGACAGATTGATGAGATGTAAACATTCTTTCAAAATGGATACTTGGGACTATGATGCTGCTGTGATCAAGTCGGTAAGGAATAGGTTTTTTCATAAACCACTTCGACTACAAAGAGTAGCACATGTTCGGGGGCTAACAATTTTGTTCCCCTTATAGTTAATTTAGATATATTTCACTAGAGCAAAAAAAGGTGAAGTGTCAATTTTCATAACTACTATGGTACCTCGACCCCTGACTATAATTTAGTTTTTCCACATTGATGTTTCTAGGAAAGGTGAAGCCTTTCTAGCTAATATGAAGCGCTGCTATTTATGGACACGCACCAAATAAAAAATATTTCAAAAATGACTGGAAAATTAGAACCACTGTTCCTCTTTCACAAGCAAGCTATGTCTGTGTGTATATATAGGAGCCACCACTTTCAGTAATTTGTCGCCCAGTCACTTCTCCTCCATGCACATAAACAGTAACCCATATATAGAAATGTGCTGGTGTCATGAGACAAACGATCTCTCCACCAGTTGTTGATGAGTAGTACAGAGACGGACAATATATTTTAAAAACCGTAAACCATGAAGCTTGCAACCCAGACCAGGAGAAGTTGAATAGATCGATATTAAACCACCAAAACTTTGTAGACATTTTGGAATTATTAATTCTAATAAATGCAATACATTAACATTTCTGAATAAACATATCTACATGATAGAGGATCTTCTAATCCGATGCCAATTTTTCACCCTTTAGGCAGTTAATATTTTTTGCATCAGCATACATGATATCAAAAAATGACTCTTACACGGCTTTTTACATAATCTGTATGTGCTATCTGATTTTTCGAAGTGTCAGATGTTTAAAAAAAGACTTTCCACTTAAGTGTCCTTGAGCCTTTGAGAAGTTAAGCCCCTCAGCAGACCACCTTGCATTACAGGACACCCCCGTCTGCCAAAGCCTGTTGCATAACAGGGTCATCTCACACTTAAGGATCCTGCCGGATATTCGCTTCACCTGCCGCTGTCATTTAACATCCCTTGAACCCTGCTTATTCGCTAGCCTATGACATGAACCACTTGACATACAATTAAATGAAAGCATTGCATATCTCCATGTGTCATAGGGACAAATAAGGACAACACAAAGAGTTCACAGTCAAAAATGTGAATAGTCTAACACCATTCTTACTGAGTGATTTCATAGTTTACTTGCAGACATTGTAACCAAAGTCTTCTATGTTTGCTTAAGACATTCACCAGCAAACCAACTTCTGTTCCTTTTGGAGTACTTAGAAAATATTTATTAAATAAAAATGTGTTCCGTATTTCAGTACTAACATTCTGTAGACATGATGGTTTAAAGAGGACCTTACCTCGACGATGTCTGAGTTTGTTCGACTCTCGTGTGGCTCATTGTACTCGGTGTATTTCAATAGCACTTTGTCCATGTCAGTGCTGGCATACTGGAACAGTTTGTTAGTGCTGTTGAAGATGATAAGGGCGATCTCACAGTCACATAAGACACTCAGCTCATAGGCCTTCTTCATCAATCCAAACTTCCTTTTTGTAAACGTCACCTGAAAAAAGAGACACAACACTATTTTGTAAAAATATTTCATATCTTAAAATTGCAAACAGAAATACGTCAAACATAGTATTCCTGTTTGTATTACATCCATGCACTAATTTAAACATCTATCTTTAGGTTTGTGGAATCTTCAGTTATTTGTTATTTATTTATGTTTTCTATATTTTATATTTTTATGTTTTTTATATATATTTCTAATATATTTGCTCATGCATTAAATATAAGTTAGTGATTTAGGTAAAATATTTCCTCCCAAAGAATATTAAGAAATTTGCACTGGGAAATCTGATGTGAAATACTAGTAATTACTAGTATTGGTATTATTAGAAGTATTTATTTTTAAGAAATAACATAAGGTAACATAAGATAACATAAGGTATGCTCTATTGGTCCCAGGGGATGAATTCTTTAATTCATAGTATTACCACATTGTTTTAATCTATTCAAAAATTAGATTAGAAAGCTCCAGTGTCTAAAAAATAAAAACGGGCTTCCATACAAACTTGTAACGATTCATGCATCATGGGGACACTTGTCTCATCCCACTAAAACTGTACAGCCCATGAATATACCCTAGGAGCTGAATATTTTCCATAAAATATCTGCATTGTGCAATTGTAGTTAGAAAAGCACATCCGTTCCAAATGTGACATCTCAGTCTTGGCATACCAAGAGGTAACAAACTCACTGAAGAATTCTGTGCATAAATTTCATCATAAGAAAAGATCGACCAGCTTATCAATAGAAACCCAGAGGCAAATCCATATCAATGAGCTGAAAGAACACAAATATCTCTGATGATCACTGTACTTAACACTGAAATTTGTACAGAAGATCAAAGTGAAATATCTAGTGAGCACTGGTCAATACCAGACTTAAAATACAAAAAGTTGTCAAATTCACTGCAGTACACGTAATTGTAAATTGCAGCACTAAGCACATTCCCTCATTTGCTGTCTATTGCTAATATTTCAGTCATGGGAGAAATAATTGTAATAACAAACTAATGGTTCTTTTTATGTTAAAAAAGACTAACAGCAAAATACAGCAATAATACAGCAAAACTAACAGCAAAATACAGCAATAACTAACCTATGGATAGTGTTAAATAAACCTTGTTTAAGATATATTAATACTCTCATATACTGAAACACTTTGATTTCTGAATTTCTACATCACTTTTCTTTCTAACAAGTCATAATGCCATGAACTAGGGTCTGCTTTTGTTACAGTATAGTGTATATGCAAACAAAAAATACAGGGACAATATGATTATTTCAAAAATAAAGAAAAAAAATTAAACAATTATTTTGGTGAAGCAATAAGCAAGGGAAACAGAAGGTTGGCAGGTCTGCTGCATTGTCTAAAACTATTGTGAAAATGTAAGGCCGCACATGGGGTGATGAAGTACTTTATCACTTTATGTAAGCAAATAAACAGCACCCTGCATAGAACACTAACACCACAGCTTCCTTTTATTCTTTCCTCTTTTTTTAAGCTGTTCTTGCAATTCTAATTCTACAGCCTCCCTTGCTGGCCTGGTGTCCCTTTGAAGCTCAGGTAGTCATGCAGGGAGAAATGCCACATTTCAGCCCAAGAAGTCAGAGGACTGCTCAGATACTCACTCAAAGAGAACATCCAAAATTTCTGTGTCCATGTAGTCTCACTCCTCACACAGGGAAAGGCATAAAACGCACACAGAGTAATGCCAAATGACAAACATACATGTGCGCACGAAGAAACACAGATGTATAGAGGCACTCACGCAGAGATGCTTGCACATAGAAACATGCACAAACAAGCATATGCATAGTGAGGCATGTGGACAGAAAGACAAACATGTTTGCACGCAAACAAAGAACATGTACACAAATCTGAACGCATGTATACATGCAAAGATGTAAAAATACACAAATCTGCATGTGTGCATACATGCAAGTAAGTACATATGCACAAATCTGCATGCATGCATACATGTAAGCATGTTCTTATACACAAATCTGCATGCACAAACACAGACATTTAGCATAAACATGTACACACAAGCATACCTAGAAACAAAACATGGATATACAAATGGCTAAAAAAACCCAAGCAGAAACATATTTATTCTCATTGTCTCTCACCAGTTCATACAGCAAAGATCTCATACATAGAACCACACTTAGACATAGACCTAAACAAGTAAATCACATTCAATATACTATCAAAAAATATCGAAAATCCAAAATAAGAACACAGAAGTGGGGCACAAAGTCAGATAACAAGACTTTCTCGTACTCACACAGCAGTGGTAATGAAACAAAAAAAAAACAGTGATTGCCAACAGAAATACCTCTCGCATCCTCTCATACACACCTATCTACAGAAATAACATATGCACATCTCTATTAGATTCTGATTTAGAAGATAATGTGACACAGCCATATGGCTGCATTTTTCATGTTATATACGATTACCTATATTTAGGCTTTTTACAAAGAATGTTCATATATAATGATAAATAAAAACAAAGCAATGGAACACAATTTCACGGATCTGACCAATTATGATTCAGTAACTATAAGCTTTATAAATACAAAGTCCAACAAAATAAATTGCATTTTATTGCATCCCTCAGACGAATTTCAACACTGCATCTGACTTATCAGGTTATGGCATTCAGGCTTCACACTTGTTTCAACCACTGAGAGAATCATAAAGATCTAGAGTGCAGTTAAGTGATGCTTCTAACGTTATAATCTGCAGTGCTAAACCACTGTCACCGTTTTGTCATTGTTGGATTAGTTTTTTGCTTCAGCTAAAATGCATCGTTAGCGAATATTTCTGCCTGTTCTGTTCCAAGGAGAATGAGCTAATTAAAGAAAATTGGCAGTTAGATAACATTCACCACAGTGGTGGTCTAGAACAAAAAAAAAAAACAAATCCTCACAGTGAACCTTTTCATCTTCACGAGTAAAGACCATAGATACACCATATGGACAAAAGTATTGGGACATCTGGCCAATACACCTACAGAAATGCTTATGACATTTACATTCTAAATCCATAGGCATCAGTATGGAGTTGGTCCCCCTTTTCAGCTATAATAGCTGCCACTCATCTGGGAAGGCTTTCCACAAGATTTTAGAGTATGTCTGTGGAAATTTTTGCCCATTCATCCAGCAGAGAATTTCTGAGATCAGGCACTGATGGTGGACGTGAAGCTCTGGCTCACCATCTCTGTTCTAGTTCATCCCAAAGATGGACTCAGAGTTCAGTGACACGGTGCTTTACACCACTCCATCCGACGCTTGGCATTGCATTTGGTGATGTGAGGCTTACATGCAGCTGCTCGGCCATGGAAGCCCATTCCATGAAGCTCCCAGTGCACAGTTCTTGTGCTGGGGTTAATGCCAGAGGAAGCTTGGAACTCTGCACTTATTGAGTAAACAGAGCGCTGGCGACTTTACACATTACGTGCCTCAGTACTTGGCGACCCCGCTCTGTTACTTTATGTGGTCTGCCACTTCATGGCTGAATTTCTGTTGTTCTTAAACGCTTCCACTTTGCAATAATACCACAGTTGACCATGGAATATCTAGCAGGGAAGAAATTTCACGAACCGACTTATTACAAAGGTGCCATCCTGTGACAGTACTACCTTTGAATTTACTGAGCTCTTCAAAATGACCCATTCCTTCACAATTGTTTGTAAACTGGACTGCGTAGTTAGGTGAATGAAACACCCAAATTCAGTGATTAAAAGGTGTGTCCCAATGCTTTTGTCCATATAGTGTACTTCCTGTTTCTCTTAAGTACAATGAAAGGCCTTGCTTTTTAAACTAGCTACATTTACTTTTATGTTTCTGATAGATGTTGTGTAACTTAGACCTGAAATAAAAGAATAAATCAATGGGAGCTGTGTTTAGCACCAATAACTCAGGCATATCATTGTTAGTACTGCTGTTTTGTCTAACTTAAATGTACAATCTGTTTGTCATCCTAGAAATTATCTTGATTTTCACACCTACAACACATAGTGACTTATTTGAGGTGTCTTGTCAGCTTTATTTGCCTTTTGCTGCAAAAGGTTTCTTAATCAAACGGTAACTATATTTATAAGGCTGCTTAAAAGTCAAACCTCCATACACAAAAGCGAGACTATGGAAAAGCAGAAAAATGTCAACAGCACATTCCCTGACATGCAAGGGGTCAGATAGCACATCTGTATGCATTTCCTCTCATAACAGGAAGAACTTGACTGCTTCCCTATCACAATGGCTTCGTTTCTGCTTCCCGCCTCCTAGTCGCATTCCCTTGGGGTCCTCTAGAGAGAATAAGGACAACAAGAGCCCTTATGTGCTTCAGGCCTGTGTGCGCTTCTGTGTGGAACACTAACCCATTGTTTCAGGTTTGGGGACCGACTCGTGCACAACTGCTTGAAGTAGTACCTCAGATTGTTCTAAGACTGATTAAGGTATATGTCAACGAGCCCTTTGTTTCACTCTATTTCTTTAAAAACACTGAAGTTGCTTTCAGACGTCTGCATTGCATTTTACGCTACCAGAAATGAAATATGATTTTGTATCTTGTTTCTGAGAAAAAAAAGCTTACAGAAAATAAGCCGCAACAAACAAAGAAAAATGTAAATCTATGTATTATGTACTGCAAAATGTAATAAATTAGTGAAAACTTCTCAAAGCATAACAGCTTGACTACTTCACATGTTCCTGGTTCAGTTCAAAATGACAAGTTAAATGGTGCCAAACTTAGCGGCTGAAGACGTGGGTGTTATAGTACGCTATTTGTGCCTGCAGCAAGTACTTTCTATATGATTGCTCAACATAACACTTTTTTCAGCATGCTGAGATAAAACCTACATCTGTTAAAATACAGGAAGGCATAGCAGTCAGTTTAAAAAGTGAGGGAAAAAATGAAGCTATGAAGAACAGAATCAATACAAGCCTCTAAAATAAAACCTAACTACATATTTAATTGAGCTGCACAAATCCAGCCAATGTAAGGCTGCTGACGGTGAATTACAGCGCTTGAAATTACACTGTGCCATTCAGGGGTAACAGTCATGAAATTATGGGAGACTACAGGAAAAAAAAAATGGAAAAAGTGATAAGATACCCAAGGGGTCTCATTATTCTCCTGCTGTATAGTTGGGCTGAACTGGTTCACACTCTAATCCTGTTGACTGGAGCTGCTGTGGTCATAGACAGATCAATTTGCTCTCTTTTGCATGGTCCTGCCTTCACTTGCGAATGTGTTTAAAAACACACCCTGCATGTGGTTCCTGGAGGCTCTGGTAAAACGCTTGGACCATCAGTAATGATCTATTACTGCTTAATGCGAGGGATGATTCAGTCATAGGCATTTATCCATTCACCCGTCCCTGACCTGCCTGAACCCTTCAGAGCCAAAGCAGCAGACGTGTCACTATGTTAAATTAGACACGACCAAGAAAATTCAAGCCGATTGTGAAAGAAATAACCAGGATGCAAACAATGCATTGCTGATCCAATTTGGAACCCGTTTTTTTTGGTCTGTGCTTATCCCAACTATGGTCAGTGTGTTTATGACATAGAGGGCCTTTCATGTGATAGCCTTAGGAAAGAGTTTTGAGTGGCTATAAGGATATGAGCCAGGACTCACACACTGATTCCCTGTGTGTGTTCTGGGCAGCCGGTCAACACCACGGAGGCCCAATGTATATGCATGTACACGGTGGAAGTGTTAGGAGGGAGTCTAGAGTGCCTGCCCCACACGATGAATGTCTGGTGTAACCAGGGGAGGCTGAGTGGTTGTATACCTTTGAGCAGTGAGCCAACATCAGAAGATAGGATTCATGTGCTGGCTGGAAAACTATACAAGATAATCTATATTGACTTCATTCTTTTATAAACCTTTGTACTCCCTGTTATTAGCTTGCTACACACCACGCTGTTGTTCTTGCTTTACAGACATGGCTTATGAGGAGGTAGGTTTCCAACTTTTATGCCACCTGTGAAAAACTTAATCCATGAAGCCTCGCCCAGAGATCCTGTGTTTACCGCTGTGCTAAACAATGTCTTGTGGCTTGTTAGGAAAGCTGTAAGCATGAGCCCACAGTTGTGTTTTTCACCCCTGAAAGAGGAAGGCAGGATGACAGGATGCACAGTATTATTCTAACAAGGACCTGCACTATATCCGCATAACAGTTCCATTATAGGTTGTTGGAGGAGTCTCCAGATATCCACCTAGATCAACAAGACAGCCCCTCTGCCCTCGTCTGACACTGCCATGTGAGCAAACAATGGAGTGAATTTCAAAACATCATCCACAAGTTTGTCAGAAAGGTTGCCACAATAGGGTGTATCCTGGGAATGTCCACAGATAAACTGGTGTGCGCTTATGGTGACCTATAAAGTGCCAGCAATCATCACAAAAATAAACTGGACCATCAGAAAACTTTTGGATGTCTAATGTGATACTATGTCAGCATCAGATAATGAGACATATTTTCTATACTACCATACAAGCTATCATTCAAATGTTTGTTGTTTTTTGTTGTTCAGATATTATGTGGAATATTTCTTTGTCTTGAAATTGATCAGTCGATATCAAAAGTTGTTTAATTAATCTAAAATGTTTCAAATTCATAAAGGTGAAAGGTCTGCTTGTTCCTGTCCACTTTTCAGACTACACAGTCAAACAAACCAAATGTGGTTTATAGCCAGAATCATAAAAAGCCCACAGACTCTAATACCAGGTGTTTACAGAATCCTTCTATATTTGCTATGCGCATGGCAGTGATACTACCAAAGTTCTGTCAGCATGTAATCCGCCCCATCCACAAATTACATTAGCATTGTCTGGAATATGAATTATATTTTTTTTACCCCAGTATGTAACTGTTTGAATTGGGCTAATGACAAAAAGCTGCATAAAAAGAAATACCACAAACATAGAATACCTGTGAAATATAGACTGTTAGGGTTAGTTACATATCTATAATATGAATTGAAAAAAGCATTAGTGATTGTGAAACTCAGACATTTACATTGAGTTGGTAAATTCAAAAATAGCAAATCTAAGTAAGATTTCAATAAATCAAAGAATTCATTCTTACTAATGATTTGTGTTCTTTATAGGGTTTCTTTATTCCTTCTTTCATTGTTGTCTGGTGGCTCAAATCATAATCTTTGTGTCAGTATTTTCAGATAGTGATAATTGTATCTCAAGTCCAGTTTCATATATTTACAGAGCCTGGAAAGCAAAACTGGATATATTCACTGTTTAGGTTATGGGCACTCTGTGCTTATCAGAATGTATGCTATGTTATCATAGAAACACATTAACTTTTCTTTAAAGAGTCTTCAAACGCATACCAAAGATAAAGTCAATATTGATGACAAAATTCAACTCTATAGCCCCATATACCAATCAAAATAAGTCACCCCCACTCCCTTCCTGCCCTCTTTGCTATAACTCAACATTTACTATGGACACTTAATATTTAGCTGTATTTACATTTAGCAGAAAAAATACTTATGGTATGCCAGCGTTGCACATGTGTCCTAATTAATCAATATTACTAAACCTCTGGATTCTGACTGCTGTTGTAAGAGTAATTCATAGCATAAATGCATATTAAACACAGCTCAAAGCAGATCATTGCTGGACTGATAATGAGAAAAGCAATGACCAGTATTTTGTAAATAGATGTAGAAACATATGCTTGAGCACTTAAAAAAAAATTTAAAAAAAATATTGGTGTTACATATTTTGTGCTAAAACATACCTTAGATAGCTAAATAGTTGTTTTATCAGATCAAATTTTCCCTCACATTTTACTATCACGCTTTTTAGGTTTTCACAATGATGCATTTATGTGCCACAGTATCCTGCCCTAAGATGGAAGCAAGATATGCTAAGGTTATCTGCAACATACACGGCTATATTTTTTGTTCTGCAAAGACTGCAACAAAATAAATAATTTCCAAAACTTAGATAGCTTAAATGTATGTGTACAGTGGTGCGATCAACCTCATCAAAACTGCTTTTCATTCATCATTCCAAACTACATTTTTTTAATTGTTCATCAGACAGAATGAAATAATTGTTTTCCACCCACTCTGATTTGATTAGGTGAATTGCTATTTTGAGGAATTCATTCTTAATGACCTCATATTACTTTTTTCCACTCACAACAGTTTAAAGTAATATTTAAACATTTGATATATTCCTATTCCCAAATGTTTATTAAAATAAGTAATAGATCATATAAAAATATTTTTTATGTCATACGTCTGCAAGGGAATTTTATTTAAATGATTAGCAAAAAGCTAATTGTATTTATGCTATTTTGCCATTTTATATATGTATATACAGTATATATATATATATATATATTATAAAATATAAATAATGTTCTTCTTAGATATTGTGGAAATAATATTCCTATCTTATATAAATGCAATAATTGTACACTGTGGTGTACAGCTTGGAAAATGAAAGCAAAGCAGAATCATTATCACAAAATGTATTCAAATTATTGTATTGGTTCTCGGTAATCGCATGCATTTCAGATGCAATGGAACAGACATCAGACACTTCTTTGGAAAACATTTCTGCATTACAAAAAAAAATGCAGCCTACTGTAGTTAACAACAGTGACGTGACTTATACTTAAGAAATGCCCCAACATCCAATTGCTTTTTATCACTTTTGAGTTGGTTGATTTGTTTGTGTTTTTCCACCTGCCCCCTCTTCACCACAGTAATATTCCACTGCTGAGAGCCTGAGTTGTCTTGTGTGACAAACAAGGCAGTGGGAAGTGCTATGACTTTGCTGCATTCATGGTGGAATGGATTTCAACAGTAAATCCCAATTTCCCAAAATTCCCAGCATCTACGTCCACGGTTTCTGAAAACAAGAGCCCCATATCCCCCATTCTCTTACCTGTCTATTGCGTTCATCCATAATCCGTGTAATCTGAATCTTTTTTCTCCCCATCTTTCCTTCTTTTCTTCTCTCCTCCTTTATTTATCTCTTTCACTCTTTCAGGCTATCCTCAGAACACACTTTCTTTACTGTACTTGCTCAAGTCAATTCACAATTTCCAGCTTCCACGTCTAAAGAAAAGGGGAAAAACACAGACAACCATCCAGTTAACTAAACATTCAGTGCCTCAAAACCAGCAACTTCATTCAATAATGGAACAGCAGTGTAAATTTAATTGTCAATATAATACAAATTAGTTTTGGATTTTTATGTGGAAAATAAGGAGAGATTGAGCTGTCATCGGTTTCCCTTGGAAGTAACTGTTTACCAAAGTCTGACACTATCAGAAGTAACTCTATTGGCCTTATAAGAAGCAATGGTTATATGACCAAGAGCTGCTTCTACAAATGTTAAAAATTACAACAATGTTAACCTGATATTAGGAATAAGAACACACCAAAAATGGAAAACCACTGGTCTTAAAAACAACAAAAACATCATATATTTTTGACAGTATATTATCATAAATTAACATTGTTCCAAAGAGAATATTTGTTGCGTTTCCACTTCCTCGCTAGGAACAGCCACCCAGTAGCATCAGCAGGAACAGATATTGAAAGAAATTTTGGTCCACAGGCAAAATTGTAGGTAGAGTGGGAGAGAGCAAGAGGAGGGATACAATCTCATTTCTTTCTGAAGGTCAACCTGATACCACTGTCAGCTAATTCTGGTAAGCCTTGGTTCAATGGGAGGTCTGGGAGGGTGGGGAAGGAGGTGGTGAGAATGGGACGGACTTCACACATCCTCTGCATAAGAAGGGGCTGGGAAGACGAGTTTCAGAAAAGAGTCAGAAAAGGATATGGCCTCTCCTGGGAAGGCGAGAGCATTGCTGCTGTCCCCTCCATCTGCTAATCAGGCATTTTATTCCTCCTGCAGATTCAGGAAGGAAAAAAAAGCTTGCGATCTAATGAGGCACTGTATATCGCTCTCAGATGTTAGACTGGGAAGCTGAATGAGGCATGATTCGGTATCATTTCACTTCTTTGAGATCTATGTTTGTTTATGTATATTTCTCCCAGTTAGTATACTGCTGGTTGAAGGCACTTGGGTAAGTGTTCAGCTGGGCTCACTTTGAATTCTCTGACAGCCTTTTAAAGCCATCAGTTTAACAATCACTCGCATATTATAAGAGTATTATGCAGAATTATTTTATTTTTTGTCAGGAACATGAATTTGTCATATGTTGAATCCTGCCTTATGTTTATGTAAATAAGCTAGACAGCAAATTAATGTGGCGTGATTTTTAAAACACTATTTTCCCCTAAAACTTTACTGGGCCATTACTCATACTGTGTGGCTTCTCTCAGCACATCTGCAATACATTTACTAACAACATATGTTAAAGGCAATGCCTTCAATCCTCATAGGAAATGTGCTTATAGAGATTTAAAACATCATATTGCAGGCAGTAAATAAACTTTTCAGGTGATCTAAATAAACCTTCCCTCTTATCAAATAAATTCCAATTTCCTTGAATAAAAATCAGTGTTAATATAGTTTCCAGACAAACTCAATATGGGTATATATTCCAGACACTGTTTCAAGCTTGGATTCTGCTAAGTTACCCTTATTCTGCCACATGTTTATCTATTCATCTCATTTCATGCATTTTACTTTTTTCCACAGAAAAAATATTCCTTATGGAAGGAGGGTACAGCCAATAGGGCATGTAGAGGCTCATTGTATGTCTAATGTCATTACAGTCACGGGCTCTTAAGTATAGCACATGTTAACCCAGTCTGTCTAAATGAGATACTTACGGCAAGAAAACTTACAATTGTTCTCTGTCTGCTCATATGATGTGGGAAAATACTCCTGTACCGTAATTACCTTTGTCATGCTTTTTTATTTCTTACAGAGGTGAGAGGAATGCAATGATTGCAATACACTTTAAAATTTCATATAAGAATTTGCCAAAAATAGTGATCATATTATACTGTCCATCTGGTGAAAAAATATGAACAGTCATCAAATATAGTACATAGTACAATAGTACAATGCAGAAATGTCCCAGTCTCCAGCATTCAGTTCCAATGGTCACCAATAACAGGTAGTGCGATACCAAAGCACAAGGCTGTTCCAGTGTCAACGAGCCCTGCACACTTCATCTTTGCTCCCCCCATCAGACAGAATAGCAGGAAACATGCACAGTGTGTTTGTGGAAGGAGGTGACATCAGCAGCTGCAAACAATAAAAGATGTAAAGGTGCTTCCTTCCCTGAAGTGTCCCAGAGTGGGCAAAATGGGACCCAGAACTCCTTGACTTCCTGCTCCAAACTGAAGCCGCTATCCGAAGTGTCTATTTGTGCTGATGATCTGCAAGCTAACCTCTTCAGAGGCAAGTCCATCAGTAGTTACTGCCCGGAGGTTGTAAAAACCTTCAAAATAAGCCGCCTTCCCATTATCTTTTTCAATTACCTGTTAGCTGTACACAGATAATGATCGTATTACACAAGTACTCTGTGACAGTCATTGCAAACAAGAAAATAATAATAAAAAAAACAACATGACCATGACAGCAAAATTCTTCTGTATAGGGAACTGTACACATCTGAAGCAGTAAATGCCCCTTATTAAAATGAAAGGCTTTATGGGCCGGTGTGTGAAATTATAGATGAAATGCATTTCTGTTTGGCTACATTCAGTGAATAGCTCTTTTGAGGTGCTAGGCTACATTAAAGCATTAGGGGAAAACAGTTTTTATTTATGAGTTACAGGGCACTGCCTCAGAGGTGAAACCACAGTTTCTTTTTCCTGCTCCTTCTGTGACCAATGGTAAACTAGTAAAACTGCGCAGAACAAGATGCTGGACGCTGTGGATGTGTGACAGCACATGACTATCCACCAATTTTTACAAATTTAATCATCCCAAAAGTATGACGGATGCATTTGATGGGAAGTTTTTTTAATGTGTTTTTAATTTTGGTAAGAATAATGAAGCATGATACAGCTGTGTTAGTGTCCATGTGACATAAGAACAGAATCCATATACACATATAACAATAGCTTACATAGCAGTAATGGATTACTTTAATTAAATTTAGATGACAGCTGTTTTTAAAGAGTGAAGGACCCTGAAGAGATGTTGCCACCTCTTATGTGTGACTGGCAGCAACTGCACCATTCATTGGTCGCTCTGACAACCGTGTGAGAAGAGCAGCCAAAGCTGTATTGTTGACAATCTTTTCGTTAGCAACCACGGAACTTCCAGGAGACAAAAGTAGATGAAATATTGTGTCAGTCCCTTTGAAAGGATGCATGAGATGTAGCCATGATGTAGCAAGCATAACCACCTAAAACACGAGCACAAATTCATACTGTGATCACCTTTTTCACTTGTTTTGTATAATTTGTGGTGGGATCAGGCAGAACTTCTGTATGGATTAATTTGTGGATCATGCTGAATCTTTCCCAGCTGCTAGATAACTAAAGATCACTTTATTTATAAAAGAGGATGACAACTATTACTGTTGGATGAAGGCATTTTTAAAGAAGTATTAAGAAATATTAAGAAGTAGCACAGGTCCCGTTAACGAGAAAACATAAATGTGGACGAATCATTTACTGCGTGTCACCCGTCCAAGTAATTAACAATGTTTGTATAATAATTTTAAAAATGTGATGAATTGTAAGTGTGCTTGTTCATCAACAGAATGATTTAATATGTCAAAAACACTTTCTAGCTGGGAGGATCAGACACCTGGAGTGTTAAGGTCTGCCGAGGATTGAGAAGAGAGGGGTGGGGGGTTGGCGATGGCAGGGATGGGGGCAGGGATGGTAGCGACGATGAAGCTCTGCTAATCAGCTCTGTTGCTCTTCTCGCTCTCCTGCAGCTGACGGCCATTTCTAACAGCCCTGTGGCTCCGCCCCCCACAGTCCTCCAGCAGACACATCTGCATGTGCAGGGTGAAAGCTGAGCCGCTATCTCACCTCACACAGCTCAGGTGTGACACACTCACACAACCTTTCACGAGTCCTTGTATACCAAAGGTCTTAGACGCTTCAAATTACACGCTATCCTGTGTATTTCATTTACATTTTTTTAAAAAAAGTTCTTTTAAACTTTGGGGTTCAGTCTGTAGCCAATAGAACTAGCAACAGCAACAACAGAAATTTGACATATTTGCCCAGTTGAGTTATCTGCCAGGAATGGTAATACTGGATGTTACCTCTTCCTGGAAAAAAAAATGTAGGCGGAGCCAAGTGGGACCCAAACACTAAATGCATAGTTAGATGGTCCGCTGATTACTTCATCTCACTTTTCCAGCATCCTAATCAGCCTAATTAAAGCTTTGTTCATATATAAATCTCTGATGACAATTTGTCTCTCTATACCCTACAGCAGCCCTGTGAAGAAGAGAATTAAATTTGATCTACTGACAGCAATTATTAAATGTTCCCAGCTGGCCCCAATTAGGCCTCGAGGCTTAGAGGACTCACAGATTCAAATGATCGCCAGCTTACTTCCTTTCCTCTCCTCCCATTTTTTTTATTTGGCACCAATTTAATACTTGTCCATTTTTGATCTGATGTGATGTATTGAGTTTTTTTTAATTCCTGCATGTGCTAGGCATGTGGTGAAAAAAGAGGAAGCTGTGAGTTTTCAGATAGTTGAAACCTGTTTTATCTGCAGCAGCTTGTTAAAAGACATGCTATTCTCTGAGTATTCTTAGACTGCATAGTCTTAAATTTGTTCTGTAAAATTTTCTGTACAACTCCTGTTAACAGAGGTGTGCCATTAAATTAACCTTTTCAACTCTCAGTTCTTATCCATTATTATCACAACTGCCCCTCCCCCCCACAAAAAAAACTTTCTCATTCAGCTGAGTGTATAAGTAATTCATTGAAAAAATTATGCTGATTTTCAGCATAAAATGCTGTCAGGATTGAAATGAACAGATTCTTCACAGTACAAGACAGTACTGAAAAATATCACTGTCCACACCATTCAACTTGTATCTCAGAACATATTACTATAAGACCCAAGTCACAAATAAGTTACAGCTAAAACTTCGAACATATACATCTCTCAAGCCTGAAGAACGATGGGCCTGACTATTAGTGATGTCTACTTTCCACTCCATAAATCAGTATGAGAATATTTCACGCGGAAGTAGAAGGCTGTGCATTTCAACAAAAATGTCCTTCATAAATTTGACCTTCTTAAGGTTTCACTCCCTGTGCTCCATCAGGAAATTGAGTAACCCAGATCATGTACCGCAAAGAGAGAGAAATAAAATAAGTCTTAATTGTAACAGTTCCCAGAAAAACCAAGCAGTCGGAGTCATACAGCAAAATGTAACAATACTACATGAAAGCTTAAAAATGACTGAAGACTGAATACTTGTTCTGTTTTTTATTGTTCTGTTATTTGTTATGTTATTGCCACTGTTTCCAAGCTGAATTGCACATGTACACAGTTTTTCAAGCACTAGCCTCTGAAGATCAGAACGATTTGATTAAATACAAGTCAACCAGCTTAATGAGACCAAACTGTTCAAGACTGTCTGGTTACCTATAGTTACATCTCAGTCTAGGAGACTGGAAAATGAAAGCCCTACAAGAAGGCCAGTCTCTCATTACTCAGCAGCCTGGTGACGTGCGCAAGTTTGTAGTGGTTTGAGGAACCAGCAGGGTCTGGCAACACCACATACTCAACTACAGCATGATCACAGTTGAACCTCATCAAAGTAAGTGCTCATAATTTGTCACAGAAAGCAGCCAATTAACATATGTTGGGGGAGGGGGAGTTGGGGAGCTGAGGTGACTCCAAAAAAGATATGATTAAAGGGCTTATGCAGCTGTAGAAAATCAAAACTGCACACTTTTCAAAGAGACCTCAACTGGAGCTTGAGGAATCCAGTAATACTCCCTCCTACTTAACGCTTCAGAAAGAGAAGAGAAATAAATGGTAAAAATCAAAAAATAATTATATTGCGTTATGTAGCAGGGGAGTCCTGGCAGCTGTTCAAACTGGCCTTAACATAATCATAAGGACAGATAAATAAATGTTTATTTGTCAAAACACTGCTTGCCAGTTGTTTATCTGCTTTATATGATTTGTTTTTTGTTTTATGTTTTACTGAATGGCAAGTTAACATTTTTTTCTAGTTCATTTAAATAACTCTATAATACACACTGCATATTCAGTGTTATGTATCACTTCAGTTAATTATTATTTTTTAAACAAAGTTCTACCGCTTGATTGTATAGGATTCCCATACTTTTAAGTCATAGAACATATCATTTGTAGATGGACTCCTGTGATGAGATTATTTTTCCAGTCTTGTCAGTTACAAATGCATCCACGTTGCTTTTTTTCCCTTACAGCTGTATCAGACAGCTTGTGGTATATGATCATAATGTGACAGGGAGGTGTGGCTTCTTGTCACAATGCGACAAGAGGCAGGCCAACATTTTGTTTTAACACTGTGAAGTGACACAAAAAAGGCCTAATTTTGAAATTTCTAATAATGAATACAACTATGCAAGTCAGAATTTGCGCTGAGGATCCATCTAGCATATATGGACTTCACTGGTGGTGTACATGTATTTTTTCTGTGGGCTTATCCATATAATCAGCAGTTTTGGTTTGGGAGGTGAGCAGTCAGAGCAGGATGAGGGTGGGAGGGGGCACTTTCACAAGCTTTCTTTGCTACAGCCAGAACATTCAGGATCTGCCTGCCTCGACATTCCCAGGTCCCAGGGCTCCCCTTGCAGCTGCGCTGTTCACATAACCTCGGCTGTCCCCCCGGCTAATGACAACAAAACACGCCACTCCCGTTCCCGTGGCTTTTTCCACTCCCCCAGCGCTACCGTAACGCCAGTAGCTGGAGCTTTCAGGTGATCCTGTGCAGCCCCTGGAAAGCTGAATCTCCGCTGGGCGGACGCGGTCCACTGGCTCCCTCTCCCTGCTCCCCCATCCCTGCCTGGCTTCAGTGGTGCGCACCCACCCCACTGAGCATTATCCCAAACAAACATCTCATTACATGTGTAATTGACCGAGGAGGCTAGCGAGCATCGGAAGCTAATCCCTGTTATCATTTCCAGCATTTCTCCTCTGATTAGCGAAAGAGTCAGAGAACATGATAAGGGCAGACTGTAGATGGTAAAATAAAGAGTGAGGGGAAAACACTGTGAATGCTTCCTATAGTCTGGAGTGTATTTTTTAAAACAATCTTCATTTTGCGCTTGATGGATTACAAATGGTCTGCTAATAAAATAATGACAAATGCACATTAATAACATGCACTTATTTTAATTCAAAATGTAGGAATGTATATGAAATTAATATTAATGTGAAATTATTGTCCTAAAGGTAGCCAATGCTTTTTCTGTGGAGGCAAAGTTAATACTTTACAGATCCTCTGTTAGTTTGAGCACAGGGGAGAGTTTTGTTTATTTTTTTATAAAACTGGATAATTCCCGGAAATGCGTGTTTTGTGAATGGCAAAATTTTTGTGTGAAATTTGTGACTCAGATGTATTATTACAGTACTCTCGCCTAAAAGCAACATTAACAAGCTTATAGTAATGTGGCTACGAATATTTTACAGACAGGTTAATAACAATAGGGGCCCTGGTCTAAACTGTAGTGTTAATAAAAGGCATCAGTAAGATGTAAGTGGAAAAAAAGGAGCTGAGAGGGTAAAAATGGAAAAAGAAAAAGAAATGGGCCAAAATGGCAGCCATTCACAAATTGCCATATGTTATATTGTTACAAGTACAATTTTGTAATTTATTATGGAATGAAAAATGATAGAACTTAATAGAATTGGAGAATAAAATCTCCAATATCTATACATCAAAAGCTGTGATGTGTGTATATATGTGTGTGTGGGTTATGTTTATATTACGTTGTGTGGACCAAATGTCCACAAATCAAATATAATAACATAAAATATAATAAAAATCTGTTATTTTGACGTGGTGGGGACCAATTTTCAGGTCCCCACAAAGATCTGGAAACGCAATAAAAAAGGAAAAATGGCAAAAGTCTCATATTTCGTTTGGTTTCTTATGGTTAATGTTAGGGCTGGGTAGGGGTTAAGGTTGTCGTGTTGGGATTAGAGTTTTCCCCATAGAACTGAATGGAGAGTCCCTGCAAAGATAAAATTACAAACCTGTGTGTGTGTGTTTGTGTGTGTGTATGATCCTGATACATGTAAATCAGGAGCGTAATTAGAGATGAATGGATAGGGGCGCTGAGTCTTTACTGGGGGGGGGGGGGGGGTCTGATGCCAAACTATTCATTACTTAAACCAATAAACCACATTTAGTTGCGGGGGCTAAAAAACATTTTAGGGGGTCTAAAGCCAACCTAAAATAGGCCTGGTCATACATATACATGGACTAATACACCTAAAGTAAATTTTGCATCTGAATTATTTCATTCAATACTAGAGTGATGGGACCGGTTTGCTTCTTAATGTCAAACAGCCATCACTGGACTCTGCATGTTTTAAGGCTCTGTCATCAACGGATTCGCACACCTGATCATTGGCCGATGAGTCGGACAAGATTATTTGTTTTGTTACCAAGTTTTCCGGCCGTGTCAGGTAAAAGCATCCGTGTGCGCACTCCTTCCATCCACGACCGCGCACAGTCTAGCAAGCCTTGAAGTGCAACGTGGATCTGAAGTTTCAAATATAGCGCAGCTGCCATTAATTATACATGCAACACGGTGGTGCAAATTTCCTCTCTTTTTCCTCCCTCTCCCTGTTCCAGACAGTGCATCTGTAAAATATGAGAAAATTAATGACATCATTGACTGTCCTTTGGAGGAACTAGTGTAGGAAAAGTCATACATCAAAGAAAACAACGTACTCTGCAGAAAAACTCTAAATGGGAAAAAATCTTTAATAATCCATTTGCTCTTGGTGTCTGTCTATCTGTTATACTGTAATAGCCAGGGGACAAATGTTAAAGGGCTCAGAGAGCAAAGGAAAATCAACATTCATGCATCTTGCAAATAATATAAGATCCTAACGTTTTTTATTGTTCTCCGGATGGTTTTCAAATGGCGCTACCGCTTTTATACAGCCACCTTTTCTCACTTTGGGTCACAAAAATGAGTTGTTAAAACTGAATTGCAGCGATTGAGAAAATTAAACAGCAATAACAAAAAAATAAATACATCTCTCCTCCACATAAGCAAGATAGCAGTATGCACTGTTCCTGACCACACAAGCTGATCGACAGTCCCCCGGTTTAATTTAGGATGTTACCAATGGCTAACAGAGCCACTTTGAATATAATCACAGTTAGCTTTCAGTGAGCATCACTTTTCAAGATTTAAATTCACTTAAAAATGAATTATTACTTCTTTATAAATATAAGAATTCCCTGTTAACATGAAATACATTTTAAGATTAACTTTAATGATTGTCATTATGAATTGCAATACAACATAGCTTGTTTTATATCTTTTTAAATAAAAGAATTTAAATGAGCTGAAATTTACTTCCATTGCAAACTAAAAGCGGGCCCTGTCAGTTATTATCAGCAATCATTTTACTTCTTGGCAAACTCAAAAACACAAATGCAGTTCAGGCTAACAAACATTCAGTCAAAGACGAAACCTAAAGGCAGATGTAAAGAAGTACTTTTTTTCTAAAGATCATTCTTCACTGCAGCAGGAAAACACAGCTAGCCCCGAGAGCACACTCTCAATCAGTCTGATACAAGTGCAACGAATGACCATAGTGGCATGTTCTAACATATTCTCTTAATAAACAAAACCCTGCTAGTGACAGTAGAGCAGATTGCATACATCTGTTGGGAATGGGACAGATGACAGAGGGAAAAAAATGCATTTGTGTACCTTGGCAAGATGCAGGATTTTTGTTACGTTGCACAGGCATATGGCAGCATTTTTTTGTTTGTTTATTAACCTTATTCTCAACAGTACTGGCTAGATCTCACAGAGCACTTCTGCACAGGGTGACTGGACACTTCAATTTCCGTTTCTCTTGAATAACATTCTTAAAGAGTGACTTTATTATTATTAGCAAATTAATGGTATTAATTACGTAATTTTGTGCGAGAAGCATTTTACGAGTCTGGCTGAATCTGAAACACGTGAAACCCCTCTCTTTTGTGAACACACTGAGTTTTCACACGAGTGTTATGTGTGACACACGCTGTGTGCTTGCAGTCCTTGCAGACAGAGAAAGACCCAGAATGCTGCTTCATTTACAAAGACAAATTACATTAGCTGGGAAATGTTTCAGTTTTGGCCCATGTCAAACTCTACAACAGGACAAGGAGTCTGCAACTCACCATGGTAAATGCCTACTATATAAAAGAGCTGTGGCTTTACATAGTTCAAAATTTGAAATCTTATAAATAACTGCAGGATTTTTTTTAAAAGAAAGCATATATTTTGAAGTGCCATAGTAATTAACATATCTGGACCTGATTTATACAAAACTGAAAAAACCATGGCATTGAACGGAAAATAAAACAACATACACTGGCATTCAACTGAAATTGTTTTTTTTTTTTAAATAAAAAAATCTAAATCACCTTGTAATCTGTAAGTACTAGACAGAAACATATGGACTAGACTACCTCAACTAACTGTCCGTGTTTATTTATCCTCTACCTTAGCCTGCCTCTATTCCCTGTTCCATCCATATTCTAAATAATCCAGTGAGGAAATCCTAAATTCTCATCCAGATGTTGAACTTTTTAATGTCTATTGGCTAGACCCCAGCTGATGACATAAACCAACTGTGACTGGCCAAGAGGTCTCCCCTGCAAGACCACCCAGCACCAGGAGCTGCTCCTGTAGCTCAGGCCTGACAGATGACTGGCCCACCTTTACAGACCATGTGTATAGAACTGTTTCTCACACTCTGCGATTCAACATGCCCCAGCCCGATGCAAGGAACGAGTGCGGTCCCTCTCTCTCTCAATCCCTGAACTCTGCAAGTACAGCCCTGCTCTGTCTGACCAATTTTCCAAGATGCATGACACTAGCTCTTTTAACCAGACTCGCCAGACAGCCATATCTTTCAAGACTTTATACCATTCTCCCTTTCCAAGAAAGATATTTTGCTCACACGAATAAATACATTATGACACTGCTATGCAGAAAATATTATGTAGGCATATTCTGAAATGTACTTTACAATTACAATTAAACATCAAAGGTAGATATTCCACTCTGGTTTTTAAATACACTCATGAATAAAGTGTACACATAACCCTTCGATTTTTTTTCTCGGATTAACAAGTAACTGAATTCTCATATTAATTTTTACATTTCTGAAGCAGATTCTATTTTTATTCCATTTTATTTACACCAATATATGGTTTACCATTCATGCATCCTCTAAGCATTTATTCTTCTCTACTTAAGAGTACTTTCAAGCAAGATACTACAATACGGCATGACCTTCTGAACTGATGACAAAATGTTTTCACTTCCATGTACTTTACATGCAATTTTGTAAGCCTTTATTTAATCAATTCACATTTCACCAAAAAAAGTATTAAACAACAAAATCGCTATAATATGACCCGGTGTTTCATTACATGAAAAATGAGCTGATATAATTCTGCCAAAATCTGCAGTTGTAATGGAGTCACCTGCCTCCAAGGCTGGTTAAACGGAAGGAGAAATTTGCAGAAAAACAGAACAGAAGAAGGACACCAGCTGCACCACGGTATATTTAAATCACATGAAATCATAAAGTACCCTATTTGCAGAAAGTCTAATAAAATACTTCCAGGTTGAAAACGAAACATAAATGTAGCAATGCGTTTAGAGTTTCTATAAGCAGAACTGTATAATCACTGTAAAGCAATTGGAACTATACAAAATCTTAAACTGACTGAATTAAAACAGCTACATTATTAATAAACAGTACAGGCATAATTGTGTCAATCAAACAATATTGAAAACATGTAACAAATTTCCAGCACAATCCTGCCTGCGTTGACAGCAGAACTTCATCTTACAAACCAAAGGTGCTACTTTGGGCCAGTGTTCTGTTGGCAAGGTACGCACAGCGATAGAACACCCCCGTCCTCACTTTAGCCCAGAGCATGCCAATGCCATGTCTCAACAATCGGCTCAAGGTTCCAGCCAATCAGAGTGACACACGAACCACCTAATCCTTCTTGGCAAGCCACATAAGACCATGTTGTCATTGTTAGTTTTGTGAATCGACAGCGAAATCCAGAGTGAATTCCCACGGACGACAGGTCCCAGAAAACATGAAATTAAGCAGCACGTTACACTTGGTGTGACTCTGAGATTAGGCTGTTTGGCTGAGGTCCCAAGTGTAATCGTCGGTCCACACGCGGCATGTTCACCTCACATTTAAGGAGATTAAGCAAGAGCAAATCCTGCCACAGCAACAGGCATTCAGCACAGGGGGAAAATTTATAATAATTGACTATATTTCTCATTCAAAGGAAGTTCTGCCCTTTGGCAAGTGTTTATTTAAAAATTCAACTAGGCATATGTCAAGATAAATCAAACATAACAAAGAATTTACAGTTTCTGTTTCAGATGGAAGATAATTCAATCTATAATAAGTTTTATAAATCATGGGGTATAACGGTAAAAAACGATATACGTTTTCTGCCTTTAGGAGCCAGTGGAATTGTTCCTTCAGTTTATTTTTTATGACAATCATATATTAAATGGGTTCTATAAGTCAACAGAAAAAGCTGAGTAAAAAGCCAAAGATTGTGTAGTATAGAATTTACATTGCAATAAAACGCAATAAATTTATGCCATACTTCACTATCAAATGTTTACAGGTGTATACGTTTTCACACCTATTCCATAACACAGTAAGTACGTAAAAATAAAGCAAACAAAGTGAATATATTTTATTTTTCCAGAAGTGCCATTTTAACATACTAGAAATTACTAGAATTTGAGATCAAGGTGTAAAACTAAAATAAAAGTGCAAATGTCTGTAAGTTATTGAAAAAAGTTTTATATTTTACATATAGTTATTATTGAGCAGTAAGACGATATTTTCCCAGTGACTGCAGCAACATTTCAAGTCAGATTTAGACCTGATACATTGCAAAGAGGTGATTCCTTAGATTCAACTTCACACAATAAATGAAACATCCAGCTATTTTTACATAGATATTAAATATATGTTGCACTGGAATCCTTGACCATATGTCCACCATAGGGTTCAAATTTGTGTTAAGTAGTGGCAATAACTGAGCAATTTACTTCAGTTAAGTTTAAAATCTTTGTATTTATAAGCAAATCAGTTTAATACGGTCAAAAAATTTTATTTATACAGTATTATTTCCCCCCCTTCTAGTCACACCTCGTATGCATGTAAGTTATGGAAAGTTCCTTTGAGCTATATGCTAAGCAATAAAAATAATGGCAGGAAAAAAACAAATAATAATTAAATAAATAGATAATAGCCCCACGCTGCCAGATCGATACTGCCGGGTAACATGTGGTCGGCCCTGAACTGAAAGAAACTTTAAAGCTGTGTCTTTAGAAATTGCATATTCATGTCTAATGTTCGAAAACATTCACCAATACTAGTTCTAATACAGCAAAGTATTGAGAAAATTATAAAATGTCTTTTAAGTGCTGTTATTCTGATAATACGCAAATGCGTAAATAAAAACGTAAATTACTTCATCCACAATACTGCGGCTTACACATCTAGATAATAAATATAAGGCACATTGACATTAGGCAAAACGAAAAGATCATCTCATAGCACTGCTATTTTTAACAATAGCCAACTGTGTAGACATTACAACAGAGGCAAAGATATTAACAGTTCAACACATTTTAATTGTCGAAATTAGTCTGGTCATTTAGGATCGTATTATTTTTATTGATTGGTAGTTGGAAAATTCAGAGCCAATATCTACGCTGCCGATGCCGCCTGTAGTTATGAAATAAACCTCTCATGTTACGCGCTCACATAGTTCTTTTCATAGTTACCCTTAGTATTACATTAGTGCCGGGGCTTTGTTCTCAAAACAGTTAATACATCTTTTTTTCTTCAGGAAACATGTTTCATCACTAAACCAAGAGTTATCCACAAAGCAACCCAGTTTGTCCTTAACTCCATCCAAAGCATGGCATTACATTCAGTACACGGCACAATATTACACCTGGAAATGGCCATGTATTGATTGCAGTTGTAACACTTACTTTATTATGCATGTGTTCTGTCCGTTAAAAGTCATCTACTTCAGCCGATTTTTTTTTCTTGACTGGTGAAAGCCGACTGCGCAGGAGGACTTCGCGAAAAGTCACTTAAAATCCAGGACGACAAACGCAAAACAACGTAGAAGCGCAATCTCACAATGGCAACGGAACTAGACAGTCTTCTGTCTGACACGAAACCAAGTATAGTGTCTTTTAAGGAGATAGATGCGCGTGCTTTAGTCTTCTCTGCTGTTTGGGGGATAAAGGCAGGAAGGGCTGAACTGAAAGTGACTGGTGATGATGTTGTTGAGGTCTGCTCCTGTTCTCTCCCACAATCCCAGCCGTGTCTCTCCCTCACCCTCTTCCAGTACGGATAGAAATAATCATTTTTGAAAGGGGCGGGCTCAGATCTCTCAAGTATTTTAATGAAAGAAGCATTGCACTAATGCGTTTTTATCTCAAATCTCATTCTGGTACAGCGGGCAGCTAGGCAGTTTAAACTAGCGATGTACTCCCGCTGCATGTACGAAATGAACTAGGTATACATATTTTCTCAATAAAAACACAGTCTGTTAGCCAGCGTAAACCATACTATTCTATTGTTAACTTGCAAAATATTTCTTTTTTTTTAACAAGGGAAGTTTTGTTTCTGATTGTTTTGTTTCTGTTTGTTTCTTAATTTTATTTTACGATAGGCCTAATTATAAACCCAGTTAAAATGTAAAGAAGTAAATAAGAAGAGCAGTGTAGGGAATACAATATTTGCATATATGTATGTGAGTTATATGTTCATATGTGTGTATGTATACATATTTGCGTATGTATATATATGAATAAAGAATATGGACAACAAATAGCTAGTCATATTGTAGAGAAGGATCAAATGAGTGCGTGAACTTATTCATTAATCAACATAATGCTCCAAATAGATGCTGTACAATAACAGGTGTATGAATACACTGTTTTTGTGTAACTTTAATCCTAACCAGTGGTAATTTCAGGTTCTAAATACTTGGGGATGTGACAGTTGTCACTGCTATTCCCCGTAACTACTTAGGATTTGTGTGACAACTTACCTGAATCTGGCATTAATTAGAAGCAGAAAGTAATGCATTAAACAGAATAACATCCCTCAAATAATCCCACTTTTTGACACTATTCAAGAAGTCAATACAGTTGACTAAAATTCAGCTTTGCAACACGCAACAATCAAAAATATTGTTTGAATTAAAGCTATAATTGTCTTCTTTCAGATAAACTATTTTAGTAAAAACTATAAAAATCCAGTCATTAGAGCCATTATTATTATTATTATTATTATATTGAATATATGAATGTCACATTTCATATAACATATGGTTTTTAAAGGTGGGTTATGTGATTTTTTTTACTTGATAGCTGTCTTTTGTTTTTTTTATTCAGAATGTAAATATACAGTGTAACACAGCTGCAGCCGTGTTCTACCCACCACCTTCACATTTCTCTCAGTTCAACTTCAACTTCAGAGCCTTCTGTCAAGTGTGTAGACTTGACGCTTTATCACAAGTGTCTTCACAGATCCCAGTGCTTCCTTGTTTGATTGGCACCTAAGTAAAAAAAAGATGGCAGCTATTTAGTTGGTATGTGTAGTCTTGGAATTTCTATATATGTATGAATAAACAACCACATATACAAGTTGGGGCAGTCTGTGGTACAATGTGGGTATGGCCTCTTTGGCTGCAATTGGAAGGTCGCTGGATCACATCCCATGCTTGGCGGAATTGTCACATTGTTGCTGGGCCCTTGAGCAAGATGCTTAACCATCCCAAAAAATGCTCTAAGGGGATCAGATAAATGGGTGGCCTTGTGCTTGGACCCCAAGCTTATCTCTCGCCTGTATGTGTGTGCATGACTTAAAGGAGAGCAAGACGGCAGATGTGAAAATAAGCGTTCCAATATATCTGTACTCATACTCGCTCAGCATGTCAGTACTCTCTTTCTACAATTCTTTATCATGGTTTATGTCTTCATCAGAAAAATGCCACAGGTTTCATGCCAGTAAGTGATGGGAGAATAATGATATATAGTGAACAACTGTATAATAAGCATGGCAGAACTAGTGTGGAGTCACCGTGGCAACACTTTGTGCTTAACTTGAACACTACATATGGTAATGTGATCCAAACATTATCACATGCACCTCAACTGAATAGGTATACCTAATTGGGAATAGGATTCCAATTGCAGAAAAAAAAGAATACAAATCTTTTTCGTGAGGAAATATTAGCATAAAATATACCATCTAAAAGATGCATGTAGGTTATCTGGCAACAATTTTTAACAGTCTCATTTTCCTGTCGAACGCAAAAAAAATAACTGCATGAAAAAAGTCGTCCGTTTTTAAAAGTGACAAATTTTCTGGTTAGACGTAAACAATGGATGTGTTTAATAAAGCATCCACTGTGCAAATTTGTGGAAGCCTTCATGGATGTGGTTTTGTTGTGTGGTTTTTCAGAAGGAGTCAGTCTGAGGAACATATGTTTTGTCTAGTGGACATATTCTGTTTGTGACTAAGCCAGTACTTGGAACTGGCATCCTGACCCGGGTGTCTCATGTCTCACACTCTGTGCTTCCTGGGTTTACAGTGACACTGTATGAGAGATTAATGATTATGGAAAATGGACGGCCGGACGGATGGATGGATGGATGGATGGATGGATGGACGGACGGACGGATGGATGGACGGATGGACATATACTTTCTCTTCAGTCATTTGTATTCTTGTAATACCATTACTGCATAACATCTAGCTCCTTTCCTTGTAGTAAAAGCCCTACATGTAATTACATGTCCAGGTTCAAATGCATGCCATTTATTATCACCGAGTTTAACTCTGTGCTACACTGCATAGCCGTTGATGACACTGGATGTTCACTGGAGCATTCATTTCACCAGAAATTTTGGAGAAAAAACTTTTCTCCAAATTTTCAATTTTTTCAGTAAAGAAGTTTAACATGGAAAACATGATAACAAAATTACTGCAAATAGACCATTTCCCATAGCCCTCTTCATCCTTGCTCTTATCCAACCCCACTTTAAGCTGCCTCTCACAAACAAGAGGCAAACAACCCCTCCCTGGGGAGCGCTTTCCGGTTAAATTTCCTCTGACACTGCCAAGTATGTATTGTAGATCTTAGAAATTAAATCTTTGGCATGTATGGTTTACTAAGCTTCTTTCTAATAATTTTATTAAGGAAGTTAAAAACTATTAAAATCTTGGTACAGTTTTCCAGGATGGTTTCTTATGGATAGTACAGGCCATATATAAATATCTTTAATGTTTATGAACTCAGAACAATAACAATACAAATACGGCAGCTGCTGCACCTGACAAAACATTGCATCTTTTTAACAGATTGTTATCAGATTGTTACTGGGGGGAAAATGAGTCAACTGCCTCTCCTGCACAATAATTTAAGTATAAATTAAATGTGAGCAGCAGGACTTGGCATTTACTTTAAAATCTGGTTGCCACTGCTGATAATGTTGTAAATATATTCAGTCTTTTTAAAAAAATCTAACACCAAAGAAAAGTGAGATTTGTCTCTTGTTACATAATGAATCCAGGTAGGTATTGTATCTCCTAGAATTGTTACTTGACACGACTGCACAGAAATAAGACAGACTTAAGAAGTGTATCAGCTGGCATTTCTTCAGATATAGCCATGCTTATCTATGTGTATGTGTATGCTTGTGTAAGAAAGCATTTGAGTGTATATGTCTGTATCCATTCATGATTTATTGAATGAAAAGAGTGAAGTTAATATATTTTTTTGAATGCCCCTGTATAACATATACATGTACGACTATTGTCACGTCAGAAAGGGTCACTTTTCTTTCAGCTCTGAATGAAAAGCTTATCTATTTCATTGAGAAATCTCCCATTGGCACATTAAAACCAGCATTTTAATATTAATACATAATTTCATATACACATTCATAATTTCACTTATCAACAAGTAATGGACAAAGTCTCTTTTGTGGGATAACTATAGAATCATGAGCATAGTATATTTTTAGAAAAGAGAATGTAATTGTTCTGTATAATGACATAATACTGCATTGTTTTCAGCATTTTGACCTTATTTTGCACCAAGCTCTCACTCCAGAACTAAGCAACTAAGTACGAGATCTTTGTACTGATGATCCCTGATATCATGTATGTTTTCTGGTTGGAAGAATGTGAGTTGCTTTGAATTAAAGATTGTGTAAATATACATGTTTCAACAACAACAACAACAACATTAATAATAATAATAAGAAGAATAAGAAGAAGAAGATGAAGAAGAAGAAGATGATGATGAAGAAGAAGAAGAAGAATCAGCAATTATACATTAAAGCAGTTGTACAGCTTCAGGTTTTTGCTAAATAACAACAATTGCAATTCACTCTTTCTCCATCTGGGGTGCTGTATAGCCTTTTTCAGTGGTTCATGTTTTTGAAATATGGTCATGCAAGTATTTGAAGTAGGGCTGACCAGTAAATCTTAAACTCACAAATATGTGCTTTGTAATGTACAGGTAAGCTATATGTGTTTGGACAAGGTGAGATGTCCTGCTGATAATCATTTTTTTTTACGTTCCATAGATAATTTCATAGGAACTTCTTAACTTTTAGAAAGATTTGATTTAAAATAGCTGAATAGTATTATAGTAAATATGACTATGTATTCAAACAGTTCAAGCTCAAATGGTGCCAAATAGCATTTTTTAAGTCTTATACAGGGGGTGTATATCTTAATAGTAATAAATTATGTACGTGCTCTGCCACACCACTTAAAATCAGTAGTAAAACGCATTAAGGGAAATTCCACAGTCCCAAGGTGAGACACACACATGCACCCACCCACACATACAGTGTACATATTATATTATTGTTCTTTGTTCTAAAACTAAAAACAATTCTTCTTTTTAGACATATCCAGCATTTATTATATTTATGGAAAAAATAATTTCCTTTGTTCTTTCAGTGGGAATGTTTCATCTCTCCCTGGTACTATATTTCAAGAACAAATACCTTTAGTTGAGCCCAAAGTGTAATTTAATGAACGAGTTGAGGTTCTGTAAGGGTAGGTAGAGAGAAATACTGTGGTGGATGAGCCCAGCCAACCAGCATAGTTGGGAAGTGGGAAGAAAGCAAATTGTCCCAAATCTATAATTACAACGAAGAGTTCAGTGTGTTGATAGCCCACCCTAAATGACCCCAGCAGAGTGCTCTTCCTTAGGGTGACATACTGACACTACACTTGGCTTAAGACCTTGCTAACCTGGAGGTTTGGGTCAGTAATTGTTAGAGAGAAGCTGCTAGGAAGTGCTGTCATGGAAGCATGGCAGATAGATATCAAACAATGTGCTAGTTTCTTCACTGATGGAATTCCTTTTTCATAAAGCATCTTAAATGCTGTAAATCGCTTGTAGTTGCATATCCCCTGTACACTCACAGAAAATAATAGTTTACTTCAAAGTATACTTTTTAAATATCAATTCAGTTTTGACTACCCAATGAGGGTCACATGCTGTAAACAGGAATAGTAACACAGTTTTTGAGGGCATTTACATGTTTATGCAAACAATATATTTTAGTGTCTTGCAAACATGCAAAAACGTAATAAAACTGAAAAGGATTTTATTGTAATTATGAGGCCCATGCTAAAATTGGTCAGCCATTATCAAAACTTGACCATTATTTACAAACAATAAATAAACAAATACTG
Source organism: Mormyrops attenuatus (assembly GCA_026777985.1). Classification (NCBI taxonomy): domain Eukaryota; kingdom Metazoa; phylum Chordata; class Actinopteri; order Osteoglossiformes; family Mormyridae; genus Mormyrops; species Mormyrops attenuatus. The sequence continues at coordinate 24,082,850 of JAODKC010000044.1, read as the reverse complement.
CGAATTATAGACTCCATTAAACAGTTTGCGAACCAAACCCAAGCAGTACAGGGCATAAGACTGGGTGGGAGGGGATGCAGGACAAACACATTTACATAGTATGGGCAACTTTGAGTTAATGGTAAATCAATATCTTTGGACTGTTGGAGGATACAAGAGAATGTAGAGGAAAGCTGTGCAGCACTGTAAAACAACAGGGGCGGGCTTTCAACCCTGGGCATGGAAGAGGAAACACTGCTACCCACCGAGCTTCATGCCACCCAATTAAGCAACCCCTTTGCTTTAAAAGGCGACATCAGTTGTGCAGGATGGCATGATTCCCGGAACGGATTGGTGATAAATAAACTCGAAACCTTGATACTAATGGCTAAACCAACTGTAGAGCTGGCGCACAACAAATATAGTTTTGAACTGAACAAGGAATATTCATAAAACAAAATGTTCTTGTTACATCTCGCTATAAAAGTGTATATATAAATAAAATAATAAAATTCAAAACATTTACTGCATGCATAATGTCTGTACCTTATAGGAATAGTCTTCTAGATTTTTTTTATTAAATGTCCCATGAAAATGAAAAGCACGTTAATGTAAAGATATATATATATATGCACTATATATACTATATGCACCATATATATGTATTCTAGCTAATTATATATATGTGTGTGTGTATATATATATATATATATATATATATATATATATATATAGATATATATAGA